>JABSTQ010009060.1:0-457670 GCA_013358835.2 Ixodes persulcatus
CGGCAAGAGATTCTGGAGTTATCCGGAAAAATCGATCTCACCCGTGCCCGGTGTCAAGGTATAGGGAGCGTGTCGTGCACCATTTGCTTGTCACAGATGTACCACAACTTTCCCTGGCTATGAAGTCAATGCTATAGGCGGCCGTGCAGTCGCGTAGCTTTGAACTTTGCTCAAGGCTGTACACGCGCGCTCTTTACTTCTTCAGAAATGCCCTTCACCTCAGCACGCTAGCTCACGTTGCAGGCAAACAATAAATGTGAAATAAAAATAAGAGTTACAAAAAAGCCAAAAGAAGACCATTGTTAGTGTCGCGATAAAAGCTAAATGTGGTGTATTATGTTTTGTTACGCTTTATTAGCGTTGGTGAGCAAATGTTGAAGGATGTTTATGCACCGTTTCTACGTTTGCAAAATCACAGCGCAGACTGCTAGGATTTTTCGTTGTTTTGAAAAGTGAGCAGAGCACCCCATACGCACAAACCTTGAGGATCGCACCGGACAGAAACTCTATGTTTCTAAAATGCTGGAATTTGAAGATCACACTGCTCAGCATGCGACCTTCACAGCCATAGCCTCATATATATACTGACAAAGCCTGGCAGATCGCCACGTGAAGCGGCCGCCGAAATGGGAAAGGTGGAGCGGCAGACAACGGATGAGAGGAGAGCCACGTGACTGGCGCCCCGCTGCGGCGAGACGCCGAAACACACTTCTTCCGAGCGAGCAAGTGTGTTTGGGGTCCTCGCCGCTGCAAAAGTTGTGCGCTGACGTCCAGGTTCCCCGAGAAAAGGCTCTTTGATGCCCTGTGCTACCAGATCCTCGCGCTCCAAATCTGCAACCGCTCACTCTATGGCTCCGTCGTCGAACTGCCAGGCTTTGTGAGCATAGAAGAAGCTATGTCACAGCTCAGCACGCAAGTGTTTGTCTATTGTAAAAACGAGCAAACTGCGCGCCGTACTATGGCCGTACGTACAAGCGCTGAAAATGGCACTACGGTCAGAAGCTTTTTTCTGCCTACATCTGTGACTCGTGCTTACAATCTGACGTAACTAATTACAAGCTCGCGTCTAAAGACTGAACTCGGTGGAGCAAAGATTACAAAAAAATTAGCGCTGCAAAAATCTATCACAACACGCCGTTACGTATCCGTCGGAAACAAAATTTCATACGACAAACTAGCAATAAACGCCGCGGAAGCCAATGCGGAGCGCAAGTTCGTCTGCTTCCTTTGCAAGGGTTGTTGCTACGTCAGATCGCCGAGCTCTGATTGACCCTCCGAAAGAATAAACGCAGAGTGTGGTTTATAAGATCCCTTGTGCAGATTGTCCAGCCACTTACATCGACGAGACAAAGAACTTTAATGAAAGATTACGCCAACTAAAAAACGACGTTCGTAAGCTCGACCACAAGCACAGCGTAGTCGCTGAGCACTGCGAAGTCAAAGACCGCAGGATTGATTTCGACAACACCAGCATTATCGACGCAGAGACTAACAACCGACATAGGCTTTTCATCGAGTCCTGGCACATTCAAACGAGGCCAGGCAACATAAATAGGTGCCTTGGTGGTTTAGCAACAGTGTATGTGAACGGGCTTCGCCATATTCGTGAAAGACGATCGAGAAATGCACCACATCCCTGAGAGAAGAAAAAAGAAGACCGAAAACCGCCGCTCCTCAATGGCCATAGTCGCCCCTGACGAAGAACCAATTCGGTTCAAAACGTAGGGCTCCTATATGTTTAGGAATTGGTTGGTTGCCATACTTTAATAATCTGATTGACCCTGATTGAAGGATAGTGTGTGGACGTCAAGGCCTTTGAGGTCTACCCGCTATCTTTCAATCAGAGCCATTCAGAGCTCGGCGTTCTGACGTCACCACAACCCCTGCAAAAAAGCAGACGAACTTGCGCTCCGTATAGATGATGTCAAGGCATTAGGTGCGCCAGCGATTTCATCTACACACAAGGGACGCACTTGCAAACGCTGAAAACCCGAGTGCACTACTGACGCACAACAAAATGAGCAAATAAGGTGTTCACAAAATACGTTTGGATGGTTCGAACGTTGTTCCAACTTGGGAGCCGGTCAGAAATCAGAGCCATTTCTTTGACTAAATTGCTCGAGCGCGGCGCCGGCCGTTGGCCCTTGCCGTTAGTGGCGGAGTGTTACTGTGTCCTTCACCCCAGCATAGGCCGTTGTGGAGAGTCGTCAACGCCCGCTTCAGTGGCTCGGCATCTCGGTAAGACAAGAGAAGGGCGGCTATGGCGGCTCAGTCTGGCGCGTGTGTAAAGCGTCTATAGGCTCCCTACGGGAGCCAGAGTTGCGCGTCTGTTTTCCACGTGCCGCCGCGCCGCTATTCGCCGAGATCCGATCACGTGATGAGCCGGATCAAGTGCCGTGCAGGAAAGTAGACGTTGCACGCGCCCCGCTGAACGTTCCCCTGCTTTCGAGCGCGCGGCGCTGCTATTCGCTGAATTCCGTCACGTGAGGAGCTGGATAAACATGCCTTGCAGGAAAGCGGGCGCTTTGGGGATGAACGCGCAACTCTGGCTCCCGTAGGAGCCTATACAGGAACTCTAGCTAGAACCAGCGAATTTCGCGATAACACAGAATAGCATAACTTATTTGTCTTCTTTATTCCTGAGAAATCGCATAGATTTCCTATGAGTCAGAGCCCCAAAATGGCGGAAGGAAGCAGTCATCCCCCCGGTCGTCAGACAACGCTGCTGTGGTTACCAGGCTGTCGAAATCTCCTTATGGAGGCCAAACTCTTTCAGTATAAACGGCGCTGTCTCACGGCGACGACAACGCCACTGAAGGCCGCTCGAGTACCGCCAAGCTAGTGCATGCTTGAGCGCACTTAAGCCAAAAATGGCGGAGCGTCGCCGCCAATCTAGTTTCTTGCGGTGGCGCGGCGCCAGCATCTACAGTAGACCAATGAAGCGTGCTCTCAAACGGCGGCGCGACACCGGCAGTCATAGCAGACTAATAGGAACGTGCACGTCTGGGTGTGGATAGGGTCACTGGATAAGTTTTCAGAGCATCGCAATCACAACAAAAGAGTCCGGCAACGCTGCGCAAAGTCCTCCATGTTTCGTCCAGCGCTCGAGACGACGAGACGACCAGCCGTGCCGCTCAGCGAAGTGTCAGGTTTGTGTTTACGAATTCTAAATGTGTTCAAGAAAAAGAAAATAATTGTTGCCGAGAAGCGTCAAGAACAAAGTGCAAACACAGTTTCGTGCTATTATTGCTTTTTGGCGGCCACACGAACGCCAGGAACCGTGCTTGTTCGCGGGATGTGTTCGGCGTTACGGCTGACCAAAAGTGCGACGACGCTATCAAGACTCTAGTGCAGTGTTGTACACGTTCCTCAAAAAAAGGAACGAAAGCTCGTTCCTTGTTCCTTCAGATTTTTGGAACGCGATCCCGTTACAAGTTCCATTTCTGAAAAAAGAAACTCGTTCTCGTTACAGTTTAAAAAATGGAACTTGACGTTACATATACGTTACTTTTTTATTTTGGTGATTCTATATACAATTAGATAAAAAAAAAAGATTTTTTGTTGTTTTTATCTATTCCAATAAATGGCATCATACGAATTTGAATACCGAGATGGAAAAAACCCGGAGAAGAAAACAAGCGGAAACAAGGCTTCATTTGTTGATATATTCACCTTTCAAAATCTCAGCTTTGGGTCATATTCTTTGTGATGAGCGATTCAAACGAGTCAAATGTACCGATACCCTATATTGAACGAGTGTTTTACAACAACCTCACACATTTTAATCTAACAAAGTGTACGAAATTACCAACACTTGCTTCTCGATGTTTCTGTCCGCAACACGAGCAAGGGAAGAAAAGGGATTTCGGAAGGCCAGTCTGGAAAATTCCCTGTCCTTCATGAAGCTTGGATTCCTTGTTCAGCTGCAGGGGGCGAAAGTCAAGGGGAGAGAGAACGGATTTGTGCGTATATATTAAGGGACCAATGTTCGGGATATAGACCTTTTCACCCTCCGCCGCATGGGCGCTGCCATCTTGTAATCACGTGGTGCGGCCGCCATTAGGTTGCTTCAACTCGTCGCTCCTCACTCCCTTCGGCGCCTTTGCGGATGCGTTGAATTCGTGTTTTTGGTCGCGTTTCACAAAGTCTCTTGTCTTAGTCCGTAAAGTGTGGTCTGATACTTATACTTACCATGTAATTGCGTTACATGATTATGTGCGCAACTTCTGCAATTCATTTTGTAACACGTTTTGACTATGTTTTACCGTCGGCGTGTGAGATACGTGTGAAAGGGCTATATGGGAACAGGAATCAGCGTTAGCACGCGCGCACATTGAGTACATACTTGACTTTAAGAGAGCCCGACAGTTCAAATACAAATAACGTATGAGAACTCAGGTTTGCTTACAAATAAGGGCTGAACATTCGCAATAGGAAGCAAAATGTAATGATATATATATATAAGTGCGCTTTTAGGGTCCCAAGAAAGGATACAGAAATACTCAGCGTAATTAGCCACGTGCTTTTCCTGAAAGCATAGTGTTTTGTAGTTATAACATATCGAAAACAGTTTATTTTGATTACATCGGGAAAATTGCAGACAAGATGCGGGAACAAACGTTTATTTTGAATTACTTTTTATGCTAGAAATAATGGTACGTCAACATTAGGCAACTTGTTTGTTCACAATATCACACCTATATCTGTTTGACGTTCTTAATCGCGTGTGCGATATAAGCATTCGCTTGATCAGTTTATTTATGAATTCCACGAAATTGTATACCGCGCTTGGTCGCATGTCCATAGTCTTTCAGATGCTTAAGTGATTTATTTTTTGGGATAACCATGCAGTTTCAATTAATTCATTTCAAAACAAAGAGTGGGACTCCCCGCGTAAGGAACGGCCACAGACAGCTTGATAGTGCCTGGGGTTCACAATATGTGACGCCAAAAAGAATCCTTCTGCATAAAAATAACCCGACTGCAGCGTTGTCGACGGCGAATAGGGATTTACTTTCAGTAGCTGGTGACGCCAAAATGTGCAAAGCGGATCGGTTCAAACCGGTAAACAGCTTTGTACACAGGTCCTCAGGGTGGCACCTGGGGTTCGGCTTCAGCCAAATTTGCCAGGGATCACTCCTTTTGCGATCTTTAACTTGTTTTGTCAAGTTATATGGAAGATAAATATCAGACTTCATTTGAAGTCTGACATTCACTTATTTCACCATTCTCATACTTTGAGAACGTCCTAAGCAAATGTCCATATAACAAATAGTCTATTTCATAAGACCAATACTTTGAAATGCTGTTAATGAGTAGTTTAGTTAAATAACTTTTCTAGTAAGCCCCGGTTGGTTTATCAGAAATATTTCTCGAAAGCTTAATTTATTTAAATAAAACAGGCCGAGACAGTATCACTTCTTTTTTATATTGTCTACACCATTATAGGAGACGTTTCCAGTCTCCGAAGTTCAGAAAACGTTGAAGTAGGAAAACCAAACATCCAGCCGTTAACGTGTCAGTTCAACTGTTTTTGGTGATTCAGCAGAATGTTAGTCATGTTGTCGACCTGTTTTTTTACTAATCACTCATGCGTTATAGTCTGTTTCAATACAAGGCTAGCTGGGCTAGCAGTAGCAGCTCTGACTTGAGCGCGAGCTATTTAAAATCCGTACCGCTAGGTGCACGCGCAGCCAATGCACGGCGGCAGGCAACGAGCGCGTGCTGCAGGCGGAGCTCGTCTTGCTCTTTATTTTTTTTTTGTTCTGAAAACTAGTGTTCTCGGGTACGGCCGTGGACAATGGTAATCCTCCCTGTGCATCAAAGCAGTTGTTTCACCGCCGAACCTGGCCGAAAATAACGATGGACGTAATCAGACGCAAATGGTCTTCGTAGAAAAGATCGCAATTTAGGCTCAAAACCACTGCATGGTTCGCCAAGTGGCTTAGTACTATTGTTTCATTCCCCGTGCGCTACAACAAAGAAAGTTATATCGCAAAACTAATCGAAAGCGGCACGAAATGGCAACACAATCGCGTGCACGTCAAAACCGAAACCAACCAAATCGAAGCAACTTAATGGTAGGGGAGAGTCGGGAGGAATGGGACGCTTTTCACAAATGCACTTTTAGTTTTGTTTATTTTGAACGCAAAAAGATGGTTGATGGATTATAGTACAAGTCGAAACAAGCTTCGCAAATTCTGCGAAACACAGGTTACTGCCACTTCTAGAGCAACTGCAAAAAAATAGTTTCTAACAGCTAAAATCTGTCCCATTCCACCCGTCCCTTCGGGTGGAGTGGGACATCCTTTGGGAGGAATGGGACGCCAGTAAAATATCGGTCCCAACGTCTTCAGCGGACATTAAAAGCCGATAGTTCCACATCAAACTTGAAGCAAGCTAGCAGGCGCTTCGTTCCCCCAATAGTTTTTGGCGCTGGCAGCTTCTTCACAATATCCGTTATTGGCACAGTCCCTATATCTTTCTGCGGAGGAAAGTAAAAGTTTTAGCTCTCTTCTTTCTTTCGAAGGAACTGGACACGGACGTCAATATTGTCACTACTTTCGACTCTACCCGTGTAATAAACGTCAGATTTTTTCTTACCAAATCTGACAAGGACAAAATCGCCTTTTGTCACTTGAAAAGTTTTGTTTGGGCAATCGGCCTCAGAAATGTCCCGCCTCTCATTATCGGAACCCGACATGTCACTGTCTAAATCATCAAATGCAACGGCAACAGTGTCGTCTTCCCTTGAAGAACTGAACTCCTTCTGAAGTCGCCGTTTCTTTTTTGGGCGGGTAGTGGCGACAGTCTTAGCTGTGATAAGCGCTCTTTTTTTCAGACTCTGTCGTGCCAGCCTCTCTGCAGCTTCTTGTTCAATCGCATGCTTCTCGGGTGTATCCGTAAGGACGTTTGTCCTACCTTTCTTCCTTCCTTTTTGCCCTGTCTTACGCGGTGCAGCCTTAGGGTAGGGCCTTAGGTCGCTCGAAACAATCCGGCTGGGAGATGCAGTTGACGTTGAGGCTGCGCTGGCGACAGTAGGTGGGAAGACATCTGTAGAGACGTTGCTAGCTCCATGGCCGTTTGTCTCAAAGTTCAAATCACTTTCCAGTCGGCTTGCGCTGTCCGTTTTCTCGGTGATGATGGCCGTCTGTCGTGACACCTCTCCGCTTACGGACGTTAAGGGTCTGTCAGTGACTGATGACATCATGTAGTCATCCGAAGTGAAGGGCTCGCTATTGAAAGGCCAAATTCCAGTTTTCTGAAAGCCCGAGATTATGTTCTTTTGTGTCACCGTTAATACGTAGGCGGATCCAACTAGTTGTGCAACATTGTGGATGGAGATGGTCTTCCCGGGGTTATTTATGAGCCAATCATTGCAAGCAGCGTTGTACCGAGATTTAAATGGTCCGTACACGGACACATCAAGTGGCGTCAGGCGGTGGCTACAGTGTGGGGGAAAGGTCAGCAGGATGACTCCGCTCTCTTTGGCCTTGTTGATGGTGTTGATGCTCACATGGCTTTCATGATTGTCGAGTATCAAGAGAATTGGCTCCTCCTTCGAGCACTTCGTATGTCTCACAGTGTGCTCTAACGCCAGCAAAAACAGTTCGCTCGACATCCAGCCCGACTTGCTTGCCAAACCGAGGCTTCCTGCCGGCCTTTCAGAAAAAAATCTTTAAACCTCACGCATGGGAAAATGAACACTGGTGGCAGGGCGTTTCCGATGGCATTGACAGTGCACAAAACAGTCACCAGTTCGCCGCGTTCTGCGGATCTAACCTGACCGATTTGCTTTTCTCCACGTGCTGCTACTACCTTTGGTGGGTTGTGTGCAGTTGTGAAGCCCGTTTCATCACAATTGTAGATGCGGTCCGGAGTTAGCTTGTATCGGTCGTAGACACTTTTCAGGTTTGAAAGGAAAGCATCGACGTTGTTCTTATTGAAGCTTGTTGCCCGACCCAGACTGGTCGCTTCTGGCAATCGAAGCGATAGCTCGGGATGGTGGTCCATAAAGCCCATAAACCAGTCTCTTCCAGCTACCTTGTTCTGTTCCCATGACGCCGGGCACTTCCTCTCTAAGGCTGTTGCAAACTCGTACGCCAGTGAACTAACTTGCATTCTCGTAAGCCCATAATGCATTTTGCTTGCTTTCAGCAAATATTCTTTCAAGAGTACTTCATCTTCTGTTGTGAAGACCATTCCGCAGACCAAATTGGACTTGAACATGATGCCACCTGTGTCACCGCATTTTTTGTACTTCTTCACTGCTCGGCCAAGTGATGATTTTGATATTTCAAAAGCTTCTGCTACGTCTCTTATACTTTTCTTTTCATCGCACACCAATCTCACAGCATCCAGGATCAAATTGTTCGATGTTTGAGCTCTGTCGGGATGCTTCCTCTTGTAAACCCGTGGCATCTTCCTGAAAATGGAAATGGATAAAAAATTGGCAAATTTAAATATTCACGCACACCAAGCACGCTTAACGTCCTTGCATGCACGTAGCAGCACTCATATTGCTGCCTATTATTCACGTGCTTATTCCGGGCTTCTCGCAAATGTGTACAGTAATCACACCTTTTTAGTGGAGAAACATTGCATTTTATGATGCCCCGTTGGTTTAGCGCGTCTTAACGTCAAGTGTCGCAGAAACAGCCTGTCTGTTATTTAACATCACGGCACCAAGCATTTGTACACTTTAAATAACAAATAAAAAAATAACTGCTTTCGGAACTGAAGCGGCGCAGCATTGAAGCTTATTCGCTAGACACAGCACCAGCCGTATGGTGGGGAGGAATGGGACACTGTCCCATTCCACCCGCGACTCAAATGTCCCCTTCCTCCCCAGGTGGTTCGCCCAACGAAAAATACATTCAATGGCGAAAATTCTCTTGTTAGGGCTAAACTTGTTATTGCATGAAGCACGACCCTAACGCGTGTTTTCGAAGAAAAATTGGTATCAGCATAGGCAGGGCGGTTTAAAACTGAGAGAGGTGTAATTGAGTAAGCGGATACTTACTTTTGACACGTGAAAAACGAAAGTTGTAGTCAGAGAAAGCTCCGTCCGCTGAAGACGGCCACCATTACAGCCAGGCTATCGGTATGCTAGCGCCATCTCGTGAGCAGCCGATGAACGTGTTTGAACTAACTCCTGGAGAGATAAACGAGCTGACCCATTCCTCCAACCGTCCCAAACCTCCCGACTCTCCCCTATGTATGTACGTATGTATTTATGCGGCGCTTGCTCTTTGCAACGAGCGTCTGCAAAACAGACACGCCCCCCCCCCCCCCAAAAAAAAAAGAAAAGAACTTGGAGTATTGTTGTTGCTGGAGTCGCCGCGCAGGCCCTCCTCGTAGCTAATGGGCTGAAACAGCTCGTCAGATCTCCCGAAACTCGTGCCGTTGAGAACTTCCTGAAGTCTCTCCTGAAACTTGTCTGCCCGTCTTCTTCTTTCCGTCTGGAATTGCCTCTTCAACTCCTTCACCGTAGACAATCCTCCCTTGTCCTGCATCTTGCGCTCCTCGATGTTGTCCTTTAGCTCTTGCTTCAGCTTCTTTGCTTTCTCCTCGAAATCGCACTTCTGGTTGTTTCACATCACCAGATGAATGGTGAGATCCTTTACGGCATCGTCCAGCTGCGATTCGAGCTTGGTGCAGTCGTCCAAACCTTGCCTTGCTTTGCACTGTTTCAGGTCATCTTTGAACTCCTCGACTGCGTTCTGTAGCATGTCCACGCGTTCTTGCTCCTCAGCCTTGAGCTGAAGCACCTCCTCTTTCAGAGAGGGCAGCAGACGCTTGTACAGTGTCAGCGCCGCTTCGTTCTCTATCACCTTCGCCGCACGCTCGTGCTCAACAGGAAGTGCTTCGTTCGACAAGTGTAGCTTCTCTTCAAACTCTTGCCACATTTTCTCCGGGGCCAGCCTGTGTTTCTCCTCTTCCTCCAGCAGGTATGCCTCCATCTCCTCTACCAACGCCTTCCTCTTCTCCGCCACTTTGTTTGCTTCGGAAGCAGCAATGGCGCTACTTCGGGAAGCATCTTCTAAACCATGAATGGTGTTGTCCGTTGAAGTTATCTTGCCTGCCATTTCCTCGTTCACCCTAAGCAGAGCCTCCCGGCTCCTTGTCCGAGTAGTCGATCTGTTGCACGAGTCTCGTAGCAGCGTCTTCAGCGATGCCTTCTCGGCGAGGGTTACAGGTGGATCGCCCACCAAGCCTCGAGCCTCCGCTTTGCGCACGCCACAAATTTGGTTTCTTTTGTAAATCCAAGAGCTTGCTCAATGCGAGTACCGACTCCTGCTGCAGGTTCCAGTGCTGGACACTCGAGAAGCAAATGTTGTAAAGTTTCGTCCGCATCACCACATGCACTGCACAGCACGTCCGTTACGTGGTTGTCATATCTTCTTCTGTACAGACGGGTACGCAAGGCACCACCGCGGGCCTCGGCGAGGAGTCGACTTCCCAACGTATTTCCACACCAGTGGATAGGAGCGATGTCGGTCTTGTAAGACGCGTAGAGGTGCATACTTGAATGTTCTTGCATGTCTGCCCTCCAGCGGTCTGCCTCAACAGTCTTTATCTGCCCTCTAACCTTGGCTACCCAGTCTTTCTTTGTAGCTGGCTCGTCGGTCATTGAGAAGGCACCATACTTTGTCCCAAGTCGAATGACTCGCCGCCTCCACGTTGTGTGTACGTTTTTTAGATGTAGGTATACGAAAATTCTCCTCGCCCAGCAGTCTCCATTCATATGTCGAAGTCGGGCATAATATTCAAGTTTGCTGCTGGCTTCACGTGCCTCGAAAGAGGACCATCTGAGATCTCCTTGAACAAGTTGATTGGCAACCCTGCTGTGGCATCCTAGTGCCTGGCGTCCAATCTCTCTTTGTCGTCTTTCAATGTATTCCCGGATCTCGCTGGGTGTACACGTAACACTATTGGCGAAAGTCAATCCTGGTACAGCGACCGCTTTCCAAAGTTCTCGAGTTATTAGATACCGGTCGCAGCTCCAAAGACTTTTTCGACGCAGCATGTTCCGCTTTCTTAGTGCCGATGCCTTGAGATTTTCATGGTGTTCTGTTAGATAATCTTCGGAACAGGTCAGTGTAACACCAAGGTATCTGTATCGGGTACTAAGAGAAAGTGCTTTATCCTGGATGGTAAGGGATTCCAGAACCTCGTCCTGCCCGGAAAACAGCACCACGGCTGACTTACTGGCATTGAAATGCAGTCGAAGCTGAGCCGCTTCTGCTTCGCAGGTGGTCAACAGTACCTTCATGTCTGCCACATTGTCGGCCATCAACACAAGATCGTCGGCAAAAGCAAGACCAGGGAGCCGCCATTTAACCATGTCCCCGTGCTGCATGTGTTGTAGAGTGAAACCGATTCCTGTTTTTTCCAGTGCCTTCTCTATGCCGGACGTATATAGCATATACAGAACAGGGGATAACGGGCAGCCCTGACGTAGTCCCCTGTTCACCGGAACATCCCCAGATGTGGTCCCGTTGAATGTTGTCATTACGTGGTTTCCATCATAGATACGCTGGATAAGTCTCACCCAGGGTTCCGGCATATCAAGTTGTTGTAGCCTCCTGATTAGCAACGTATGTGGTACACAGTCGTAAGCTTTGGCTATGTCCAAAAAGCAACATATGAGATTTCGCTTTTCCGCCCGAGCGATCTCTATGCGTTGAGTTAGAGTGAACAAGTTGTCTTCTAGCCGACGATCCTTACGAAAACCGTTTTGTAGTTCCGTAAGAACACCAGCATCTTCAGCCCAAGATGAGATTCGCCAATTGATAATTGTCGCAAACACCCTGTATGCCACAGCCGTGACAGTAAGTGGGCGGTAGTCACGCAGATGTTGTTTGTTGCCACCTTTCTTGAAAATGAACGTGACTCGACCGCGCCTCCAGTCACTTGGTATTGGCTCTTCTCCGCGAATTATTCGGGTAAAAAGGTGTGCTAAATGTTCTCGTGAGTCTGGTCTCAAGTTCTTCAACACCTTTGCTGATATTCCGTCTAATCCCTGAGAAGTATTCCCGCTCAACCGCGTCAGTGCACGATCGACTTGCACCCGTCCCACTAGGGTTGTAACATCATCAGTAGATGTCGATAGTGTGAGGCTTTCGGCGAGCAGACTCTGAGTGTTCCTTTCTTCTGGCGAGCTTGCGACATACGTAGCACCAAAAAGGATTACAAGTTGTTTCTCAAGCAATTCCCCAATATGCTGAACTGGACATCCACTGTCGTAATCCAGCAGTTCTGGAGCTTTGTCCTTGCCGTCTAGCGATCCTACATATCTCCAGAACTTTTCTACTGCTTTCTTTCCGCCGTTTCTTATGTCCGCCATCACTTTACAATCATGTGCTTGTTTTTTCGCTTCTACCATATCTTGCGTCTCTGCTTTGCACTTGCGATACTCTTCCCATAGTTGTAGAGTCACAGGATCCTTTCCAAGAGTCTTTAACGCATGTCTGTGTCGCCGGTTAGCGTCTTGTCGTATATGAATAGATTTCTTGATTTCAAAATCCCACCACGACACAAGTTTTCGTTTTCCTTTGGCACTCTTCACGGTGGAGTATTCAGCGATGATTATTCTAAGCTCTTTTGCATAATCATCATAGCTGAGTGCTTGCACGCGCCGAGTACTTTCGTCAAAGTTCTGAACGACAGCATCTATGTCTTCCTCGTGTAGCCGGGTTATAGTTTTGCGCTGTTTACTATTTCGAGTTTTTTTAACAGTGCCAAAGTGTAGAAAAATGGTGTTGTGGTCACTGCTGACGCTCCATGTGCCCTCTTCATCAACAGATATCTTTTGAAGATGAAACCCCAGTCTATTCGACGCGAGCGCATAGTCTATGCAGGTCCGTCGGTCTCGCACAGTCCACGTATGTTGTCCCTCACAGTCTTCTCTTAAATTCAAGATCTCCAAGTCAAGGTCCTCCGCCAGCTGTCTCATCATTCTGCCGTTGTTATCTTCTCGTCCGTCCAATTCAACCAGGTGGCCGTTAAAATCTCCCATTATGAGCACAGAGAGACCGTGGTCCATGTTGTGGATATCTCGACGAACACATTCGAAGATGGCAATGTTCTCTTCTTTGCGGGCGTTTCCCACCAAAACATAAATAATGCATACCGCTGTCGGAACATTACCTATTTTCCCGTGTACCCATAGGTGTTCCCTGCAGTCCTCAGATCTCCGAAGCCATGTTGGTCCATTACTTGACCAGAGAAGTCCAACACCTCCACCTCGCCTCTCCCCTTCAAATCTATTGCATCCAGCCCAACACCATGCTGGATCAATCGGCGGTTCTTCCATGTCTCGCAAGTGTGTTTCCGCTACGCCAAATAGAGACACACACCTTGTGTGGAGAGAACTATGCAACTCATGCCACTTCCGTTCACGCCTCGCACCATTCATATTCAAAAAACCTACTAGCACACTTTCCTGTTTTCGCTTGCGCTTATTTGCTCTCCGATTAGGAATAGAAGTGCGATCACCTGCGTCTTTCGCACTCACTCTCCACATTTTTGTCACTTCTGATTCTGCAGCGCTTCGATCTGCTGTCGCACTACTTGGTGTACAAAGTGCTGTCAACTCCAGTGCTGGGAGAGCAGGAGAGGGTCGAAGAAAGTCTCCGGCAACCCACGGGTTTGGTCGGAGGTTCGGCATAGGGGGAGGCCTCTCTAGCTGATTGGATGTTCTCGTGTGTAGGAAAGGGGCGGCAGCTGGGGTTCGGGGCCTGTCTCCGAGGAACAAGTTGTTCGGCGAGTTTTCCCACACCGCATCTGTTCTGTCCCTGTGATCGGTGTCTTTCATCGGTGGTATCGTGAGAACTTCTCTTTGAAGGTGTCCATGCCATGTTGGGCAGACAGGGGGAGTCCTCATCTCTGCTCTCACTAGTGGTGGGTATTCCTTGAGGTACTCCGGATAAAACCCTGGGCCAGTCACTGTTGGTGTTTGCTTGTGTCCGGAGCTTCCGGGCATCATCTGTCGTCTCGTGGTGTGACAATGGACATTGGGTGCACAAGAATCCACTGCTGGGTAGTCGTGTCGCACATCTGGCACACGACCTAGTGGTGCTTGGTTCTTGTTTTTCCTGTTGTATATAGGCCGTCCTGATCGTTGGTTCCCTCGTGAACGGAACCCTAAAAAACGGCATGCGATAGCCCCTATCCGGTTTGTCACCATCTGAACTCCCAATGGCCGATAATGAAGACCATTCTTCTCGACTGCGTTCGTGTCTTCGAAGTCCCAAGTGAAGTCTATAAAGCGTGCTTTGATATTCTGGCAGAGGTGTTTTAGTTTGGCATTAAGCATCATTGTCCTAGCTTGAAGCTCCTTTCCTCTGGCTCGGATTTCTGGCACTGAGCAGATGGCTAGTGCAGCTTTTCGCTTCGCCCACCTCTGTCGCAAGCATTCTATTATGGTATCTGGTTGATCACCCTGAAGAATATTATTCACTCCGACATGTAGGATGTACATACGGGGTACTTGCCTTGCCCGCTCTTCGTATGTGTCAATCAGTTCGTGAATCTGTTCTAAAGTGGCTCCTCTGTTCAATATGATTTCCAAACTGTGAGGGTCGCCGACTTCCTCAGAGAGAGCTCGCGCAAAAAGGGCCACATTGCTATCTCCGGCTACAATAACTTCTCGATGTACCCCTGATGGGGGCCGGATCAGTTCATCTGGGTCAGCCTGCTCTGGAAAGCTATTCGAAGTCTGTGCCAAGCAACTGATTGAGCATGCAGTTGTCTTATGTATTTGGTTCGTCCCGGCAACTTTCTCATCTACGTTCCCCTCGCTTAAATGAGCTTCAGATGACACCATTCTTGTTAAGGCGATCTGCTTCTGTGTAGGAATGAGGTTACCGCTACACTCAATGTGGAGGGGCATTGAGCCATTTTGCGAACCGATCAACTGACTTTGTTGAAGTTGACGTTCTGAAGCCTTGGCAGCAGTGTCGTCATGGTGTATGACACCTTCAACTGGAAGAATGTCTTTCAGTTCTAGGGTGGCTGTATTTTGTTCAATATTTCGACCCACATGACATTCTGTTGATTTTTCGAGTACCTGGAGTCGATGCAGAAGCTCCGCTACACAATCTTTGAGAGTGTGATCCTCGTCATTGGGGGCTGGTGCGCTTGTTTTGACGGCGTCTTCCAGGTGTTTGAACCTCTCGTTGAAGCTCTGTTCCAGTTTCTCAAT
The DNA here is from genome assembly GCA_013358835.2 of Ixodes persulcatus. NCBI lineage: Eukaryota > Metazoa > Arthropoda > Arachnida > Ixodida > Ixodidae > Ixodes > Ixodes persulcatus. The sequence goes on from JABSTQ010009060.1 coordinate 15,209, forward strand.
TTCTTTTTGGTGGGACTTGACCTGCTCTTCGATGGTCTGACACAGTCTGCAGACGAATTTGTCGCCCTCAGCCTTTTTGGCGGTCTTGAACTCGGTTTCCGTTAGGATATACGCCCACCGCCCACACTTGGCACATTGGATAAGTGGATCGTCCTCTTTCGCCGCTTGACTCCGAGTCTTGATAGACATCGCTTGGCTTGGCACTTACGACGTTAGGTGCAAAAAATGTCAGGCTTTCAACCGTTCTTGTTAGGCTTAGAGTTTTTCACACTGTCCAGTGCAGGCCTGTTTAGTATTGGAGGCGCACTTACCACCAAATATTCCGGGGAGATTCCTCTGAATGTTGTGCACTACGTTCGTGCAAAAAATCCACGTCGTCAAGCGCGACACGACGTTTAAAAGAGACCCCGAAAAGAACGATACGTTTTCTTTCTCCTTAGAGCCAAGCGCTGGCGCTGGCGGCGAGTGCGCCAGCGCCCTCTACCCGCCGGTTAGGCAAGTACTGAAATGAAAAGTTCTATAAGGTTGCGTTCCATGTCAGCTAACCTGTTCTTCTGTTGTAACTGTAGATCTCCTTGCAAAAGTTCAGTGATGGCTGTAGTCGGCCTTAGGTTTCTGGGTGTATGGGGTTTCGGGGGGGGGGGGGGGGGAAGCAAAGAAAGTAGCAGAGTTTGACTTTCTGACCTCCCTCTGTCTGTGTCTTATACAATGACTAAAAGTTTTTTTTTGTTTTTGTTCCACAGTCTCGGACACCGAAAAAAATGTAATGTCCGTTAAAACTCCTGCACCCAACTGTTACCACGCGAGAACCCCGAAAAATAACTCTAAGATAACTAACAAAAAAGTTAAGGCGACCCTGTTCTTCGTGATGATATTGTTTTTGCAGATTTTAGAACTTCCCTCTTAGAAATAAATTTAAAATGACCCCGCTGGACGAAAAAAAAGGAGCGCCTTTCCTCTTTCCGTTCCAGTAAAAACGTAACGAGTTCCCGTTCCAGTTCCACTAATGCAAAATGGAACGGCGGCGTTCCTTCGTTCCTCCTAAAAATAACGCGTTTCAGGAACGCCGTTCCTTGGAACGCCGTTCCGTACAACACTGCTCTAGTGATATGTCGCGTCACACACAAAAAAAAAAATATTGCTTTCTTACGTCTCGCACCGGAAGGCTTGATCGTCGATCTAAACCACCCATACGCGGACCTGGGTTGGCGCCGCTTCGGGAAACGACAACGGTTCAGCGGGAGCTTGTGTTGATATCGGAAGCTCGTGGTTTGCGTTCAACGACTCGAAGACTGCCGGGCACAACCACCGTGGGTACAACCTTAGCTGCGATAAGTATTAATCGGTGTTTCACATTAGCCCCAGCAGAGTGTAGCGCTACAGCTTGTTGTCTAAAGATGTTTACATGAAGTAAAATGATTTATGCTTTCAGAAATGCGATCTCGTTTGAAGTTCGTTCGATTGATGCCGTGTAGCCACTTCTTTTACTGTTCTCGGTCTGCATTCTGTTGAGGCAGTGGTTCTCAAGTGGCGGTCCGCGGATCCTTTGGGGTCCGCGAAGGCACTCTAGGGGTCCACGAAGCCCAGCCTCATCAGTCAAATCCAGAAATAAAAGTTGTATTTTCTCAGATTCAGAAGAAACGTTCAAATTTTCGGGTTTGTTTTCTCGTGTATATGTCAATAATAGAAGTCTGCTTCACACTAGCCCTTAGTTACATTTTTTTAAATTAAATCACTATCATAATTAACCTATACTTTCCCTTCCCTTCACCACGAACGGGGCCCTCCATCCTCTCTGCCGATCCACAAGGGGTCCCGAAACATCGATGGTTGAGAAACACTGTAGTTGAAGAATGCTAAACAGCGCTTTCCCAAATCTGCCCTATTGCTGCAGCCCTTGGCGCAGCACCCAGGCATTATCATCTTATCGCTCGATCCCGTTCATCCACATGGAAAAAAAAAAAAAAAACGCTCCCAAACGCCGCTGAGTGGGCAAACTTTCTTGTGCAAATAAAAATTATTATTATTATTATTATTATTATTATTATTATTATTATTATTATTATTAAATCTACCGGAACTGGAAATGCCGGGAAACAGGAAAGTAAGTGGCGCTGGTGTAGTTGGACGCTTCATGGCGGCACTTCCTCCCACGTGACCAGAATTGGCGAATGCGAAGGCGAGCGACGAAGGGAAAAGGAATGCGGTACTCTGAAAACTTATCCAGTGACACTAGGTGTGGAATGCCCCATTGGAGTCACTGTAGGGGCTCCCAGAGTAACGAAACTCTGAAGGTTCGTTTTAGAACCGCGGCGCGGCGCTGAAACCGATACCGTGGCGCCGCCATCTTGGGTCCACGCGTCGACGAGGGTATGAATGAAATTGTGACATGCGTCGGAGCGTGTTGAAAGAGCTTTATTTAAACTGGTCGATGGGCTACACAAAAGCTTCTGTGGTGCTGTGAGTAGCTTCCGTAGATAATTAACATTACATTACATGATTTGCTCTCTTACCCTTTTTTGCTTGGTTGCGATAACAAATCCAGCGCCAAGAATCGTAGAGACTACGCTCTGTTTGAGGAGCTTTCTGCCAACGGCTCTGTGCGTTTCGAATTGAGACTCTTCGAACTAATCCTAGAAGTCATTGTAATAAAACGACGCAGCATGTTGAGGCAATCTGAACGGAAAACACGGCGATCTAAATGCTATTCAGAACCATTTCTCGAAACTACGAGAGTACACTCTTAGAAAAGAGGGTATCGATAGTCCTCCCTAAGGGGAGGAACGGTCTTGTAACCTATGTTCCTTTAGAAAGAGAGAAACTTTCGTCCCTCAAGCAGGCTAGCAAAGTTCCTCCGTCGCCTGCATCTCATTATGGCGGCCCAAAATCGAGCAAATCGAGCTCAATAAGGCTTAACGAGGACGCTACGTCTCTTGTGCGGGACGAAAGGAGCAGCGAATAAAAGCGTAACACGAGCTTTCCTCGAACTGTGTTTATTTCCGAAGCCAGATTCCCCCGCAGGTACAGACACTTGTGTTTCAAAAGCAGTTACTCAGTCTTCTCGTCGTCAGCACTGCGATGTTAAACGGAGACAACCGATACCCAGTTACTTCGCGCACTTTACGTCTTACCTCTGCTGCTCCTCGAGTCACAATTCCGTCGTCAACCGCACATCACGGAGGAATGGCAAACCAATCCGCAAAACCAAAAGCCGCTCTCAACAGAACAAACTCGAAGCCGCCGTTTATCGCGTAGCGTGAAAGGTTAAATCGCTTGCCACCAGATGGCAGGGTCAAGCAGAGTAATTGCAAGTAGCTAGGCTAGGTGGCGGGTACCGCCCAATTCATATTCTACAAAAAGTTTTTTTTTTTTTTCTGACGCCACTATTGCGCTTTGGGATCCTCTATTATACACACATGTAGACAGATTACGCACACTACAAGCATTAGGTGAACATACACATACAGAGCACACACAAACATCTATGCAACGGCACACTAACCCGATCGCTACACCCGAGGTCTGTGTCTTTGTCTTTTATGCTGGTCGTTTTGAACGTACGGAATTCCTCGATGACTGCCTAAGCAATGAAACATATTCCCAGCATGTTGCTTTTTTTTCCAGCAATGTCATACCTCTGAGAGTATTTTGAATGGTTCAGGGGATGAATCTCTTATTAAAAGTAAACGCTCGATTATGCCGTAATTATTTGAAAGTCAATAAATCAAGCCGCTCCAATGCGGTTCGAAGCCGTGAGTTTGTTTCCCCGCACGGCACGTCGCAGCCTGTATTTCTATTGTAGTGCTTGTTTTTCTATTTGTGCTGTTCGCGCACGGCTGCAATGGCCGTCTTGAATTAATCTCTGTAGAGCGGATATTCACTCAGCTGGAAGTGATGCTTCACAGGCAGAGAAATCGCTTTTCGATCAACTTGAATGCAGTCAAAGCCACGACTTGCGGCAGGTGTTAAGTGTACGGAGCTACGCCGTGGTGAGCTCGGAAACGTCTAGCGCTCATCCGCAGCGCGCCATTTGGAGGGCAGTTTCTCCAGAAACCGTAGTATATTTAAACAGCAAAATAGAGGGTAGCTTTTTTTTTTATTTTACCTACTATTTTTTAATGCTAAAATTCCACACTGTAAATATACGTACTTTCCGTCATAATTTCGTACTGTTCAGTCCTTTCCCCAGAGCGCGATTGCTCTCGGGGAGGAGACAACCGACGGTCACATTGGCCACTGTACGATAGGAGCTTACTGTTCAGACCAGCGTTCCGACTTGACCATCCGCACGTCGATCGATTGCAGCTAATCTCTCAAGTGGTCTTAAACGTTTTAATATAAAGCAGAATGTCAACCTGCAACACCCCGCCCCCTCCGATCACGGCCCGACCAGCAGCATCAATGCCCGACAGTTTACGTCATCTCATCTTGTTGTTACACCACTGATACACTGATACGCGAACACATGGTCTTATCGGCGATAATTCCAGTCTTCTGTTCACAACCCACAACACTGCCATCACGATGTTGCTGACACGCAGATATACAGAACCACGTTGAACGCCGGTTGGCACTCGGCATCGGAAAACAGAACCGAACTCAGTACGGAAGGCACCCAGGCAGCCGGCAGCAAAACCTGCCTGTCTTGGACGCAGTTCCTGCGATTTCCATACCGTCGAAAACGTCAACACAGTTCCGCGTGGTTCCGCTACCGTAGGACTGTAGTTCGGCGTGGGTCCCGCGATCCGGAGGCGGCCCAGTGTACGTAGCACCGCTGGCACTGCTCTGGAACTTCGCTGTCTCTAGCGGCTTCGTTTGCTCGTTTGATAAAATTAGTGATAAAAACGTCAATGCAACCGAAATGTTCTGCACGTTTGGACTAGAAGAAAGAATTATAGGCGGCCTTCGCTGCCGCTGAAGCTCAATCAACTCAACAACATTTATAAAACAACGGGCGCGACGTGCTCGAAAAACGAAACCGAAAGAAGACGAGTCGGGAGGGCGAAAGCTTTCTCCCGTCTGCCTGGAGAACGAGAAAAACGTCTCCTTCCTCCCTTCTTCTCGTGTCCGCTTGGAGGCGCGTCGGTAGAAGGGAGGAAGACGCGCCGTTGCTACATTTTTCCTCCATTTTTTGTTAGAGTGTAGCGAGAATATAAACTGCATGAAAGCATTTTTCCCAGAGTCACAAGGACCCACTTTCGCTCGGTACGTCACTCCAAGAGGCAACCGCATGCACGCGACCTTCGATGGATTAGCTATACGTTTGCTACACATCTAAAATTGAGCGACGCGATATGTGACAGCGACTGTCAGCGACAAATCTGACCCAACACCGGCTTAAGCTTAGTCCGTCGCTTACCAAATCGCAAGAGCTTCGCTCGTGCGAAACCGAACACAGCTGACGCCTGTTCGGCTGCAAGGCAACGAGCGATAGGCGGAATGAACCAGCTGTAATCGGCACTCGCCTCACAAAGCTTGCTTGTTACAGTGGGCTCGAAATCTTTACGTTTTACTGTGGCCAGCCAAGCCTTCTTCCTCCGTCTTGCAGTTGCGTTCTTTCACTCTAAGAAAAAGGGGGTGTACACGGGTACTCCCTATGTCCCATATGTAACTCCCCAAAACTACATTTCTTCTTTCAGTCCACTGACGTCGATCTGGCGATACCAACTTTTACAAGCGGCTTGATAGCCGTTGGATATAACGTACTAAATAGCTAATGTGCGTATCAAAGACTAAGAAAAGAATTACTGAGGTTTTGCAGCCGGGCCGGAAAAAAACATGATTGTCTTAATGTAGCCTTTAATGCGTACATTAGCTATTTTAATAAGTTGCATCGGTCGACTATCAATCCGCTCGTAAAAGTTGGTATCGCCAGCTCGACGTCAGGGGACAGAACGACGAAATGTAGTTTTGGGGAGTTACATATGGGACAAGGGGAGTACCCGCGTACACCCCCGTTTTCTTAGAGTGTTCCAAACGGGATCCGGGAGAGCCTCTTTCCATCCTCCTACCTGCTGCTGCACCCAAAAGCGCAACAAGCAGGTATTGTGCCACTAAAGGCTGAACTCCATGGGACGAATATGCTGCGAATAAAGCCTGGTTCACATGCAACGATTTTGGCCCTAGAGCGGCGCAATTTCTGCCGTCGCGGCGCTCGTGCCGCTCAACCGTTGTTGCTGGCCAGAGCACCGCGACGGCAGAAATCGCGCCGCTCTAGGGCCAAAACCGCTGCATGTGAAACACGCTTTACGACGAATTTTGGCCGGCGGCTTTTGCTCTGCGCGTGGAATCAACACAGTGGCTGCTACGTCGCGCGCAAAACGAGCGTGCCGTCGGGCGGCGTTCGCCAGTTATTCGTCACATAATTCGCTCCATGGAGTTCAGCCTTAAGTACACAACCTCCTTGCTTTTGACGTCGGTTACCACGTGGAAAAGACGGCGCGTAAACGCGCGTCCAAGGAGCAGCAGAGCGTGCGTGTGTGCAGCTGTTTGCTGGACCCAAGATGGTGGCGATTAGAGCCGCTTGAAGCGCTGATAGAGGTGAGTCTAGCGGTGCTTGTGTCACGTGATCGCTATCGTCCAATGATGCTCACCAAGCCAAAACATGATCGGCTAGAGTGAGTATGTTGTCGGCAAAGCGTAAAAAGAAAAGGAATGCGTTACTCTGGGAACTCATTAGCCCCGTGCGCGACCGAAAGCGTCGCTGTGGTCGGCCTTCCACGATTGGCCGAACGCTGACTATGACGTCGGAAAGGGGTTTTATCATCGACGGAAATAAGAGGAATGAAAGAACTTTAATTTTGACGGTGTTGGCAGTGTTCCTTTGAGAGCGCAATGATTCAAGCTTCCACCATGCTAACAACAAACACCATCGAACTTGTTGTTTGCAGGGTAATGACGTCACAAGGGGGAACCACAGGAGGGCGCCACCAAAACATCTCGCCGCTAATACTGTGACTCTATGCCCCATGAGCCAAAAATGGCGACGCGTCACCGGCATCCAATAATAGCGCCCGCGGTACGATCAAACAATGGCGGTACTTGGATAAGTGGGTATATTCAGCGCTTTACTCGAGTTCGCAAACTGACCTTCTCTACTAACGTGGGCCTTTACTAAGGTGTTCTCCAAATCTGTCTGGTTTTCGCCACTTGTGTGTTCTGTCAGAGCCCTTATAGGTTATCATAATCAAGAATTATTTTGATGATTTTCCGGCCTAAACCTAGCACCACCGCACGGCGGAAACAGCCTCGAGCAATTTTTTCGCTATCTCACTTTTTCCAGACGAATGGAGTGGCCGGAGGAGAGCTTTGCGCGCTATGAATTTTGGAGTCCATGTTCCTGCTGTTCTTGTTCGATTCTACAGGTCGAGAGGACGCTGCTGTATGCCGCTCGTGGCATGCACGCTGTGACGTCACATTGTACGAGGAAAAGAGCGTGCCAGAAAACCAGCCTTTGAGGTTCACAATGGACAAAGCTTTGGACGTGGAGCTCGAACGCATCTTCGACACCATCTCCGCGCAAGACTTCTTCAACCTGTGCATCGAGTGTCTCTCTCTCTCCGAGCGAGACATCGGCAAACCGACCAAGCCCTATGGAGCCATCAAGCAAGAGCTGAAAGAGTACGTGAGGGCGACATTCGACGAGGTCTTCCAAAACACGAGCGAAGAAAAACTCTTCGATGCCACTGGGAGATCACCGGAAGTCCAAGTCGACTTACACGTCACTGTCGTTCAAGCACAGAATCTCGTCGCCAAAGACGTGAGCGGCATGTCCGATCCTTATTGCGTCCTTCGCGTTGGCTCTTCGCAGGCGGAGCGGAGCAGCGTGAAGCATAAAACCATCAATCCGAGTTGGAATGAAGCGTTTCAGATTCGAATCGAGAACCCCGCGACTGATGCTCTTACCCTCGAAGTTTGGGACAAAGACCCACGTACCCTGTGTGGTGTCTGTCGGGAGCTCTATGACGTGCGTTCGTGCGCCTCCTGTTTAGTCTTCCTCCGGGAGTTCTTTGAACTGTTCTTCCGGAGCGAGGTGGACGATTTTATTGGAGGTGTAGTCAGATTCATCAACGAAATTCCTTGCACAGGTAGCGAGACGTGGCTCACGCTGAAAGACAGGCGTGGTCAGGGAACGTACGGGAAAGTCTATGTAAAGCTAGGGTTCATATGCCCGTCGGCCAATCACCCGGACGCGTGGACGGTTTTGAAGCATCACTACTACCTCAGTCTTGTTTTTTTGCTTCATGATAGTACGGCGGTTCACCCTGACGTCGTTCTTAGGAGGTGTCAGTGGGACGAGTGTCTTTCCGAAGAAGGCTTAACGTTGCTTTTCAGGCACGCACTATGCAAGAGCTTAGTAGAAGTCGAACAGTGTTTCTGTCGCATCACAGCGCTCGCAGACGTGTCAAGGTCGGGCAAAGTGCGAGTGAACTTTTCGGTCCTCTACCGGTTGCTAGCCCGGATGAGATATTTAGTTCGTGAGGCGCACAATCAGCTTATTAAGAACGCTCTGGAAAACGTTCTTAAGACTCTGTCCACAACGTGTCTGGCGCACTTCAGCAGACTGCACGAGCGGTTTAGTTTTGAGAAGAAATACCAGCGCATTGACTTATTAGGGCTGCTCTTTTGCTGTGTCACCATCGAAGCTTTGAGTACTATTGAAGTGACGGATCCTGCGAGCACAGATATAATGAAAGATGCGGCTGTCTGGTACAGGAGTCTTGTAAACGTAGAAGACTTGAGGGCGGAAGATCCAGCCTTGCTTTGTCAGTGTCTTGGCAACGTGATTTCAACCATTCAGATATACCACGAAGAAGCGGATAAGATATTCCAGACTGCGTGGAACGAAACGTACAGTCAGATTGTGAGCAAAGTACTTGACAAGTTTCTCTCAAGTACTTTCAAGCCCGGCCTGAGAAAACTGTGCTCCGATCTTGAGAAGGAAAAAAAAGGGGCTGACATCGGTAATCTCGAGAAAGTTGAATTGAGTCTTAGAGCATATTACTGTCTCCACGGCTTTCATGTCACGTTGAGAAAAGCACTAGCATCTGAAAGAAATGAACTTGAACTGGATAAGGTTCAAGAGTGGTTTGGCTCAGACATGGTGATGCTATGGTTTGATTTTGCCAAAGCTCCTGTGTCTGGATGGATCTTGGATTTGGTCAGGAAAGACACCATGTCACCTCTTACTGCCGATATTAAATACGGAACCGCGGTCCGTGACACACTGGACATTTTCCACGGTCGCTACGTTCGGTTGTGGCAAAAGCTCCAGTTTCGTGACTTCCGTTGTGCTCTCGCTTTTGCGACATCCGTAAGCGAAGGCGGTCTGAATTTTTCAAAGTGCCTGGCCGATCGAATCGCAGCCGAGGGATATTTTGACGCCGTCGGGGAATTCGAGATTTCGAGACAGCTGTGCGTCGCTATCAGCAGTCTGTCCTTCATGTCGTCTTTTTTGCAGGACACCATCTCCCAGCTGGAACTTTCTCTGTCGAGCGACTCGAATCTCGCACCCAAAGTGAATCAGGTCGTTTTCTGCATGGAACTTGCTCTCAACGAAACGCTCACTATCGTCACCCGCGTGTGTTCCGAGGCTGTGGATAAATTGAAACCTGAACTTTGCGCAAGGCTGTCCGAAGTTGTGAACGCGAGCTCGACATTCCTCCAGGAGAGGCAGCTCTATTTGCTGGTGCAGTACGTGAACACCTGCATCTCGACGCTTTACGAGTATCTGGAAGCGGTCGCGTTTCGGAATATACTGCGCTTGCTGTGGAAAGGCGCCGTGAGTGCAGTTCGGATGGAAGCTGCATCGGTTCAGAAAGACTACTTTTTCCGAATGAGGACGGCGTCTCTCAGCTACTTTGGGTTACACAACGCTTTGTTGCAAATGAAGAGCGTGTTTTATGCCAGTGGACAAGGTCTCCCCGAAGAAGATCTCATAATCAAGCCGTACGTGGAGCTTGAACGAGAGTTGACTAAAATCGTTGCTTCATTGGGAAACAAAGAAGCTGACACAGACACCCCGCCGGCTCAAGAAGTATATGTGTGAAGAAGGATTACGCGATGAATTGTGCTAACTGGAATATTTATCTGGGGGAAACATATAAGCACGTCGTTCCTGCGCTGAGTTGCAGAGCATTTTGTTTTCTTTCATCAGAGGTGGGCTTCCTAGGTATATGCAGCGTACGGACTACGTAAAGCATCAAAAGGGAGTGGTGTGACAAGCTCGTGTCTTCAGCTGTGTATCGGAAGCAGTTCTCCTTTAGAAGACGGAGGAGTCGCAAGATAAACGGCGCCTCAAGGTGAAACGTGCACCGGGGTGTCTTCGGGTCATCTCAGAGCCAGAAATAGTTCTTCGAAGTGGACGTTTGCTTTAAGAACAAATTATCCAAGATGCAGCAGAAAGGGCGAGAACCTCGAACTGCAGGAAAATACAGTATAAGAGACTGGGGCACTGCAGTGTTTTTAATGTCTTCCAATTCCCATTCACGTGAAAGCCTCACGTTGAATTGCTTAAGGGACACGGCCGTGCGGGGTTGACAAGGGCTTGGGCTTCACAGCAAACGTAAGCCAGAATGTAAGACGCTTGTTGAACGTGGAAGCGGTCGACTGTTTCTGTTATGGTTGGTTGATGACCGCGGAGGGAAATTGTTTTATTTAATTAGGCGTTTTGAGTCAAGATAATTAAATTTTTACACTTTTGAGTGTTAAAGGATACATATTCACAGCCTATGAATAGAGTACATTTAACTTGATGTGAGATGCGCCAGAAGAATCGTACAATTTTGTGTATCATCATTCCGGAATAATATGTAGAGCGTCGGTCAAGTGCGGTCAAGTGCGCGTTTCACGACCTGCGCGAAATGAGCATTTTGAATAGTTATAAAACACAGACTGTTGTTTGCTGTTGACTTAATATATTTTGTGCAGAAACTAGACATACTGTAACATGAGTTAAACATTTCTTGATATTTACAAAGTATCTTTAGTTTGTAATAAAAAATTACAAATATTAAACATACTACAAAATTTCCAAAATTCGAAGTTTTGTAACTCCGCATTGAAAAAATGTTGAAAACTTGCAAATTTTTCTTATGTTTGGGAAACGTGTGTTTATCATTCGTGCAAGTTTTTATTCAAATTAAAAAGCTGTTTCTCGTAAATAGTCCAGAAGGTATTTGCAGGCTTTCTGGACGAGTCGATTTGTTGCAACTTCGTGGACGAGTCAATTTATTGCTACTAAAAGAAATTTTTTTTTTTAAATTTTAACTGTATATAGCGTATAAGCAGTTCATAAGTGACGTAGCCATAATTGTTTTTTTTTTTTTGGGGGGGGGGGGGGGGGCAAGGTGGCTGGGATGCCCATGACTTAGGGTGCGGAGGGGGGGAGGAAGGAGGTGTCAAAATGCATCTGTATATTTTAGGGTCGGCTGAATTTTTTTTTTTTTTGGGGGGGGGGGGGGGTGGAATGCCTTAAACTTTATAAACTTTTTAAACCAGGGGGCAAGGTGGCTTATAAGACCCCCCCTGGCTACGCCACTGACGAGGAATAATTCGGACACGCACGGTACAATGAAACAGGGGTTACCAGCTCTAGGGAATCCAAATATAACCGGCGAAGTTTAACACTTCCCAGGCATTCATCTGAGAACAAATCGTGGAAAGGTTTTAACACTCTTCCAGTTTCTTTGCAAGATATTAGCAAGCAGACTCAATGTCTCCAATCATATGGTTCAGGCAAGCACGGGACGGTGCATTTCCCTCTACGCTTTTGGAAGGCTTTCAGAGAGCTCTTTCTGCCGATGAAAGAAATGGAAACTTTTCACCTGCTGTTTTAGCTAGCACTTTGCCCCATCTTTAGCTTTAATTTTCTTATAGTACTTTGGGCCCTCACATAAAGTGACACCAAGAATTAAACTGGCACCGCCCCACCATCGAAGTGGCATTTTTAGTAGGACGAGAGAGAAAGCAAGCTGCAGTTCCTGTAGCTCAATTCACTCAGACATTAATCACGCGTAACATGTCTAAAAAAAAAAAAAACTTTACATAAGAGTTTTTGCTTTCGTCACGATATTTGCAGCAGCAGTCTGAAAAGAAAAATAATTGTATTTTAATGGTGATATTTTCTAAATGCGAGAATCCTGATCTCATAGCTTTATCTTTGACAGTTGTTCCTGCTCAGAGAAAGAGTTCATGCAGCCGAGGTGCGTCCTTGAGCAAACAGCACGCACTTCAGGCTTTAAAAAATATATAAGCATGAAAAATAATGTTGCGAACGTAAGTACACGCGCTGCATGCGTGCGCTTTATCCGTGCTAAATATTCGAAGTAACCAACCATATTAAGACGTTGATGAATGCGCGTGCGAAGTGCTATTTGTTTTGGATTTTTATTTTAGAACAGTTCCTGCTGCAGAAGGCAGTACGTGCAGCGCGTGGAACTACACTCGCGCATTGTCCTTGAACTTGAGTAATTTAGCAAAATGTCTGTTGTCGTACAGGGGGTTTTAACGCGACAAAAAGCTGGGAAGAAAATAATAAAACAAAACACAAAGCAAAAAACAAAACAAAAACAGAATAGTATAAACTATGTGAATACGTTCTTAGAAGATAGCTAAGTTTCGAGGGAAAATGAATGTCATTTCAAGCGCTCGAGACATGAAAACGGGCCCTGGTTCGAAACCTGTTGCCTGCGGGCCGCATGCCAGCGAGGCGCAGTCGCGTGTGGCCCGCGAGCTGCGTGTTGGAAACCACTGCTAGAGATTGTTTTCGTGTTATGACTGTCATGTCGTTACATGACGTGGTTCGGTTGGGCGACAAAAATGAAGTAAATAGTCTATGCATAACTGCGATAAAAAAATCTATAGCCAATAAAATGTAGAACTAGTGGCACAAACCATTGAATTCTAGCGCCTTCCATTCGGCAAAAAACAAAATCGATTTGCGGTTTATCTTCAACTTAGCTACGTCGGGAATCAACATGCTGGCCCACAAAAACAAACAAAAAGGTCTATACAAATGCAAGAAAAAGATAAATAAACTGTCACGTACTAAGAGTGATATGCGAATATGTCCTCTTGATTGAGGCACACGTGAAGTAAAATTGCTCGAGCCCCCTCTGTAATGTTTTGGACATTTGCCATTACAGCCTCTGGCCGCCGCCATCTTGCTGCTCGTGTGTGTAGATCGTCTGATAGTCCAGCACTGCTGACACATACCCCTCGGTTTCCAGACGGGCGCCCAAACAAAGCGTTTTCCTTCCACAGTGGCCAGACTAGCTCTCGAAACGTGGCCGCTTACCAACGTCTATACGGCGTGCAACTTCGTCTGCTCCTTGCGCGCCTCGTGCGTTTGTTTACTCACAAAATGCGACCACGTGCTTTTGTTTTTCCCCGACCTCAACCATTGACGACGCGTGCTTGGCTGCCTCGTCATCTCGCGTTCCCTGCGTGGTGCCCTTGCTCTCCAATGCGTCAAAAACGCAATTTGCAACACTTGCTCGCCGTATTTCTAGCAAACTGTCCCAAGGACGCATTGCAATGCATGCGGATATTCCTCCCGGTGTCTATGAACGATTTTTATGCCACGTGACCGGCTCAGATGGCAGGGAGTAGAGTCACTGAATAGGTTTCCAGAGTACCGAAACTCCCAAGGTCTGCGCCGTGGCGCTCAAATTTATCCATATCCGTGCCACCATTTTGAAGGCTTGCATAGTAGACTGCTCGATAACTGTACGCATAGCGTGCCGCTGGAGTTGTCAGCAGGTTTTTCGGGTAAGTGTGTGGCACTATTGATAGCCACCATAAATCATTTACGACATCATTTACATTACAGTCTATAGCTGCACTCGTGTAATCATTACTTCGCGGTTCATGTTAAAGACGCCAAGTTGGCAGTCATACCGCACTGGTCAAATATCTACACCCGTATTCACCAGGCGCGACTAACTAGCGCCGTTTTAAGGTTAGTAGCACGACTAAGTAGTCGCGAGCTAAACGAGAAATCCGCGACTAACGAGCGATTATGTTCTGCGGTATTCACGAGCGCGAAGCGAGCGGGTGACTATCTAGTCAGAACTAACAAGCGGTAGCGACGTAAAAAGATAGGTCACGCATAGGCATACTTAAACGCCACTGCATAAATGGGTACTTTATCGTATAAAAACTAAACTTTAAATGTGTATCAGGAAAAAAGAAAGTTGCAATGAGAGACATATTGTCCGAGACAGAGTTTTACAAAGAAAAATTAAAAAAAAAACAACGCCAGGGAGAAACACGGAAGCCGCATTGCCAGCGACATAAGCAAATATGGAAGCGCCCGTAAATGCGTTTTTCTCTCGTCGTCCAGCGCCCTGCTGAGATCTATTTAGCGGTATCTCTGACGACTGAACGTGGTTATTTACACATTATTTGCTCCTCCAATTCTTTCTAGATGTGTCCTCCAGCGTTCCGAGACAGTAAGTGCTTCGTTATCGCTGGCGATCAGCGGTGATACGAGTCGGCCATGGCGCTGAGCCGCTAGTCACCCGCTGAACACCGGCTAAACTAGCCGTCTACCCCATGACTAAGATTTGTTAGTCGACTTCTTAGTCGCGCGGGGCGACTAGACCCTAAACACGACCGGTGAATACCAAGCGCTCACTTAGCGGCGACTATCGCTCGCCACGTGATCGTTTTAGTCGATGACGTCACTAGTCAGTGGTTAAGCAGGCGCTACTCGCGCCTGGTGAATACGGGTGCTAATTTTGAGATTAATCGCTTTCACTATCTCATTATCCAGACAGGCCTATATTTAATTCGACGAGGGTGGTCTGTGCCGTGTTCCCGTTGCAGTGGAGTACTTGATCATTTGGAGCTTAGCTGCCTATTTCTGTCATCACATTTAGCCACTGGCATTTGTAATCGTTTTTTGGGCATTCAAAAGACTATCGTATAAACGTAGCAGCGTTTTATTGATGTATTTACAACTGCATGCAGGATGTTCGACTGGACAGCAACATAATAGAATAAAGCAGCCTAAAGTTCTTGTGACAGCTTGACAATTGATTTGCTGGCGAGATGAAGCTTGCAGCAAAGTCACGCAATGATTTCCCCATAATGATTTTTAAGGCAGTCGACAGTCGACACGATCTCTGCATATTGTTAGTGCGGACAAATGAAACCGACGGTGAGTTACGAAAATGGCTTGATATGAAATCAAGGACTCTACACTGGAAACACCACGGATGTTTTTGTCATCATTCATACTACATGAGCAGCAAGAAAGATTTTTTACTCTCGGGAAATTAAGTTACATACCTATCTAAGACTGTGCTGTCAAGGCTTCATTAATGTTTTTTTTTGTGCCATAAGATAGGATAACAGCAATGCCTTCAACACAACTTTTTAGATGACAACCGCGTAAGTGTCTATTCACACAAGAGTGTTTGCATAACTTGCGTTATGAGTCACCCAAAGATTCGCGCTTTCAATTTCGCTGCAAAACTACTCCTTACATTAATTTTACGCTTCATGCGAAGCGAAGCGACTTGAAGCGTTTTTCCGGGCGCCGTTCGTTCATAACCAAGCTTAATCAAAGCAGCCTGATCGACTGCGAGACGACGAGCGATACCGAGACCAGTGAAATACACTCAGCTCACGAATCTTGATTCCTGTATTGGGCTTGGAATACTTTCGTCTTGTAATGGCAAGCCAAGTACTCCTCCCCTTCGGTGTAGCGTTCTTGCCTGACGGAAACCGGAAGAGTTTTTTTTGCCTTATTTGACCTGCTTCTCCACCCGAAGGCACTGCAAGCAGGCATGTAGCAGATCCGTTTATTAAGAGAGTTTGGCCATACATTGGTTTGAATAGGCGAGCATCTCGGAGCCAACCACAGGCCGCGAAACAACCCCTAGCGGTGGTCGTGTGCTCTAAATTTGTGACATGACTATACTTCGTTTCACCTTATGTGCGAGCGAAGGCAAAACTGGAAGCGCGAGCACGGAAGCTCCGTGCGTTCAGGCTTTGCTCGAGCACGCGAGCTGGGGAGAAATGCAAAAAGCGCTGGTCTCGCGCTTCTAGCTTTGGTTTCGCTCGCAGATAAAGTGAAACGAAGTATAATTTGAGCCGTGCCGAGCGGAACTCCGCGTCTCAAGACGCTCGCGCACCCCACCCTTTGCACTGCTTTCTTTCAGCCAGTCTCAGGACGCTGTCTAGCAGTGCAGACAAAGGCATGGGCACGAGCGCGTGGCTTTGGAAAGTGCCTCCTATGCACGAGGTCTCGTACAAACAAAAGCGTTTCGCTGAGCTAGGCTCACGCGCCTGTGCCTTTGTCTTCACTGCAGACATTTGTGAGATGGAGTAGAGGTCTCCTGATTGGTCGACGCTGTGTCACAAATTTAGTTTACGCTCTAAGCGTGGGGGGAATATTCGGCGGCGCTGGCGGCGGCCTTTGCTCCGCCTATTGGCCAAACTCTCCCAATACACGGCTCTGGCATGTAGGAGCCGTGAAATATGGAACGCTAGGATGCGACTCCCTGAAAATACGTGCGTCGCGGCACTAAGTGGCTGAAAA
This sequence comes from Ixodes persulcatus, assembly GCA_013358835.2. NCBI lineage: Eukaryota > Metazoa > Arthropoda > Arachnida > Ixodida > Ixodidae > Ixodes > Ixodes persulcatus. The sequence continues at coordinate 31,758 of JABSTQ010009060.1, forward strand.
GCGACCCGGAGCGCCGCAGCAGAAGCTGACCGGCCACAATATGGTGGCCCAGGGGTGCGATTCGAAACTGTGACGATGATAGTGACGTCGCACATCTCACGTGACTGCTGCCATCCAATGATGCCGCAGAAAATCAAAACAATCTCGGCTAGAGTGAGATTCTTGTAGGCAAAGCATTAAAGAATGCGAATGCGGTACTGTGAAAAAGTGTTCAGTGGCACAATTTGCGCAGTATTCGTTTAACACGATCTTTACCAGAAATATAATTAGATGCCGCACTTAACGTACACAAATGCGGTTTATTTAACTTATGTTTCAAGCCTGTTTGCCTTCTTCTGCTCGCAAAAGTGAACTTGAATAATCGAAGCGAGGACGGACATGCAGCAGACAGTTGCCTGTTCGGCATCAACTATTTTGTGCTGCATAGTGAAGCCTGGCAAAGCTTTCACACTGCTCTAAAGGCCGGTTCAGACACTTGCGTTTGACTGCGTTTGACTGCGTTGCGTCGAGAACCGCAAGCGAGTCACTGGCACATCTGTGCTTCGTGTGAAGTATGGAATCCATTTCAAGCAATCATCTTGGCACGCGATATACGCACCAGGGATGTCCTAGTTTCTCGTAGCCGCAACGCAGTCAAACGCAGTCAAACGCAACTGTCCGAACCAGGCTTAACGCTGTTAAAGCTACTCTTAGCGGCGAGATGTTTTGGTGGCGCCCTCCTGTGGTTCCCCCCTGTGACGTCATTACCTTGCAAACAACAAGTTCGATGGTGTTTGTTATTAGCATGGTGGAAGCTTGAAATCATTGCGCTCTCAAAGGAACACTGCCAACACTGTCAAAATTAAAGTTCTTTCATTCCTCTTATTTCCGTCGATGATAAATCCCCTTTCCGACGTCATAGTAAGCGTTCGGCCAATCGTGGAAGGCCGACCACAGCGACGCTTTCGGTCGCGCACGGGGCTAATAGCGAGCGCGCCGCTTCATTTGGCGTCTCTTTCGCTCGAGAGCACGTGCGAATGTAGAGTGCAAGCTCGCGAATGTGGAGTACAAGCAAAAAAAATTGACCGCATCTCCACGTGGTGAATGATGTTGCTTGGGGCGAAGCTCTGGTGGTGCTTGTCTGCGTAGACGCCGAGCCGCAGCATGCCGAGCCTTTTCATTCATGTCAGTGGGAGAATGTGTGGTTTTCTTCTTTTTCTTTTTTTAAGCAGACAGATGGGATGGCATCTCAGAACCCCCTACTCTTTTTTTTTCTTCTTTTTCTTTGAGCCTTTTCATTCATGTCAGTAGGAGAATGTGTGGTTTTCTTCTTTTTCTTTTTGTAAGCAGACAGATGGGATGGCAACTCAGAACCCCCTACTCTTTTTTTTCTTCTTTTTCTTTTTTCATAATTTTTTTCATCTTTTTTTTCCAATTTTTTTTTGCCCTACACGAGCACGTGAGCATGTGCTCACGTGCTCGTGAGCACGTGATCTCACGAGCAGAAGCACGAGCACCCGACGCCGGGCCTACGGCGGACGGACATACGGACATGGCAGCCCCTAAGGAGCTTCGCCCCTAAAAATAGTGGCTAGACCTGAAGGCGTCTAGCATTGGCGTCTAGCACTATCCTTTAATCAGAGCCAATCAGAGCTCGTTGTTCTGACATCACTACAACCCTTGCAAAAGGAGACGAATTTGCGCTCCGCATAAGACGCAAGTCGAAGCCACATGCTCTAGCAGCGCTGCAGAGCTGCAGCAGTGGGGAAGCTACGCTAGCCTTTACAACGTAGCAGAAAATATTGGAAGCGGAGTTTTTTTCTTATAATAATACTAATAATAAAAATAACTTTATTCTTCACCACAGATACATCTGGTGAAGAAGGCACCTTGTCTATAGGCACCTTGTCTCCACGAAGCAGGTCATGTGGCCTGAAAATCTCTCTTGCAGGGATTTTAGCTACTGTGAGAGATACCCGCATTCACCTGGATGGCTAGGTTCGACATTGTACATGTTCCTTTTAAAAGTACATGAAAGTGACGTCATCACGTCTGATTGGTTGGAAGCAAAAGTGACGTAATTTCCCTAGAAAAGTGTAGGCGGAGTCGGCAAAACTGGGCGGAGTCGGCTACCGGACGTGACCACAAAGTGACGTTTCACTTTGTACCGAGTACGTTTCAAAAGGTACTAGCTCCTTAGTAGGTATCACTCGTTGGTCATATTTTCCAAACCGCGTCGTCGTCGGGCGATTATGCCACTTTTCAACTAATTTAGTTATTGTTTTCTTCGGGAAGATTTACCGACAGCACAGCGCAGCATTCGAGCTCCCGGAGGATTGCGAGCGTGCAACGCAGCGCCGGCAGACTCCGAGAAAACGTTGGCGCGAGGAACCGGAGTTGAAGAGACTGCGAAACGAAGCTCGTGGACGTTCACGACTGTTGAGCTTCAAGTGTTGTACACTTCGTTTCTACGCCACGGAGTGCCTCCAAAGTTTGGTGGCGAGCGACGAGCATGCAGCGTGGGACTGAAGACAGTCATCGTCTCTGTCCGCGTCGTGTCCGTCGCTATCGTGCGTCGTGTCGGGGTCCGGCGCGGCTGGCTCCGCTTCCCCAAGACGCCGAGCGAGAGGTACGACGTGGAGACGGGCCTCAGACCGCTCGGTAGGATATCCGGCGTCATCGGTTGCGTGAACGAAACGATGATCGCCATCGTCGGCCCGTCCAAGAACGATCCCACCGCCATGAAGGTGGTGCACTGTGCCGCAAGCATTTCTACGCCCTCAACGTGACGGTGGTAAGTACGCTCGTATTACGTACTTAAAATCAGTTCCATGTGTGTCAAAAAGAATACAGCGTAACGCCGGTACGGTGTGGATATGCCATTTTATAAATGAGAGGTGCGGGCTTGTGTGCTCCGCCAGGGGCGGACGCAGGTATTTCGAGGGGGGGGGGGGGGGGTCAGGATTGTGGTCAGCGTATCATATGTCCCCCCCCCCCCCCCCCTCGTTTCCACGCCCTAAATTTTGAAACATGCAGAATTCAAGAGGGGGGTCAGGTCATCCGGACCACCCCCTCTGAATCCGCCCCTGTGCTCCGACTGCACGAGAGTGTGCTCTAGGTAGTATGCCGTGACTTTTAAAACGTGCATCCTTCCGCCCGCCACATTATGTTTGTTTGAAAGAAGTGGTTTCTTGTCATCATATCTTGCGTCCATGAAGGTGTGTTGCAATCATGTTAAAGGGGTACGGAAACAAAAATGGAAATATTCAAATTTCGTTCGGAAATGGGTCAAGCATGACGGATAATAACCGTAATTCATAATCGCACATTTGTATTTTGAACGATTGGCTATATTTTTCGTTCCAAACGGTGCACTCGAGCGAGCGCTCGAAGAGAAGCGAACGGAGGGCGCGATGCGTCATGGGATATCCGGCGCAAACAAAAACAACAAAAAAGACTCCCCGCATCCGTGACGTGGCAAGACAAGCTTGGTTATGAGCTTTGCCGTTGGTGGCGTTGTCAGCGTTGTAGTGGTGTCAATACCGTCAGCGCGTTACAACCGAGCCGTTGGAAGTGCCCGCGGGGTGACGGGCGTTTCACCTGTCGTGTGAGAGTGTGAAATCGATTGTGCGCGCGTCGTCGCGTCGTCTGCGTCGTGTTCGTCTGGCCCACTGCAATGGCGCTTCAGGACGAGTTTCTCGGGAACGACGGCACAAGTGAGGATGAGGAGACCGACACCGCCCACTCTGTATTCCTTTCGGAAAGGGGATTCGGCCTCCGGCCCTACCAGTACGACCCCTCGGCTTCGTCTTCCCCTGAAGCCGAGGAAGAAAGGCCGGACCAGCAACCTCCAACCCGGCGTGTCGGCTTTATTATTTTTTTAAATTTAATTTTTAATTTTTAATTTTTTAGTATTATTTTATTTAGTTGTCTTTGCATGATTTATTTAATTATTAGTTATTTTTAATGTGTATTGGCTATTTGGTCTCTGGTGTGTAAAAATTTAAATTGTTCTCATTAACGGCAAAGGTGAAGAAGTAGAAGATTTGAGGAAGAAGAAATACAGAACTGAGTTGAAAGTCAGCGCTGCGAGTCAGTTTGCTTCTTGTGTGCATGTGAGTGTGACTGTTCATCCGCGCTGTTCCATCCAAGCATGAATTACCAACTTGCCCAAGCATCCACATTATCAAGCTTTCGCATTCATTCGAAAAGGGGCAAACACGTTCAGGCCGAGGTGACTTTAAACAGTTGAGCGTACTTCCAAAGAGCGGCGCTGCTCCAGAGGAATCTGCTACGTCACGACTACGTAGCAGATTCCACAACGTTGCTAGACTACCTCCCAAATAGGCTCCGCATGCATCCACCAGGTGCACATTGGAAGATCGTTTATTTAGCTTTAAAATTAGTTTTCTTGTGCCTTTCAACGGAAGACTGGTGTTTTTGAGGTTAGGGTGCAACATGCAACACATTCAAGCAAGAAAATGAGCGCTGAAATTTCGTTTCCCTACCCCTTTAAAGGGACGGTGCAACGATATTCAATTAGAATTTTTTTCACTTTACACGAGCTTACTGGCCCTAGTGGGACTCAAGGATACTTGCAGGCAACGCCACTGACCAAGAAACTGCTTTGTTGCGCTGTAATTTCGAGGACAAAACCGAGCGTTTTCATTCAATCTTTCCTTCGCAAAACCTGATGACGTAGCTGGGCGGTAGCAGTACCGCCCAGTGACGATATTTGAATGCGGCTCATAGATTGGACCCGAGCATTGCGTGGGCACTGTGCCTTGCCAACCCCAGCGCATGGCTATGATCAACATTGGCGGCGTATAATCGGCTCCAGATCACGTGGCCGCTTGTTCTGGCTGCGAGTTGAGGGGGTGAACTCTGCTCGTTTTTCTTTATTTTTTTCTGCGACTTCGATTGCGTGTGGTGAAAAACGAACGGGTATTTCACAGGTCATTAACGTCAGGGATTCGTTCTAAGCGGTATTTGCGCAAAATACAAAAATCGTTGCATCGCCCCTTTAATTATCTTGTCAAATAAACTTGGAAGGTTCCGGAATTGAGACTGCTTTGTGAACCATGAGTGGAACATTCAAGTAAATTCATGTCGGTATCTCTCTCACACTTGCAGATGCGTGACGCCGAATGCTGGGTAAGATGCATAGAGCCACGGTGCCCTGGGTTGGTGCACGACGCCTTTGTGTAATGCTTCTCTGCTCTTTGGCAACATCAAGCAAGGGCAGCTGGTAGACGACGACAGGCTCCTCCTCGGTGAGCATGCTCGATTCATTCCTCTTGCATACGGTGGCTGTGTACCGCTTGAAAACCACAGTACCATAGAAAATGTGCTGTACCTAACATTAAAATAACTGTGCAGGCCCTGTGTCTATACCTCTGGCACGTCTTTGTAAATACTATCCGAAGGAGCGTAGTACCAGGAAAACACAAAGTTGCAATCAGCTCTTTTCGCTGCTTTCTTGCTGTCAATTTTAAAAACAACAGATTATAATAGATTCCATACTCTAAACGTGCAGGCGACGACTGCTACGGCTTGGAGTCATGGTTCATCACCCCTGTCCTTGGGATCCACGTGACCTCCATTGCTTGCTGCCAGTCTAGTAAGGCACATTCCTCGGTCAGGTCCGTTGTGGAGCGCTGCAGTGGGCTGTTGAAAAACAAATTCTCGTGTCTCCAAAGGCACCGGACTCTGCATTATCATCCATCAATAGCCACCACCACCATTATAGCGACACGTGCAGTGCTGGACAACGCCAGCCTTGTATTGAGTGAGCCAAAACCGGAGTCAGGTTCCGAGCCTGAAAAGTGAGAGTTGGAGTCTGAGCCGAGCTCGGAGGGGTCAGCGTCTGATGGCGAGAGGCTGGCTCCTGCCAACCTTCTGGTCGGCCTCTCAGACAGTGCTTTGAGGCAACGCCTTGTCGCCCGGTTCGAGACCTGCTGCAGCCGTGCCCCTGCGCAGCGCCACACACGCCAGGATTGCAGTCCCACCCATGAGGGACACCGCCGGCATCAAGGAGTCTGTCGCCACGACGGTGGTCTCGCCCCAAAGGACGCCGTCGGGGAGCCCCTACTGCCCTCGCCACGGTGATGCCCAGCACGAACGCCACCGGCGACGGGGAGCCGCTCACCACCACGACTGCGGTCCCGACCACCAAGGACCCATCTGTTTCCTTGCCGTCACTGAAGCCCTCCCCGTGAAAGCCGTCAAGTGCACACTTCGCTCGCTGCTCCGCAATCATGGCCGTCCATAATCTATGCAGTCTCTTCAGCTCCAACACCTTGCACAGTTCATCGCACAGCCACCATGGCTAGGGCCAGCTTGAACTTGAGAGAAAAACATATCGCTGGACTACCAACTATGGTTTAATACCTCTTCCTCTTCATGTGCCTCAGCTATCTGTTTCTTTTTGTTCTTTATTCTGAGAGCTGTAGATACAATTTAGTTTGAAACGTCCCGCATTTCAGCGGTACGTAAAACATTCCAAACACTATTGCTTTTCTTGTCGAGTTTAATGGAAGGCACACTGACGCATGCTACTTTGTTTCCTTCGGTGGCCATTGTTTTATATGTTTTCGCATTTCTCGTGCATACAGGCTTTTGTTTCTTGCAAGAATGGTGATGCTGCTGAACACAACACTGCATTTACAGGTGCGGCAATGACCTGCTGTAGTTTTCTTGACAGATGCTGCATGCTCTGTCAAGCAGCATCTTTTTACACATTTACTCACCTACCAGTTTGACCGATGGGACATTTGCCACGTGGTAGGGGAATGTAATAAACAACCTCTATGTAACACGGGGCACATTGTGTCTTGTAAGAAATGTTGGACATTTTTTTCTGGTTGAAGTTGCAATTTACTTTGTCTTGTTAGGGTACACTGTGTGGTGGGCGAGGAGGTCGTTCGAATTGTAAAAAGAGGTCTGGGACATGTATATAAGGCGATGGGTGTTCAATAAATTTCAAGCTGTGTTAGAGACTTCATTGTTCTGTCCGTTTTTTTATTGTTCCTACGTCTCAGGGTTGCTATGGATGTCATCCACCGGCTCGCCTGCGTTTTATACCTTTTTTCATACAATACGCCGAGTTTAGAGCAGAGCACACAACCTTATTGCCCTGCCTCGCAACTACTTCCTTTCAATGTATGGGTTATGCCATGAATGTAGGGTACTACAATTTTTTGCTTAGTTCTTGTCTTCTCTGTTCCATATCTGTGTCAGCTGACTTGTGTTAGTTTGGTGCAAATGTTTTCAGGTGAGCGTACCAGGACACCAATCGGATAGCCAGAATCACGTAGGCAGGAAAATTGCTTTTCAAAACTTTGCCCATTGTTCTGGTGACGACATTTCTTTAAGGCCGATACATGAGCAATGTAGGAAACACTGCATTTTATAGTTTTGGAATGTCCAGATGCAAACAAAAGAAATCTTTTGCATGACCTTGGTTTATACTTCCAACATATGTTTATATCTTTAAATTCCAGTGTGAGGTTGAGGAACATGATGGACTTGTTCACAGGTATTTCATGTGCTGTGTTTAGAGACGGATGGTACTGCCCCCGGATATGTGTTGAGTGCATAGCGGTGATATCGATAGCCTTTCGATTTTATGAGCAGAAGGCATGAAATGCGTGGGATAATGACAGAGAAGGCTTGCGGGTTGCCAAACCAACAAAGGTCACCTGGCTTTCCCCTGCAAAGAGCCGAGAAATACTTTAGACCATCTGTAGACCTGTAATGACCTATTTCTCGGTGTTGATTAAACCAGGAATATTGCCATTTTGGGTATTGTTTCATATCCCCTGTGGTTTTAAACATCCCGTTATTACCCTCTGTATTATGACTACATCACTCAGGTGTGCCTCTTGATGTTAGTATTGGGATTTGTGTCAGGATCTCTCAAGTCATTCCAGGTTACTCTCTCCCCCTTACTTTTTGTCATGGTGCCTATTTTAGCTATTTTTGGAAAATAAAAATTTCAGCTGTGTTTGAGACCTTTCGGTGTATGTGTCCTTTTTTACATAGAGTATCAGGGTTTATGTTATGTTGCACAGCTAGTTTATTTTTGAAAGTGCTTTATTTTTAGAATGCAAAACCGTAACTTGAAAAAGTAAAATTATATGAAAACAGGTTTTGCAATATTTCATTCTCGAAAGTAAAAATGAACACTGACTAGCATAGCATGACGTAAACAATCGGACATTCTTAAATCACGTGTTATGTCAAACATTGATCTCTTTTTTGAACACGTTTTGCAGCACACTACCTCTAGGTTGTATCTCGTAACATATCTACTAATATACACGAAGGCCTGCCATATTCGAGACAAGATGAAATGCAGCTAGACAATAACATACTGTGAGCGACCTATTTTTCGAGGGCTCAATATTTCGCGATTTCGGTTAAAGCTGAAGTTTTTTAATAATTCGCGGGTTCTAATTTTCACAACGCGGTGGGATCTCAATATAGATTCCAATGTGTTGACTTCTTACCGGAATTGTTCGCGGGACTTATTTTTTGCGAATTGCAGGCGATTCGCGAAAATTAAGTCGTTTACAGCATATACAAAAAAGACGTGGCGACGTTTGCTACTGAGGTATTCCAGACAAGATGAAAGTAGTTGCTGTTGCAAGTTATGACTACACTGTAGGTCTCAAAAAATGTGAAGGCGCAGGCGAGCTCGTAAAAAGTGGACATACCTTGACCTGAGACAGGAAGGAAAAGAGATTTAGGCGCGTCTCCGCACACACAGCTGTTTTTAGATACGCTGTGTGTTGACCGCGTTCCATTTACGAATCTTGTTTATTCCCTATCTCAGGGTAAGTCATATCAACCGAATGTTTCTTGTTTTCAACAGAGCAAGCAGGCGTTTTTGTTCAGGTCGTCTGCTTGCTTCCGCGCCTTCATTACGCGCCGGGACCACGAAACGGGAGCTCTTTATGTGCAGCCATCAACCCCGCGATTCTGGCTTGCTCCGACATGTTGCTTTAAAAGAAGGCGCGAAGCGCGCATCCCGCATTCCTTGTAATATTGAAACAACTTTCTCTCCTATTTACTCTTAAATGTATTGCAAAAGGACACAAATGAACGGTTTGTTTTAACAACGCCCAACAGGTTTTTATTGTTTTTCAATACTTTTACCTGTACAAGAACAGATGCGACGGCCAGCGACGCACAGGATTGGTTGCCGTTCGTTCACTAAACGCAGGAACTGCTCCCTGCGTCGTAGTAAATCCTACCCCGTATCCCGCGCGTAGGGGCGCCTCGGGGAATGTGTAGCTCCTTCCGCTCGTCGGGGGTTGGCTCCGGACGTCGCTCAAACGGGTGACAGGTGTCAAGTTTGCGATGACGTATCGGCGTCAAAGTGGGCGGAACCGCCACGTGAGTGTTGCTAGGATACGTTCCTCCTTCCCATGACGTCACTTCCATGTACCTTTTCTCAAATGTCCAACCTAGCCATCCAGGCAACCTCCTCAGGTGGTTGGATGAGGCCCGCTTCAGACGGGGCAATTTCTCCCAGCAACTTCATTTGGGATCTAGGGAAGGCTAGGGAAAAACTTTCCAGCAACAATTAAATTGCTGGGAAAGTTGACCTGTCTCAAGCGGGCCTAACTATAGTCGGATGCAACCTAAGAACAATCCTTTAGCTCCACCCACAAGCGCATAGCGCCCATCTGAAGTGCCTCCGCCGTCAAGAAAGTAGTTCGCTAGCAACGTTGCTTTTTCTTCCTCCAGTAAACGTGTCTTAAACTACTACAATATTTATTTAATTCATTCAGGACGTTTAAATAAGTTAGAATACGTTTTTGTCAAAGAAGTAGCTGTTTAGTAAAGAAAGAAAGTCATGTCCAATGTACCGTCTTCCCAATTCATTTTCTGTCCAAGATACTGTCTAACATACCGTCTTCCAGCGCCTTCGATTGATGGAAAGCGGCGAAAACGAAACCAACCTTTCTCTCGCCAAAATTATAAATAACAAAGCACTTATAGTTCCTGCAAATAATAAATATTTAGTGATTTACTTAGTTTTGTGGGCTTTGCGCACGAAATGTGTGCCTTTATTTTGTTGGATGAATAGAAAACAAGAATAATTATACTTTTCGGGTTTGACAAATCGGCACTCACCCAAGTCATCGACACCACCACCGCGCCCCGCTCTCTTTGTCTTCCGTCATGGATCCTACTGAGGTGACATCGGGAAGCGATTCCCCCGATTCTTCTTGGACGAAACAGCCTGGTGCAGCCTTACCGGCGACACCAAAGCGGTTCTTCAAGAAGCACAAGCGAGGTCGGGTTTTGAACAGCGGCCAGCGGTGCGTAAAACACGGTGCAAAAAAGCAGAATAATTGTCACGAGAAACTAGCGTCGCGTTGCTAAGGCCAGCAACCATGTTGAGCTTTTTTTTTTTTTTTTTTTTTTTTCAAAATGATCGCGATTGGTCCACGGAATCGTGACGTCATGAAAACGATTGGCTGGCGTTTCTCGGCGTAGGAATACATTTTCCTCTGAGAGGCATTTCCGGTTTTTTCTTAGCTTGCAACCGACTATAGACTAGCCAATCTTTCTATACGAGTCTGCGTGGCAAGCCTGGCCCGGCCGCGAGAAAACGCGAAAACGACTGCGAGAAACCGGCACATCTGTGCTTCGTATGAAGCATGGAATCCAATTCAAGGAATCATCTTGGCACGCGATATAAGCAGCACGGATGTCCTGGTTTCTCGCAGTCGTTTTCGCGTTTTCTCGCTAGTGTGGGCGGCCCTTTAAAGGCCTATTTGAATTACCCGCTATCTCGGAAGCAGCAGACGACCATGGCCGTTCGCGCTCGTTGTTTGAGATAAGATGACTCGCGTCAGTAAACCGATCAGGAGACTGTGCGTCACGAGGAATAGTAATGTACGCGAATGTGGCGTTGACGCAAACTACCACGACGAACACCCAAGTCGGCGGCGAAACAGTTTTGGCGGCAAAAGCTGTTGGTAGTGCAACGGGGCCCCAACAGATGGCGCCACATCCCCATTGGCGCCCTGTCCACGTCTTGATTTTCTTTTCAATGCAGTGTACGTAGTGCCCAATGAAAATATTCGGAATACAATGCAGTAATTAACTGTGATAGTTGGAGAGGAAGAGGACATCTCGGGCAATACAGCACATCGTTATATATCATGTAGAAAAATACGCATATCTCGAAATATGGCTCAATGAGTGAAATAAATATCTAGAGAGACACGATGTAAATATAGGGTGTATTCACTGGCGGCCATATCTGTGTGCGCTAATGCTGAGCACGTGCTGACGGTGAGCTTCCACAGTTCTTTTGAAACGTGCACCCCGCACCATCAAGATTGCCGGTCTTGGCAGCCTATTGATGCGAGCTCGTTCTGAGCATGCGCTCTAAACAGTGACCTCAAATATGGCGGCCAATGAATACCCCCTATAGTCGGAGAAGTGAAAATGAATCCAGCTATTATGAAGCCCTAGACACCGTGGAACTGTAACAGATGTGAAATGGTCTGGAGTATGTTGAAATAAGTGATTGAAACTGGTCATGACGTTAAAGGTTTAATCAGGATTAGAAATTCGGCAAAGCATCGTGGGCAGATTGGCGCTGGGACCGTAGGGAGCACACCAAATGAGGAGGTGCAGGAAAACATCGGGTAGTCGGCTTTTGAGAGCATGACGAGGGGTAATTAGTAATTTAAAATTTGAACAAAAGGTAATTGAAGTAGAGGGTACGGGTTACTCACAAAAGTATTCGAGGAATTAATCATGAAAAAATGTATACACAATAGTCTGATGGAACCGAGCAGACTATTTCAGTGGGAAAGAGAGTAAAAGAAGCAGTAAGAAAACCGTGTGCGGAAAGAGCGCAGGAAAAATCAGCTCTAGCAATGTACAAGTCACGAAACAGAACATAAGAAAATAACAGGTGTTTTATGATTTACGGGGTACTCCGGCGTTTTCTTCGTGGTCACCGATTTGTGAAAATTTTCTAAACACACCAACACACATCGATGAAATAGAATCCGAAACAATCGGTCAAAAGAATTTTTTTTTCGCGAAGTTATTGACATTACAATTGACGCCAGCGGCAGGCTGGGGTTCACTCTTTGTACTGTAGAATTTGTTTCTAACTGATTACAAGCAATTTCTAGCTGTCAAATGGATGCTTTGAAAGCTCGCTCCAGCACGCGAGCAGCAGCGCAAAACAAATGCTCGGTAGAATTCATTTTTGAGGCTGCCTTTTCAACTGGAGAGCCTGCCTGCCACTGAGATAACGGCACTGAAAAGCGCTGGTATATGTGAAGGTTGGTTTTGGGCGTCATTTTCGTTTGCCTATTTCACAATACCTATTTTGAATTTCGCGATAATAAGCAGCATACCAGAAGGTGCAAAGGCCGAGAGTTCCGAAAATATAGTTACATGGGGCAGCTAAACAAATTGCCGGAGTATCTCTTTAAGGACAATGACATATAAAGCCAAATTTCAGGAGGTAGACATAAAGGGTAAATGTCGTATGCGTAGGGACTGACAAAAAAAAAAACAAAAAAAAAAACTCGAACATGTGGCTTTTAAGTGCACGGGGCTTCCTCCTGCCCTCCCTTTAGGGTAGCTGAATTTGCGGGAGGTCTGGGGTTTTCTGGAAAAGGTGAAAGAACGGTGAGACAAAGGACTAAAATACCAAAAATGAGGTTTCAAGATTGAGTGAGCAGGTCCCAAGAAGTTTGATAATGCGCAAAATTGGTAGTGTACATGATTTTACGAGAAACGAATATTATAGCAAAGTTCAAAGCGCTGGGGTGTAAAGGATTTTAGATTAACTGATGCTAGCTACCGCACAAATCAAAGGGTATAGCCAATAATATCCATTCATTTATTTGTCTTACGATGGAAGACACACGCTTGCTGGGAACGTTCCGGTCGTCCTCACAATGCCTCGCAAGAGAAAGGAGCGAACTAAAAAGGACTGCGCCGAACAGAAGCAGCGGTCCACTGAGGTTCAGCGTGTCCTTTTTGCCAATGAGACGCCGGAAAATTGAGAACAGCGTTTGGCTAGGGATAAAAAAATAATTTTGAGCCCGTACTGCTGTGACCAACGGCTAAGTGAGAAAATGAGGTTCTTGTCAATTTAATCAGCAGAAAAGGGTGTTTTACGGCAAAGGACCGCAGAGTCGCATTCGCCTTTTTAACGCCCCCCCACTTCCCGGTCAAAGAAACATAGATGACAGCTTGACATGCTGTTCGTTATTTTGGTTGAACCCTGATCTCGCTTCAGCCGCGGCAGGTAATCCGTTAAAGCTGCGAAAACTTAAAATGCCAACAGGTTATGGGCTGAGGACGACGCATCAACCGTGATTACCGAAGTACCGTGAGTGATTGACGAGAAGTGTGATCACATTGAAGAAACATTTCGAGCATCACCATTTTCGCTACATTATGACGATGTCTGTAGAAGTTTCGACAGGAAGCGTGAGAGCAGTAATATTGTCGGGAAAAGGCGATTGACACGGCGTGTGCCTGTGAAGAAGAAGTGGTGCGTTTTTTTTTTATTTACGAGGACGGAACAACCCACAGCACCTGCCTCGCTACAAACTTCACGGCGACCATGTGCGGAAGACGTCCGGTCACACAAAGCATGACTGTGGCGAGTTTGTCGGAAGAAGTGACTGGCAGGTGGTGTGTGCATGCTGGAAATTGCCAGTGTTGTACACGTCCCTCAAAAAGAGGAACGGAAGCTCGTTCCTCGTTTATTTTAATTTTTGGAACGCGTTCCTGTAATACGTTTCATCTGTGAGAAAGGAACTCGTTCCTGTTACCGTTTAAAAATGGAACGTATCGTTACATATACGTTACATTTGTATTGTGCTAATTCCCATATTTAGTTAGATCAAACAAAGTTTTTTTTTTGTCTATCCCGTTATATGGCAACCTACGAATTTGAAAGCTGTGATGGAAGGAAACCAGGTAAAGAGAGCAAGCGGAAGCAAGGTTTCATTTGTTGGTATTTTTTTTTTAACTCTCAGCGTGTTTCCATATTCATGTTTGTGGTGGGCGATTCAGACGAGCCAAATGTACTGTTACCCCACATTGCACGAGTGTTTTACAACAAACTCACACGTTTCATCCTGACAAAGTACCTTATTCGAACATAACAACAGTTGCTTCTCGGTGTTGCTGTCCGCAAGACGAGCATGTGGAGAAGAGGGTAGGGCTTTTGGAAGGGCGGTCTTGAGAACCACCAGTCGTTTTTTGTGAAGGTTGGATTCGTTGTTCAATTTGAAGTGGGAGAAGAGGAGAGTGAATGAAGGCTAATTTTTGTGCATCTAGCCAATGTTCGGGATACAAGGGTGTGTTCGATGTCTGGTAACCTGTTCTTTTGGTGTAACTGCACGTTTCTTTGTAGAAGTTCAGTGATGGCTGTAGTCTTGCTTAGATTTATGGGTGTATGAGGATTCGTGGAAGCAAAGAAAGTAGCTGAGTTGGAAACGTCCCTTTTTCTGTCCTCCTTCGACTAAATATTTTGATTTCTGTACCGCGGTCTCGGGCACTGAAAAGAGGATCAATGCACTAGCTCTCCTGCACCCGACTTTTATCAAGCGGGGACCTTACAAAATGAACCCTAAGTAACAAAAAAAAAAAAAAAAACGAACGAGACCCTGCTTTTCGTAAATATATTGTTTTTATACTTCTTAAGAATTCCCCTCTTAGAAATAAAATAAAAAAATACCCCACTGGACGAAGAAAAATGAACGCCGTTCCTTCTTCCATTCCCGTAAAAATGTAACGAGTTCCCATTTCAGTTCCACCGATGCAAGATGGAACGGAGGCGTTCCTTCGTTCTTTTTAAAAGGAACGCGTTCCAGGAACGCCGTTCCTTGAAAACCCGTTCCGTACAACACTGGGAATTGCGCGTTTGTCCTTGGTAGAACGAAACTCTAAATGACACCTGTTTCTTCAGACTCGATGCTGAAAGTGTGCTGAAAACGTCTAGACAAAAAAGCGCGAATGCGGCGAAATTGGCGGGAAAAAGTGAACGACGAATGGTTTTCGCCCGAGGAGAAGAAAGAGGCGCTCGATTGAAAAATCAAAGCAAGTCGTCATTAGGTGAGTTCAAACTGCCAAAGTTGTCATCGGACTACTATCCCACCTGGTCAATAAGGGTAAGAGCCGCTCTCATAAATGACGAAAGGAATCGATCCTGGCTACTCAAGAAGAGAAATAAAAAAAAGGTCCACATCAAGAGCCTGACTGTTTTGTTCCTTGTCATCAAGGGAAATTACCTGGATGACATCGCGATAGGCAGAACAGCAAAATAACTTGGAATACGCTGCAGAAAATGCACTCAAGGTTTGGACTTTTGCACATACTTGAGCTGATGCGTGACTTTTTGAGCGTAACAATAAAGAGAAACGAGCTAATAAATAACTACATGGGAAGATTAATGAAGGTGCACAGAAATTTGTCGAAAGCAGACTACGAATTTACCGACATAAAGGTTGCACTAGTGATGCTAATGAAGCTTCCTGCTACGTGTGAAGCGCTCAGTTTAGACTTGGAGTAGGACGAATAGACATTGGTGAACGAAGGAGTGAAGACAAGGCTACCATTTGAAGAGAAGAAAAAGCTGCGTCGTGACGAAAACCGGGTAAACGATGAGGAGTATCGGACAAGGAAACCGGGTAAAGGATGAGGAGTATCGGATGAGACGTAAACACCCTCTGAACAACAAATTTGACACATTTTGTCTGGGAAAGGTAAGAAGGATTTGTTTTTCGAAGGGTAAGGTAACACGGGCCAAAGTGCCGTTGGAGCTGGTGTATTCAGATGTGATAGGAAAAATCATACCAACGTCCAAAGGGCGCTTCAGTTATTTTGTAACCTTCACACACGAGTAGTACTCTAAATACACCGTGGTGTACCTGAAGGCCAAGCAAAAGGTGTTTCAGGAGATTGGTGAGTACAGATGCATTGCAAAAATCTCCACACCCGACAGTGAAGCTCTTTCGTAGTGACTCCGAAGGAGAGTACTCAAACAAAAAGTTCACTGAATAGTTGGCCAAGCATAATATGAGACTCCAACTGAGCATTCTTGGCACGCCCGAGTAAAAATAATGTTGCCTAGAAAATGAGCCAAACATTGCTTGATATGTCGATGTGTCTGCTTATTGAACCTGGTCTCACCAAAAAGACCTTTGACTGACGTCATTGTCACTGCAAGTTGCACCAGAAACCAGGGCCCAACCAAGGCGATCAGAGAATAATCGCCAAAAGCTTTGTGGACAAGAGGAGGAGTAAGGGAGCGTGACTAAACAGCACATATCACATTAACACACGACCAAACAGCACGGTCGAAATAGCATGCCTCAAAACAGCACGGCGTGATTATAGCACAGCGACAAAACAACATCTGTGAAAATAGCACACGACAAAACAGCTCTGCACCATCTTAGCGCAAAAACCTCGCACAAAAAGTACGACAGACGCACAAAGGCGGGCTTGAAAGGAAATGGAGATGAAGAAAAGCCTTGATGTGAAGACATCGCATGAAGACCACAACGACTCACGAACTCCAGACAGGACAGATTCACGGCGCCACATAATTATGACGGTGCTATATTCCGTTCACCCCTAAGCCGAGACTGCGGTGGGAGCTACATACCCGCCGGACCAATCAGACGCCTCCCTTTCATCACCTGATCCGACTCTCTGCGCGTCGATATGGCGGGAGCGTTATCACGTGGCGAGAGACTTACGACTTGTCCAACGAGGACCTAGCTTCCATAACAGGCAGTCTCAGTTTAGGGGTGAACGGAGTATATACATAGTTCACCCTTTAGCTGGCAGTGTGGTGGGATCTACGAGTTTACCGGAACCAATCAGCCGCCTTCTTTTTATCACCTCACCGCTTCTTTGCCGTAGGTATGAACGAGAGCCTGGTTACGGGGCGAAAGATACACATGTGACTGGTCTAACGAGCAGCTATAGCTTCCATTGCACTGCCATCTTGGGGGTTAACGGCTTATAGGCTACAATGCGAGGGGCACGTCACCAGTGATGTCAACACATTTTAAAACATAAGGGGACTGAAGACGCAGACCTCCAGCCTTATTGCTCGTTCACCAAGCAAGGTCCAACCGTTAGCTTCGACCATCGTGAACAACAAACGACCGAAATCAAATCAAATCAAATCTTTATTTCCAGAAAACTGGACGGATCGCCAGACAAAAAGCTGTTAAAAAATGAAAGCCGTTTACAACTCCCTGTAACTCCGAATTGGAGCGCAGCGCTTGAGGATCGAGGAGGAGGGGAGGGTATACCCAATACCACCTAGAATACAAGGCCTGCGCATGACGTTTCGTTAGTAGATCCCCGACCCGCCCCAAGCGGCAAACAGGCTGAAGCTTGACGAGAGTATGGGCCGCGTCGCAACTACGTCGCATTCACCTGCGGCCACAGCTGTGTGCGTGACTGCCGAGCGCGAGCTGATTGCGAGCTTCCAGTTCATTTGCAACGCGCACGCGAACACTCCCTCGGCCACAAGCGCGAGCTAGCACGCGCTCCTTGCTTTGAGACGAGCATTTCTAGCGCGCGCGCTCGTTCTGCGGAAGAACGCTTCAAAGCAGCGACCCGGAGTATAAACAGCGCCCTCGAAAATAGCGTCCAGTGCCAGCGTCCAGCGTCCAGCGAAGGTCTTTGCAGCCCTTCGCACAGCAGTAAGGCATTTTCACTCATGCATTTGACGCTCCACGTGAACGTCTAACTTCATCGTATGCTATACAGACACTCGGCGGGAGCATCTGTTTCATTATCTGCTACACAAACCACTGAAGCAGGCGATGGAGCAGACGATGTCGCAGACGATGTAGCAGACGACGGTGCTCATCCGGGCTACCTAGGGGGCGCTGAGGGGATCTACTAGTGATGACGTTTAGAGGAGGAAACGCGCAGGCCTTGTGTTCTAGGTGGTATTGGTATACCCCTCTTTTCTCCTCCTCCCCTCACGGGGGTCACGTGACCTTGGGGAAATCACGTGACTTGGGGGGTCACGTGATCTCGGGGAGGGGGGAGATTCACGTGACCTGGGGGATCACGTGACCTGGAGTAGTCACGTGACCTGGGGAAGTCACGTGACTTGGGGGGTCACGTGACCTTTGGGGGGTCACTTGACCTGGGGGGTCACGTGACCTTACGGTTACGCCAACGGCGCCACCGACGCCGACGCCGACGGCGACGCCGACGCCGCTCAAGCCGGAAGCGGGCGCCTAAGAGCTGCGCTCTAAAAACAACTTGACTGGGTCTGGGATGCCTTTCCATTGGCAGCAGCTTTGACACTGAAAAACATACGTTATATATATATATAAATGTAAAAAGAAAAAAAGAATCACAGCAAAAACATGCAATTCAAAATCCCACTACGTGAAGCTACACACAGTACAAGCGGAGGTCTTTTTTGCTTAACGTGTATATGTTTAAGTTGCTTGTGATATACTTGTTTAATTAGCATGGTACATTATAATGTAGTGACTGAAAGTTATAGTTTGTGCGAGATTGAGGAAGCACATATGTCTCTGTAAAGAGTTAATCCCAAATGCTTTGTCAAGGACCCAAAACGTTTCGTGCGTAGCCTTGGCCTTGGCAAGCAAAATGCTTTTTGTAGTCGATAAAGACTGGAAGGGAGAAAAGGAGAAACCGCTCGATGTGTGCATCTCTGCCTTTCCTTAGAGCAGTGGTTGTCAACGGGGGGTCCGCGGACCCTCTGGTGTCCGCGAGTGCATTTTAAACCGACACTGACACCCCCCAAAAAAGAATTTAAATTTTTTGCCAGGCGATTGATTATGGTGTCGGAAGACTACCCAATTAATATTTTGCAACAGAGTCACGTATATTTTTATTACAGCCATAAGACGCAACTACTCGAAACCGAACTGAAACCCGCGCACGGAGGTCGGTGAAGTGGAGAGGAGAGAGTGAGCGGCGGAAGTCACGTGGCTACACCCGACCGTGCGCATTCTTTTCTCTGTGCACAGCAGACGACATGCGGTGCGGGAACCGTTGCCGTGCGATTCCTTTGCAATTATGTCTGTTCCGCTCGCTGTTGTGTACTTGAAGATTAGTTGTTTTATAGATTGAGGAGTTGGAGATGAGTAGTGAGTGCCCGTGGCGAATTTCTGTGATCGGCTCCGAAAAGAATACCCCTAAGATGTTGCGTGAAGACCTGGCTCACATGGCCTGCGTCCGAAGAAAGTGGCATTGTACGGCAGAGTTTGCACAAGTTTCCGAAAGATCAACGGGATCGGGACCAATGGCTGGCTGTAATTCCTGTAGAACATTTACGGGCACCTTGGAAAGCGGACGCTACCCGATTTATATGCTTTTTGCATTTTGTGGAAAGTGATTACATTGAGTTCGCAGGTGTCAAAAAGGAAATCCCATACCATTTAGTTCTGCGACGTTTCGTCCACAACATTTGTTGTTGTCTTCAGTGATAATTGTAAAAAAAGAAACGTAAATATCGCAACATGTTTGAAAAAAAAAGAAAGAAAATGATACACCCACACTGGGGATTTCACCCGGTTCCGCCGCGTGTGAGGCGGAAGTCTTTCCACTGAGCTACTGAGAGAACTCTTTCCCTGGTAATAATGCAGACGGTGAACTGTAAGTTGTAAAGTTTGCGGCCGATTTTCCTCAAGCAGAAGTACTCCCGAGTCGAAGTCGGGAAGCATTGGCCCCTCTAGCCCCTAGTAAATAACTCGTACGCGTGCATATTCAGCTCGAAGTACACACTTCGTGCTTGACATTTGCGCGAGCGATGTCTTCAGCCACGAGAAGGGGGCGACGGCTCGGTGGTCGGGCGTGTCGTACGGGATGAATACCAATTCTTTTGATCGGTCCCAAAGTTTTCTTTCAAGAGCAGACAGAATTCGCCGGTACCGCGAACGACTGTATTGAAGTAGAGGTCCCACGCCCGTCGTCCGCTGCCATCTCCGTCCCCGCGAGTTCCACGATACGCAAAACGACGCGCAGGGAACGCACAGAATGCTTCCGGTTCTCTGTGCAACTTTTTTTTCAATCAACGTATTTGCATCTTTTTAGAAGCAACAAAAATGGGTTTGATAATTTTTAAACTATTTTGAATATTGAGTGTGTGCCTTCAATGACCACCGACTTTGATTAAATTTGGTGGCTGTGTCTAAACCTTAGAAAACGGCCCGTGACCACGGAAAAAAGAGTGAGCGAGACTCGAACCTGCCAGTTCTCGATCGGCGGATTTCGGGCGGAAAGAAGCCGAATTTCGGGCCGCAAATTGTGTTCTCGGTAGTTGGGCTCTCATATCTCATGTACAGCTAAAAACCTCGGCGAGCATAAATACCCTGAATCGTCCGCGAAGCCCGGCCGATTCTGTCAAGTGAAGCAATAAAAGTTTAATATTTTCAGATTGAGAAGAAGCGCAGATTAAGAAGAAACGCTTAATTTCTGGTTAAGTTTTCTGTGTGTATGTCAATGAGAGAAGCCGACTTCACACTAGTCCTTAGTTATATCCATATATTAACTCAATATTATAATTAACCTATACGTTTCCCTTTTCCTCACCACGATCGGGATCCTCCACCATCTCCGCCAATCCACAAGGAGTCCGGAAACATCAAAGGTAGAGAACCACTGCCTTAGAGGGTTTGTTCGGGCACAAGCAAACAAGCAAGTGAATTTAAGCCGAAAACCGCACTTGTCAAATATAGCCAAAATCTGGTCTACAAAATTGTCTTCTGTGTTTTTAGGGCGCACAATTAGAAAATCATTGACAAAGTGAAAAACCATTTTTACGGGAAGGGTTCTAAGACTGTCTTCAATAGCCCGATCTACCCTTGACAAAAAAAATATCACTTAGGACTGGAGCTAAACACGAGCCAATGCATCCCTCCTACTTTTGCACGTGAAGGCCGTTGCACAATCCAATGAACACAACATTCAAATAAAACTTCCAAAGGATCAGGAAAGATTCTACCGATTCACCACTAGCATTTCGGTAAGATAGTTCACCGTTATTTTCAATACTGGTTTGAACTGAGGTGACCAAAGTAGCATAATGAAGAGAGTAGAGACGTAGTAGCATAATGAAGGGAGGAGAGACGTCTACGCTAAAACACTATGATTGCTGTAATTGCCAGACTTTCAAGATTCGACAACTGCCTCAGAATTACGCACCATAAAAGGATTGGCAAGGCTTAAACTGTATAGGTGCTTTTGAAGAAAGGCCGCTACCTGGCGCTTCCGTGTGCCTCGTTCAGGGACAACAGCACAAAATGGGCACGTATCCTTATATGTCTTGCGCTAAGAAATACATCTATATGCAACCCTTCTGCTGTTTTCATGCTTTTAGCTAGCTTAGTCAATGACATCTGCTCGCAAATTTCCATTGCTTGACACATGACTGTCTTCGATCTAGCGCGCGCCGGACGAAAGTTCTTTAATACAGCATCACTGGCTCTTTCTTGATACTTTTCTTCCGACAAGGCACAAAGTATCCTTCAATGTCTGCTTCTAAGATACGCGGCTGATTATCAACAGATAAATTGACGAAGATCAGAGAATGCCTTGCGTCGACTGTCCAGGCGATGAAGAGCATCCACACATTCCGAGACCAAGCGTGGTATTACGTCTTCATTGACGTTGTCGGCTACGCGTCGGGAGAGCGCCAAGGGCTGAGAAGGCTGGAGTGTCAGCTGGAGGCAGAACTTGGGACTATGGTTTAAGACCTTTCTAAGTGAAGTTGGGATGACTATGTCTCCGAAAGTGGTAAAACCACAGGTAGGAGGAGGAGCCTTATTAGTTTTTGGTAACCGCTACTTTACTCGTTGCCGCAGAAATTCGGCAGCATGTGTCACCATCTTATTCAGCTCGGAAAAGGATTTCCGTTGTCTGTGCATAGGATCCCTTCGCGCAGCATTAACAACCCACAGGCAGCCTTTGAAATGGGTTTGTCGGTAGTATTTCGACCGCATTACAGCCGAAGCTAAATATGAAGTTACACTATGTTGGAACAAAGAAGGGTCTCTTCATGACAACAAATGAGTGTCCTAGAACGGACTAGTTAGGTTACTCAAAAAGCTGAGCAGAAACCAGGTAATTTTGAACTCTGACGATGAAGCCATCAGACAGTATAAAATAACAGCATGACTGAAATGATGTCCGACAACAGGCAGGATATAAGATTGCAATGTGTATACTGCATGCCTCATAAAGCAGTTGTCTGCGAATTGTGTACAACGACCGAAGTCAGAATTGTTTTTGATGCGTGTGTCCATGAGAATGGCGCCAAATGGTTAAAGGGAAATTTAATGTTGATCCGAACCCGATCTAGAGCTTCTTCGCCTATTGCTGAAGTTCCGCAGTTAGCTAATAGTGCTGGTGGCGGGCATTAAAAAGAAACACTGAGTGGAAATCAGCGACCTCAACTGTGGTAACACACCTTTGCTTACATTCAAGCAGCCCTACAAAACCGCACCGCCGCGATCGGCATTGGCGACGTCAGTGCAAACCACTCCCCATTCCCAACAAGGGGAGCGGGGAGTGGTTTGTTATTTATCGCCATACTATTTAACGTGGCGATGATGAAGATCCTTGGCCAGCTCGCGACGACAGAGGGTGTCCATCACGCCCTCTACACTGACCACATTACCATCTGGGCCACCTCAGGTTCCGACGGCGATATACAGAAAGCCTTGCAGCGCGCACAATTAACGTTGTCCAACGGTATGCGCACTGCGGTGGTCTCCAGTGCGCGCCTGATTAGTCGGAACTCATGATCGTGAAAAAGAAATGCTTGAACATCCCTTATGACCCACCAAAGTTTATTTTCACTCTCGAGAATCACGTCATCTCGCAAGTGCTGTGTATAGTCGGATCCTCGGTTTCTTTCTCCAACAAGACGGCGGAGGATCGCATGCGCTTCAACTTCTCACACATACAATAAATCAGATCATCCATAAAATGGGAAGGTTTTCCAACAGACGACACGGCCTAAAAGAGGAAGACACTTGCCGCCTCGTCCATTCACTGATCATTATCCGGGTGGTCTACTTTTTCCCCTATTCGACCCTCAAGTCTCGGGAACGAAAACAGCTCGAAGCCTTCATTTGCCGGGCCAACAAACAAGCCTTACATCTTGTACCCAACACATCGACGCAGCGCCTCCTGTCCCTAGGAATTCGCAACATCGTTGCAAAGCACGTTGAGGCACATCTGATAAGTCAGCACGAAAGACTCAAGCTGATACCTGCAGGAAGGAAGAGTTTCGCCGCATTCTTGTTTTTGCAAGATACGACAATGAAAGGGAATGTTTTCCCCAAATTCCCCCTTCCCCTTCCCCCTTACACCCTCGATCTTCGAAACGTCGGCTATCCGGCCTTCATACCGAGATGAGTTTGAAACCTTTGACCTAGGGTAACAAAGGGTTGATGGTTTACATCATTTCTGCGCAAGCCTAGTTTCGTAATGGGGTTGCACGTGCACAAGGCAAAGGACATATTCGGGCGGGAAATCAATTCAGTGAACTTCAGTGGACTTACCTCTCTGGAAGCCATATTGATTTGCAGAGATTAATTGATATTTGTTAAGATGATTAACTATTCTGGAATTTATAGATTTTTCTATTATTTTAGAAAAAAGAGGAAGTATTGATATGGGTCGATAATCACTGATACTATCCACAGCCCCACCCTTGTGTAAAACAGAAATTCTAGCAGTCTTTGTTTTCTCAGGAAAGATTCCCGAGGATAACACAAGGTTGGTTAAGTGACAGACTACATCACATATTAAATCCGAAACTGCTTTAATTGGTGCCGCCTTTATACCATCAAAACCACACGAACAATTATTTTTTAGACTACCGATTAGGCTGACGATTTCTGTAGCGTAAGCGATTTCTGTAGCGTAAGCGATTTCTGTAGCGATTTCTGTAGGGTAAAGAAACATCGTGTGCTGGATATTGTACTTAATATCCCTATTGAAAAATCCTGTATATAATTTCTAATGGGTCCTGTATAAATATTTTTACCAGCCTATTGGATATGGGTACCATACATTTATACAGGACCCATATAAATGTACGGGACCCATACATTCATACAGGACCCGTGTAAATGTACGGGACCCATTCATTTATACAGGACCCGTATAAATGTGGCCAATATACAGCACCCACTCAACATTCGGAATCTGTATCAGTGCGAGACGTCCATATGTGTAGATGAATTGCCTCTGCATCGATCTGTGGCAAGGTGTAGCAGTTGTGCCTGGCTTACGAGCCTTGCAAAAAATGCAACAAACAACAAAGGCAGGCTTACAATCGTTCGTGCTTACTTCAAAAGCACCGAGAGACAGCAAGCTCGTCAGAGATACCTTTGCGTGTATTCTTCATTTGTGTTTGTGTGTGTGTTTATACTGCCCGAAGTTAGTCTGCCTCAACTGTAGACTTGTCTCTCAGCTGTAGACGAGCAATAGAGCCAGTGCAGTACAACCGCTAGACCTTCGATGTGTTTGCATTTGTCTTGCAAGTAGCGTCAAATGCGACAGTGCACGAGGCCCGTGTCTCGCTGCGGCCCTTGGGAGCAGTTGTCGGCGCAGCACTGAAATGAGCGGCCCTTGGAAGAGAATGGCAGCGGAGCACCCGCTCCTGGCGCGTGTCTTGCGCGTTTCCACAAGAATGTTTGGCGGTACTTATAAGCGTGAATTGCATCAAGGAAATTTCGTGTGCACTTGCCGGCAGCGCCTGTGAGGGTTCTTACAGGAGCTCTCATGGCATAACGGAAATGGAACTCGGTTTGGCTTTACGTATTAGGATCTCACAGGATTCGACTTCCCATCATATTCCCGTAGACATAAATAGAAGATGAATTCTCGTTCGACTTCCTTTATAAGAATATATAGGAAATGCTTTCCCATAAGAGATCCTGTTAAAAAGGTATAGAGGAAACGCCTTCCTTTAAGACTTCGTTTACAGGAAATACTTTCCTTTAAGATTCCCTGTAAACATTTTTACAAGAATCGGCTTCCTATAGGACTTCCTGTTGAAAATTGCACAGGAAACACCTTCCTTTAAGATTTCCTGTAAACGTTGTTTACAGGAGTCGGCTTCCTGTAAGTCTTCCTGTAGAAAAGTGTACAGGAAACACCTTCCTATAAGATTCCTGTATAAAGTTTTACAGGATTTTTTAATAGGGATACTTCTCAAAATCCTCCGAGGTCGACAAAGGACAGGCTCCTAAAGTTAAAAAATGCCGGTTAAACTCGTCAGCGAGAGCCTTTTGCACTTAAGGTTTGCTCGCCTACTCTCATTTCGGTTGGTATGATATTCTGCGTTCCCAGTAAAAGACCCTTAACAGTACGCCAAGTTTTTTGGGGATCAAAAAATATATCCGCAGATTTACCAGTATAGTAACGAATACAAGACTTCTTTATATCAGAACCCAGCTTACTTCTAACTATTTTAAATTATTTTAAAATAGATAAATCTTGGCCTAATATAAATTTATTGAAAAGTTCATTCCGTGCTTTAATTCTCTGTAAAATGTCACGAGTTATCCAAGGCTTTCTTGCTTTCTTGCTCTTTTTTATTGTTACTGCAGGGAAAGCACGACCATAGACCTCAATAATCGTGTTTAGGAATTCATCTCTGGGATAAACCCTGGTTTGCGTATTTTTTTTTTGGTGAAAAGCCACAGGGTCGTTATTAGGCCTCTTAGTTTTGTCTTCCGCGGCTGAAGAAATAAGGCATGTCGTTTTCCACCACTGGTGCGGGTGCGCCGCACGTGGGGCTGAACAGCCGGGTCGCCGATGACAACCGACCATAGGTCGGCATTTTAAGCTGTCCTCACTCAAACTCACGATCACTATTTTTTCCTCAATCAGGACTCACGCCCACTCACGATCACGATTTATTCAAAATAGGGTCATCACCTGGACTCATCCTCACGGTTCAAAACAAAACCAAAACTAACTCGCCGTCATCATCATGGTCGTCACGCTCACAGATCATCACGGTCATCACGCTCACAGGTCATCACGAATCATCAGACTCACAGGTCATCAGACTCACAGGTCATCACACTCACAGGTCCTCACGGTCCTCACACTCACAGGTCATCACGGTCCTCGCACTCACAGGTCCTCACACTCACAGCTCTTCACGGTCCTCACACTCACAGGTCCTCACGGTCCTCACACTCACACAGGCCCTCACGGTCCTCACGGTCCTCACACTCACAGGTCATCACGGTCCTCGCACTCAGCATGTCCTCACACTCACAGCTCCTCACGGTCCTCACACTCACAGGTCCTCACGGTCCTCACACTCACACAGGTCCTCACGGTCCTCACACTCACAGGTCATCACGGTCCTCGCACTCACAGGTCCTCACACTCACAGCTCCTCACGGTCCTCACACTCACACAGGTCTTCACGCTCATCTTACTCACAGGTCCTCACACTCACAGGTCATCACGCTTACAGGTTGCTTTCTTTGTTTTTCTTTTGTTTCTCGCAAGCCGTTGGTTTGTCTTCGCGTGAGTCGTGCGGCGGGGGAACTACCCCAAAACAGTGAGCTTCTGAACCGCTTATCCAATTTGAAAGAAATGTACTATGTTTATGTTTATGCTCCGCACATTTCTACCAAATTTCGTTCACCCGGATTGATTACGAAAGAAACTAAATGCAAGCTGACGAAATTGGGTGTGTTGAACTTTCGCCTGCTGACAAGGGCAGCGGTAAAACACAAACGCGCCTTCCGACAGGTCACACAGACAACGTCGCAGTGATTAGAGCATCGCCTCGCTGTGCATACCTCGCTCATTTGTACACAAATGAACGATTAATACATATATCACCCCCGTTTCTTTTTTTGTGCCACCCACACGTACTTCTACGGAAGTTTATGCAGCATGCATATATATACAATAAACATATGAATTGACAACATTTTTTTTCTTTTCTTTTTTTTTTTTGGGGGGGGGGCGGTAATATTAGGTAGGGTGACGTACCTCTGGTTTGAAATCTCACCATAATCCCTGTTGGCAGTGATGTCCGTCAGTCGTATGCTATTCTATGAGCAGAAGCCGCGGAGACCGAGTTCTCCTCACTCGAGTTGTTTCTGCTTTTGTTGTTCGACCGTGCTTGCCGGATGGGCTGCGATGTAAGGAATCATCACCCGGCATTGTTTTAGATGCGGAGCATCACTTGCTCGGGTCTATGTCCCGCGGCGTCGGCGTTGTAGTCGGCACTCGAACTACGCACGCGCAACTCTCCTCCTTCCCTCTCTCCAACAGCTGCGCGTTACTCTCTCCGCTCTCTCTCTCTACCAGCTGTGTGCACTGCGCGTGCGTTCAGTTCTCCTCACACCGCGCGCGCACGCGCAACTCTCCTCCTCTAGTCTCCTCTCCTTCAAGTGTGAAAAAAAATAAACGGCGAGCGGCGAGCGTTCCAAGTTTCTCTGCCGCGAGCCGCGACGAAGGCTCGCGTAGGGGGTAACGCTAGGGCAGTCGGTGGCGCCATCTCTCGACGTCAGCCCGCAACTGACTCTTTCCTCGGAACCAACACGATGCTCCGCATCACCCCATGGTTCCCCTCGGGAAGATGGTGTAATTTTTTGTTTCATTCATCTCGGCCTTTATAAAATACCGTCAGCATTTATTATCTTGATACGTGCAGCCGTCCTTGGATTGGTTTCATTTGGATTGGTTTGCATGGCTTTGTTTAATTTGGTTTAGAGTGAATTGGGGGTTTGGGGTCGTCTCCGTGTGTCTCTTTGTCGTGATCTCGATCACGTAGGGTGCGCCACTTCTCATGTGGCAAGCCGCGTCAGTCTTGGCGCGCAGTTCATCGAACAAGGTTTCATATTAGACAGATCGTTTCATCAAAACTGCGATGTTTCATTGGCAGATCAATTCTTCGCCATTCGATGCTCGACAGAGTTTGCTACATTTCGTCAACACGTTTTTTTTTTTTTTTTTACTTGGACGTCTAGACGACATTTCTCTTTCTCTCTCTTTTATCGACGCGGCGTTGGCTTCTTGGCGCCTCGCGTTCTTCGCGTGTTCGCACCGCACTGCGGTGTGGACAGGGCGCAGGTGGGGCAAGCGCAAATGCTCCTCACTCTTCGTACGCAGTGCGCTGTGCGCTTACGTTGCTGGAGTGGTGCGTGCGGCGTGGCGGCCTTTTGGATACGTTTGGCTGTACGGGCGCGTGCTCGGCCTGTCTAGCGGATATTTTTTTACGTAAGGAGCGTGCCCTATGAAGCTGAGGCTCGGCGCTCGGCAGCCAGACGGCCGGACGTAATTGTTGCTTTCTGTCGTGCTTTTGGCCACGTGCACACTCGAAGCTCGCGAGATGCATAATCGTCCCAAACTTTTTCTAAAGGGGTGTTTCTCGACGCGGTGGTGGTCTCGTATACCGCTCATTTTTTGGTAGAATCATGTGAGGCTTATTTTGTGCCCAGTAATGCACGCGAAATACTAAAATTGATGTTTCGCATTCTCGTCTTGCAAGTGTTCCAAAAAAAGTGACGTAGAGGTTAACCTGTCGGTTTCGGTAGTCTTTAAGAGTCGATGAACGAGGTATTTACATTGCTGTAACTTGTAGAGTCGGAGCTGGCGGAGATCTATCGTCTACCTCGTCTTCTTTGCCATTGGGCAGCTGACCGATTCTACGTGCTCGAGCTCTCGCTGGAAGCGTAATCCTATTTATATAGTACTCAACAGTGCTCATCCGTGTGTACTGTAGTGAACATTTCAAGCCCGACATATCAATAGTTTCTTGTTATCAATCAGGAAAACGCAATATCTGTAAACACCACCCGACAAAGAATGAAAACCAGAGCTCGCCGTTCGCTTTGACCAATAGACCTATCTCACGCACTTTCAAGGCTACCACAGTGACAATTGTGGTAGCCGTGAAACGCGAACTTAGTCGCGCCGCTGCTTCGCGGCGACGCGAAAGACCTCTGTAAGTCATATGAATCTGAAAGAGACACAACTACCAGCTAGATTGCGCGCGTCGCTGTTTCGCAACATGTGACTTAATCATAAGTTCCCATGAGCTATGATCTGCCAACGTTCTACATTTCCTCTCCAACCTTTCCCTCACATACATTGATTGATTGGCACCCTTCCGCATATTTGCGGCCAACTATTTTTAACAAACCCCTCTCACATCTTTCTTTCCCCCTTCCCCGTTGCCTATGCGAGTCTTTAACCTTCCTGGAGGATAACAATCTGTATAGTGCAAGTAAGGAAGCTACTGGCGGTTCTGGCGTGCAGGGCCTAGACGCTTTAACGGCATAAATTACGGAAGTAAACGCAAAACTGATGACAGTCCTTAACAGGATAGAAAAAATTGAGAAAGCTTTAGATGTGCAGGGTGCAAAGCATGACAGCATTCTCACGAAACTAGAAGTAAACGTGGAAAAGGTGAACGGAATGGAGACGGCTCTCGCTGCACTTAATGCGCAGTATGAAGAAATATTCAAGAACTCACAAAATCAGGGCAAACGTATTGAGGAACTAGCTAAAAAAACAACCCATCTAGAGGCATTAATTGTTGAAAGAGATGCGCAAATACTAAGTCTTAAGACAGCTGTGGATAACGCAGAACAGTACTCGAGACGTAAAAACATCGAAATGCACGGCGTGAAAGAGTACGAAAACGAAAATCTTGTGACCGTAGTAACGGATCTCGCCACTAAGCTTCAACTTCCACCCCCAACAAGTCAAAGCATTGAAACAGCGTATAGGCTGAGAGCCAGAGAAGGGAGGACCGCTCCCATTCTTGTAAGATTTACGGAGAGAAGCACAAGAGACATGTGGATCAAGAAACGAGTTTCGTTGAAGGGCGAAGGAATATATGTGAATGAAAACTTAACTAGGACGTTAAAAAATCTATTCTGGAACACACAGAAAACGGCGTGAGAAAAGAATTACAAATTCGTTTGGCTGCGCAACGGAAGAATCTTTGTCAAAGAAAAAGATGGCAGTCCTGTCATCCGAATCGAAAACGAGAATGACTTCAAAAAGATAAGATAAATGGAAGGGAAGTTTCAAACTTTTCAAGAGTGGGATGAGTTCGTACAGTCCGCTCTTCACGATAAAAAAGTGATATCGCCTTAAACGTGTTGCATGTTAATGTTCGAAGTTTAAGGAAGCATTGGGAGGAACTTAATGTTTATTTAGCTGATAGACTACGTTTACTGGGCGTAATCATTCTTACAGAAATAAATGTCGATGACCAAACTTGCAACATGTACAGCTTAAAAGGATTTCATCGATATCAACTCTGTAGACAAGGACGTAAAGGAGGAGGTATCCTAATGTTCATAAATAATAATTATATAACCAATCAAATTAATGTATCACTTACACAAGCAGAGTTATTATTATTAGAAATAAATAACGCGGTTACTTCATTCACAGTCTGTGCTATTTATCGACCTCCAGATTTAAATGTAGGATTATTCATTGCTGAATTATCGGATTTGATAAGTGCTAGGAATACGTGCAAACGCTTTTTATTGGTCGGAGACATTAACATAGACGCGCGAAATGCTTCAAAATATGGTGTCAGCGATTATCTCGATATGATAGCGGGCTACGGTATTGAAAATATGATTACAGATGTTACCAGAGAGGAACATCTTGGAAACAAGATAACAAAAACTTGCATTGATCACATATTGGCTAGATTTGATGACATGTCGACAATGGCTTTTGTAATACAAAAAAAGCTATCCGATCATTATTTTACTGCTTTTGTCGCACTACAAAAAATTCCAGTTGCAGGTAAAATAAACGAGGGTAAAGAAATAAGCATAATCGACAATAAGATGGTCGACAAATTAATCTCTGAGTTTGATTGGAGTGCTTTGGCGCACTATTCCCATACCTCCTTGTACGAATATATGGTAACAGAATTTAATAATATATATAAAAAATCCAGTAAAGAAATTATGGTCAAACAAAGAAATCCGGAAAAGAAATGGGTCGACTCAGAAATATTAAAGCTATGCTATATCAAAGATAAACTTTGGACTAGGTCTAAACGAAATCCGGGGAATGAAGCTTTAAAAGAAGATTTTCGATCAATAAGAAACAAACTAACAGCCCAGCTCAGAATGGCAAAACGCAATTATTATGTAGCAAAATTTAAAACCATGAAAAATAGTACGAAAGAAACGTGGAACTTAGTAAATGAGCTAACAGGTAGAGAAACAAAACCAAGTATTGATGACACAATCACGAGGCATTTTGGTGAATCAGCCGATCTCGTGTCACTATGTGAATCATTTAGTACAAAATTTGTGAACAATGTGTCGGACCTGCGGTCTAATATTAACTATCCGATGCAAACCGGAAGGACACAACAGATACAAAATTTGGAATCTGCATTTCTTCCTTTGATGACGGAAGCAGATTTACGTGAAATCATTAGCACTATGTCGATAAAAAAACCGGCAGGAAAGGATAAGATTCGTTTAAGAGACATTGTATGCAATTTTGATAAAGTGAAAGACGTTTTACTAGCCCTTTTAAACGGTATATTCATTACGGGAGTTATCCCGGATGGACTAAAAAGTGCTATAGTGAGGCCATTGTTTAAAAGTGGAGAAAAAAAAGATTTAGGAAATTATAGACCGTTATCTATTATGCCAGTAATTTCTCATATTATGGAAAAATACATTGCCAATATAATGAATTCTTTTTGTAATAAATTTGATTTAATTAATAAATCGCAGTACGGCTTTAGAAGAGGAAAAAGTACAACAATGCTGCTCGAAGATTTCACTGATATTGCGAATGAAGCTCTAGATAATAATAACATTTGTTTAGCACTTTTTGTAGACTTATCGAAAGCTTTTGACACAATAGATCATTCAAAAATGCTTGAGAAGTTGTACACGTTCGGATTTAGAGGACCATTTTTTGGAGTTTTTTAAAAATTATTTTTCAAATAGAACGCAATGTGTTAAAATAAAACATAATATTAGCAAAGAAGAACATATAAATTATGGAATACCTCAAGGGTCTTCATTGGCCCCCTTGCTATTTAATATTTTCATAAACGAATTGGGAAACCTAAAATTTCAGTCAACGCTATTTCAGTATGCAGATGATACGGCTTTAATTTTTCCACATGAAAACTATGAAATAGCAGTGACAATATTCCAAAGTGACATTAATAGATTATCAAATTGGTTTACTGAAAATAATATTTTGTAAATTCAAAAAAGACAAAATTACTGTGCTTTAGAAATCACCACAAGCGTGTTTTATTAAATCGTTCTTTATTCCTTTCTGGAAACAAAGGGGTGCAGGATACTGAATTGAAATACGAGGCTAGCACAAAATATCTTGGACTAAATATCGACTAACACATGACTTGGGAATGTCACATTGACTGCATTAAAAAAAGATTAAGAACTGTCTCATCGTTTATATATCGCATTGGTACTTCAGCATGTGCTCTTGTAAAGAAAAATATTTATTGTGCCTTAGGAGAGTCTATACTGAGATATGGCATTTTGATTTATGGATCCAGCTCAAATAACACATTACGAACCGTAGATAAACTAATATATAGGATAGTAAACAATATTGCATATGGTACACAGTTTCAACACTTAGACCTCATCCAGAAACTTGAGGCATTTAATATAATTCCGTTGAATACTTTATTTAAATATATAGCTATAATAACAAATTACTTCTCTAGAACAGAATACAAACATCCGGTAAAGAAAAGGCCTCTCAGAAATATAGATAGATAATATTTGCCAAGAATAAACACGCATTACGGAAAAAGAATGAGAAGTTTTTATGTCCCTTATATATTCAATAAGATACCGGAAGAACTCCTTAGTTTAGACTCTTTAAAAGAAGTTAAAAACAAATTTAGAACATGGTGTTTGCAAAATCAGATGTAAACATTTTTATATACATAGATGTTCTCTTTATAAATTACTTTACCCTATCTGTGTAGTCTAAATTTTTTGCATTGAGTGGCAGAATTGTTTTGTTCTAGATGCTTACAGTTAAAAGTTGTTGTTTTCTTGTTTGGTCCTTATAAAAAGAGAACGTTTTCGTTTTTTCGGTGGGCGTGATATCTTGTATGTCAACTATTTGGTTCAGATAATGAGAAGACAAGATATCAATTTTTTATTTTTATGTATATTTCCAAGTGAGTGAACTTGTCGTTGATGTATTGTTGTTTTGTTTGTGTTTTGTTTGTTTTTCAACGCAAATGGCAGCGTTGTATAAATAACTATTCGCGGCTGCCGGGCCACGTCGTACAAGCCTCTAGGCTTTGACGGACCCGATTTTCTGTATCGTAAACAAAGAACAATAAAAAATTATTATTAATTATTATTATTATTATGAATAGGCATTAAACCCCTTTTCCCGTTTTATACAACCTCCCCCCCCCCCCCCCCTCTCACCAACCGTCTTGAGCGCGCGTGACGCAGCCATAGTTGTACTTCACTGGAGGCAGCGGTAGTCCACGAGACGTCTCGTGATTGACACGCGCAAGCCTACAGCGGCGTTGACCCTCGTGCGGAAAGACTACAGTTCCCGCAATGCATTGCGCCGGAGGAGGCGTAGCGAAACTGGCGATGGGTCGGTGTATTACCTCAAGCCCGGTTCACACATCTGCGTTCCGACGACAAAAACAACACGAACGACATGACACCGGGACGATTCTGTTCGCATTACAGAACGTGACAGAGAGGGCAAAGAGCAGCTTTATCAAGCAATCATGTGCCACGGTTGTCCCGGTGTCATGTCGTTTGTGTCGTTTCTGTCGTTCCTGTAGCTTGGAACGCAGATGTGTGAACGGGGCCTTTACGAGCCTACTCTGATGTTACACCTGAACGCCACGGAAAATCGGTCTTCCCGCCTTTTCGAGGCGTCGCCATGGGTACGAATACTAGCGGGGTCTATTTAAGTGATTTGCTCGGCACACAAGCGTCAGTACAAGTTATGACTAGGGATGCCGCGAACTTCTTTCGAACCGAGGGTTCGACGATCGAATCAAGCGGTTTGAAAGGTTCGAAAAATTTAGAAATTTTGAACTTTCCATATCGAGAAATTCGACGGAAGTCGAATTTTCGAACTTGTTAGACTAAGAAGTTCGACGCTTTTTGAAATTTCGAACTTTACACGTTCAGAAACGCAATGTTTTTCGAACCTTCGAACTTATTACGCTAAAAAGTTCGATCCGTTTTCGAACTTATTACGCTGCGAAATTCGATGCTTGTTGAACTTTCGAACTTGATAGACTAAAAAATCGATGGTTATCGAACTTTCGAATTTCTTCCACTAAAATGTTCGAAGCTTTTCGAACTTTCGAACTCCCTACGCTAAGAAATTCGATCATTTTCGAACTTCCGAAGTTACTTATCTAAAGAATTCAAGAATTTTCGACCTTCGAATCCTGAAAACTCAAAAGTCCGAAGAACTTCGAACGTTTAAGGTAAAAGTTCGAAGTTCGTCGAACTTCGAAAGACGGGCGGGCGGTTTCATTTGGATTCAAGCCGTGATGTACATTGGTAATTTTTTTCTCGAATTTTTACATGCGGTGCCGCATTCCTTGCGAAAGACAATGCCGTTTATTTCAATGCTCTGGCATGCTTAGTTTTAAAGAAATAAATTCCCGAAGGAGCAACCAAGGACGACGGGTTATTGACAATTGTCGTTTGTGCCATATTTGAAGCGCTCTATAGCCGAAGCTATGTATGGTAGAGATGTTAAACTTTTTAAGACTTATCTATGTATAGCCTAGGTAAGTGTGATATGATATTGGTGTTCAAGATGAGTTCCGAAGAAATGTCCAAACAGGTATCTGCGGGCAATTATGCCCTAAACTTGGTCATTTTTTCCGTCTAAATTGTTTGAGGTATCGCATTTAAATTAACACCACAGACAGTACATATTATTGCCATCTGCAGAATACAAAATGATGTATTTATTGTTTTTTCACGTTGAGGAATAAATTAACTCATTGGGGGAAGATTTCCAATATCGTTCCAGTTCAGCACGTCATTGAAAGAAAAACATTTTTAGTTTTTTTCTTTCTCGTTTTACGTTTTTGGGACGTGTTTCTTTTAGCCTGTACACATTTTGATAGAAAAAACTTGTGAATCTACAAGAAAAAAAAAAAAAACCCTCTGAATCTGCAAGAATACAACACCTCTGGCGGATTCTTGATAGTTTCTTTTTTCTCGAAAGCTTTTTATTTCCGCATTTATGGTTATGTTTCATTTTATTATTATTATTAGGCACAGTTATTTAGGTCGAAAACACATAGCTTTGAACTTCCGAACCACTAAGCATGTGACGAGTAGTGCCTTCTGACAACGAGTTTCTAACAATGACCATCTACGCGATCTTTTATGCTGTGAAGAGCGACAGTAGCTATACATATGCATCAATAATTTCAGATTAAAATAAGCTCGACCACACCGTCTTTCCCCGTATTGTTTTCTTTAACAGTCCGAAATCCCCCCCCCTCCCCCCCCCCCTTTTTTTTTGTCCCCAGTTTTTCCTCTTTCGACACCACTGGTATGGTAGAACGCTCCTCGACCTCGAGTTGTGTCGGCTTCTGTGCTTTTTGCTCGGCGTTTCTTCCTTCCCGGAAAATAAACCTCCAGAGCAGTTACAAACTAAAAAATTGTCAAGGTGCAGGCGAGCTGGTGTATATTGATCATGATGCAAAATCCTGAGACTGGGTATGAAATTTGAAAGAAAAAGTGTAAGAAGACAGAAAAAAGGGGACAGGACAACGTCCCAAACTCGACGTTGTCCTGAGCTAGCTGAGTTTGAGACGTTGGCCTGTCCCCTTTTTTCTGTCTTCGTACACTTTTTCTTTCAAATTTCATTCCCAGCCTCAGGATTTTGCATCATGTACAAACTAAAATTGCTATATGCCAGCGTCACTCGGGCGGCGTTCGATCGGATTACTACCAGCGTGCAAGGGGTAGGGAGGCAGTTTTCCAGATCGCTTCAAGGTTTTTCTGGGCCTCAACCACCTGCCTTCCCCTGGCCGTTTCGTACTCGATGAGTATCGACTGTATCGCTAAACATTGCGTTCATGTGATCACTACTGCGTGATGCACATTAAAGGCCCCCCCCCTACCCCCCCCCCCCCCCCGGGCTGGCGGTCACAATCACTGATCTACCGTCACACGTCACTCTGCACTGGCAAATATTTCAGCACATCCGGGACACTCGTCGTCTCATTTAATTGCCTGACCAACTTTGCGCAGTCTAAATATCACACCCGAACTTTTCTAAATCTGATTTCGTGAAAACCACTGAGGCGTGAAAACGTTATTTGCAACTGAAACTGTGGAGGAACATGAAAACCGGACTTCGAACTTTGCGCACTTGGACTTTAAAGAAATTCGAAACCTTCTAAGTTTTTTTCGTGTTTAGCCCTAAAAGAAAATTGAAACCTTCGAACTTTTCGATCTTTATGTAGAAATAATTTCGAAATATTCAAATTTATCGAACTTAATGTCTATAAAAATTCAAAACGGGTCTGAATTTCGAAATTTTCGAAATTCAGATTGAAAGAAATTCGAAATCTTCACATTTTCGAACTTCAGATTCAAAGAAATTTGAAATGTTCGAAGTTTTCGAACTTTAGATCCCAAGAAGTTCTAAATTTTCGAATCTCTCGAATTTCAAGTTAGGAAAGTTGCAAATCTTTGAATTTCTCGAACCTCAAGCAAACAAATATTCGAAATAATCGAATCCGAATTTTTAGAAACCGTGAAAGCTTCGAACTTTTTCGATTTCGACACTCCACGGTGTTTGAAAGTTGCGAACCTTTGAATTCGAACCTCGGTACGGTCAAAAATATCGAATTATTTCGAATTCCAACCGCAATTCGGTTCGAAAATATCGAAAACTTTCGAATTCAAACCTAGGGTGGTTCGCGGCATCCCTAGTTATAACTTTGTCAACATTGCCTGAAGCCTATTCCAATTGTAAAATAAAATATCGAAGGTTTCTTCATGGTCCTTTTAAGTGTGCGTGCTTGCACGACATGAAGTGTCACAGCTTCGCGACCACAACACCTTACGCGGGCACAATGTCCGCCCATATCAAAATTGAACTGGGCGGTGTTTTTAAAAACAATATTTAGCGCATTTAGTTCCCGGAAATCAGCAGCACATTCGGGAAGTTGAAGTTGAGTGTCATTTTTTTCATAACTGGCAGAAATTATGACAAACGGTTTCTCTAGTCATTTAGTTGCACATTCACAAGAAATATTATAATTTATGTTACATAATTATCAAACCCGCGTCGTTTCTGTAACCATCGGTTCGAGACAGGTTCTCTGTCGCTCGGTTGACAAGTATTCATTCAACGCAGTGGCGTACTTCAACGACCCGCTGATCAATCTTGCCCTGGGCTACACCATTGTAAAATTTCATTGCGCGCGCTTGAATCATCGCGATATGTGTCATAGGCCTTCAAGCGATAAGAAGTGTTTTAGAATTTAATTGTAAAAAGTTGATTCTCAAATATATTCTTTTTGTTTTACAAGAAATTCTTACCACCCTCTGAGTACCCATGCACTCAATCATAATAACGCAAAAGCGCAACATGAGTAAACAACGGGCAAGGGGAGCACAGCGTCATGCACGAAGCCCGAGAAGCCCGGGCAATTGGCGCCTCGCAGTCGCGCCAAGCCGGAGCACCGGCAACCCGGCCGTAGCCGTGGGGCAGGCGCCGCGACGTTGCGGCGCCGCGCGCCGCCGTCATCTATTTCTCAGTGTAAGCAGGCACGCGGCACACGGCGAATTCTACGAATCCTGTGGAGCCAGTAAATATAGGAGTGAGACACGTGGGTAGGCCAGGGCGACCCGGGTCGCGCGGGGACTGCAGGCGGGCGCATTTAGAAACCATGTGTGAACGTGGCATTTCGCATCGGCGTGAGCCTTTTTGGAACTGTTTTTCGTAAAATTAAGCCTCAACTTCACGTCTCTCTGACCTCACCGGGTTTCTGTGACATTTCGCCTACTCCTAGAGTTTCTGCCCAAAATAAACGTCGTTATTGCTGCGTGAAAGACTGTCACAGTCGCGAAGGTGACTCAAGCGCCAAACTTTACCGCTGTGAGGTCGAGGGTTAGACCGGCCCGTTCGCTCTGTCGTCTGCTCTTTTGGTCCGCCGTGTGGATGCTCATTGCAGCCGGGCGGCCCGCGGGCCGCGCATCACGTGATCAATCGGTCCGCGGCCCGGTCCGTCGTGTGGATACACCTTAAAGGGGCACTGACACCCCAAAAATCGTATTTTTTTTATTGTCTAAAACGACGCAAGTTGTAGTCATAGACACGCAAAAAAAACCGCATCGCGAAAAAAAATTTCCCCGCGCGCGCGCGCGCCTTTTTATTTTTGGCGTTTAAATCTCCCGCCGCTACCTCCTTGCTTCTTTTGATCGGTGACGTCAAAAATCAGGAAATTTAGAAGCTTTGTAATCGACATTTCTATAACATTTAATAACGGCAATCGTAAAACATGTTTTTTAACACAATTGCGAACGCACTACGGCCCCTCTTTTTGAAATACCAAAAATCAGAGTTCGGTGAGATGTCCCTTCCTAGATTTGTGTCCTCTCTCAGAAAACTTGGCCGCGCTCGAGCAGATCGGCGAGTAGGGGAAGAAACCGGTTTCCGCGCCGGCTCCCTTCTATGGCGCCAGCTCGCCTCCTCCCATCGGGTCAGCGGAGGTCCGAGAGAAAGTCGAGTCGCAGGAGACCGCAACATTTGACTGACTGCACTGGCTGGGATCGCGCGGGAACTTCAAATTCGGCATTTGGAAATTGTTTTTTTAATTCACAAATACTGAATTCCCAAGTTTCGAATTTTGAGGGTAATGTCCCAGCACCGTTTTCAATCGTTTCGGATAATAAAAAAAAATATGATTTT
The DNA here is from genome assembly GCA_013358835.2 of Ixodes persulcatus. Lineage (NCBI taxonomy): Eukaryota > Metazoa > Arthropoda > Arachnida > Ixodida > Ixodidae > Ixodes > Ixodes persulcatus. The sequence continues at coordinate 70,728 of JABSTQ010009060.1, forward strand.
GATGTGTCAGTGCCCCTTTCAGGACAGCGGCTCGCGGCGGGTCGCATTTTTATTATCGGCTTTAGTTGAGACTGCGGCGTCCCCCTGACGTAATATTTTGGCTGGGGTCGTATTTTGTGTCACTACAGCGATACCAGTAATTTATTTCATTTTGAGTTTAGGCCGGAGTTGCCCTTTAAACAATATTTTTAAGCACATCTGAGAGTCCTCACCCTTGAAGCACAGCTGGGGAGAGTCAGTTCATGCAGTTCTTTTGTTCCAAAACACTCGCTTACGCACAGCTATACATATATGTATTCGTTCGTCTTCAAGAGACACTTTAATTAAAAAAAAAAAAACACAATAGCAACAGAAACAGGCATTAAGGAAAAGTGACGGCGTCTTCATGAAACAATTTGAATTACTTTTAAATGTCGCTAGATTGAGATGAGACACGATAGAATAGCTTGCGAGTACACCCGCAGGCGAAATGAAGGTGAACGCCGGACCGTCGACCGGTGCGTGCTGTCAGCGCCATGACGCGGCTGCCGTGGCGGCTCGCTTTCTTATCGCTCGCTTCGCAGAGATTAAGCGCCTGGATCGAGCGCTGTTCTCAGCTTTGCTGCTACTCCCCGTAGAAAGCGTGGAAGTGGGTTTCGATTTCGGCATCACTTTTTGTGGGCGCCGTGCCTACGCCATTGCCGCCAACTGATTTGCACATTGCACATGAACTAGAGCGGACGTTGTTTGGCATAGTTCATCAGTGACTCAACCGCTTTTTTCATTCATGAGCGATCGCTAATAACCGCGAACGCTAATAACTGTTATTTTTAAGAAACGGAAAGTATAAGTTACTTTTTGATTTGTTCCGCAGCCTTCCAGTTCAGCACATATCACACAGAAAACAAACTACTAAATCACATTGTCTACCGATAGCGCCTGAAAGGCACCTTCCGCAATCCTTGCGATTTCTGCGGGGAGTAGCAGCAGAGCTGAGAACAGCACTCGATCCAAGCGCTTACACTATGTTTCACCCAACGTGACTAAAACACTCAGTTGGGAACTGCCATAGAGACTGCTCTGAAAAAGTGTCCCCGATCTGTCCTCGCGAACCGAGCTGATGGCGAACACAACGCCGCCATTTCTCCCGCAGCGGCCACTCGAGGAACCGCACGTTACTTCTATTTTGGCTTTAATCGGCCATTCTGGCGCCGAAACAGGTACAGTGGAAGAGGTTACAGGGGTGCCACCCCCGTCTCCCCGGCGGCCGCGCCGCGTCTTACTACCGAAGTTAAAATGCACCTAGGTCGGGACGCGCTTCCTGAAAGCACCGCTGAGGCATGGTTGTATAAATACAATATTAATTGTGCCGCAAAACCTTGCAAACTAAAGATTTTAAAAACATCACACGCCCTTTATTTTGTACTAAACTCCAATAAATTTCACACAAAAAGAGTCTCTCCTGTTTGTTTTTACGCAAAAACATGCTTTCTAAAAGCTCAAGATGACCACAGTACAGACAAATGATAAAGAGTGGCGCTGTTGTTGTATTTAGCTTGGTCTCGGTGGACGCCAGCGGCCCAGGTTTCGACGGCGAGTTTCCCAACTGAGTGTTTTAGTAACGTTTGTTTCACCTTAGGTCCGAGCGTGGCCGACGTTATGAGCCGAAGGTCCAATCAAATGACGAAAAAGTCGTCACCGTCATGGCGTGCTCTCCGCAGTTAATAGGACCAGCGGTGTTTGCCGTCTTTCTGTGCGTGCTCCTCCGCCGGCTCGTCCTATCAAGAGCGAAGAACGCCATGACGCTGCGCTTTTTACGCTGTTTGATGGATCTGCAGCTCACAACAACGGCCACGCTCGGACCTAAGCTGAAACCAAGTATGGTCTCGGCGAAGCGAGCGATAAGAAAGCGAGCTGCCACGGCATCCACGTCATGGCGCTGATAGCACGGACCGGTCGACGGTCCGGCGTTCACCTTCATATCGCCTGCGGGTGTACATGAACACATACAAAGCCATAGTGGAAATAGTTGATGCGAAGAACACTGCTTTCCTGACACGCGGTTTGAGCACTGTGGAGATCTGGATGCCCTCCCCCGCGCCGACCCTCTGGGCCCCAATTTCCGGCCTCCGAGATACGTCATCCCTCGGGGGAGCGGCGGCTTGCGCGTGCTTTGCGCTGCCGCCGGATATACAGTACGGCGGTACGGCTCTCGGCCGTTCTTGGGTTCGCGTTGGGACGCGAGAGTATAGAGAGCGTGATTGGTCGTGAAGAGACCTGGGTTAGAGTGAAATTATAAATTTAGGGGAGCAAAGACAGCTAGGTGGGGAAAGAGCTGTGCTCGTGCAGTGAAAAGCTGGACGGGGGGGGTGGCGGTCTTGCGAGGATGTGACGAGCTGTTCATAGTTTTATCCTGTACAGATGCGCGGTTGGCCCGGGAAAACGTACGGTTCACGTCGGCGGGTACGTGCCCGGGAAGCCTAGAAATTATGGCAGCGGCATGGCCGTCGGCGGCCTATAACTGTTGTGCGTTGGGTCAGCCCGTCGCTGTACAAACTGCAGCCTTTGCATGAATGGGTAGCGGGTGTTGGAATCCAGCGGTAAATGCGGTAGACACTTCGACGCTGCGGAAACTGTTCATGCAGAGCAAATATAGTTTATTAGCTCGTCCATTTCCAAGACCGGCCGGTTAGATGATTTGGCATTTCAGTGTCGCGCTTGTTGCGTGGAAGATGAAAGGTGCGCGTGTGGGATATTTACATTGTTCGAACCCTACCTGTCCTCACAGTCGCAAGAAGACTTTTCAGTCATGTGGCGTGTTGACTCGGTTGGGGGCGAGCTTTGTGTGTAACCTACTGCGTTTGTATGTGGACACGTTGCTCGGGTCGAGAACGTCGAAGAGCCGCGAGACGCGTTGACGGCGTACTTTTATTGCTCAATCCCGCCAGCCTTGACATCAGCTGGAAGACTTTTTAGTTATGCGGTGTCGGGGTTTGGCTGGGGGAGAACTCTAACGTGCGTCGATGCGCTTGTCGCGGTTGTCGAGCCCGTGCGGGGTTCGGTGCGGACCGCCGTTACGCGCTCGTTTCTCGTGTTGGGAGGTCACCTCCGAGCAGTGAAGCGGTAACATCTGGTTGCATGCCCAGACGTTACGGACATAGCCGTGTAAATATGCTGTCCGGTTAGATCTGCTGTCCGCACGATCTAGATACTGTTCGATTTGTACTGGCATTTGTGGCCGGTATCACGGAACACCAGCCTTTCAGTAAGGCGATTCTCCCTTCTGATGATAGCGTGCTGCGTAGCTTGGCTGTAGTGTGTTTGTAGCTCGGGTATCGCGAACGCCGAGTGCATGAGTGCCCGTCTTGAGTAATTGCTACTGTTGGCAGCGTGTTTTTTTTCGTAGTTATTTTGAGTCGCACCTCGCGGACGGGACTGGATTTGTGGCCGTTTCTGTTTTACGGGAAGTTGTTAGTTTTTGAAGTTTTGTGCGTTCGTCGCGAGTGTGTTAGAAATTAATATTGTTGTTTGAGGTGTGCGGTTCTGACGCCCTGGTAGATTGTTTTCTGTTTTAAAATAATGCGGTTGAGTTTTATAGGAGCAAACGTTGTATAGTGGGCATATGTACGAATTGAGTATACAGTGAGTGCTTATGCTTCTTAGTTGAGGAATAGTTTTCCTCTTAGGTACCTCTTGAACGTGTAGCGTGATGTTCTTGATGATTGCCTGCCCGTTAGTATTGAAATGAAGAGTTTTTTTTTTATTTCGTGGCATGTCCAACGATCGAAAGATTTTGGTTTCGTCGCGCTGTCTGATATAGCGTGCCGGTATTCATTTTTTGCGCGATTCGCTGTCTGGGATATTGGGGACGGAAGCGAACTTTAAGAGCCGGCGTGTGGTGTGTGCCTGAGTGCCCGTGCGTGTTGTGAGCTGTGGTGCTCCGCACCAGTTCGTGGACGTGCTCCGTCGGTCGCGGGCTGCCCAGTGAATGAACGTCCACCACTGGCCTGCCTGGTTTGATGCCACCACCATCACCGTCGAGAATGCTCGTCATCATCGGTGACACACTGCTGATCGAGTTCCCCGCCGGAGTTCCTGGGAACCACGCAACCTCAAGCCCCCCGGAGTCTGAGCCTTGAGGGGAGGGAGGTGTGGAGATCTGGATGCCCTCCCCCGCGCCGACCCTCTGGGCCCCAATTTCCGGCCTCCGAGATACGTCATCCCTCGGGGGAGCGGCGGTGACCTCGCGCAGCACAAGGTCCGGCTGGACCGCTCCCCTAAGCCAAGTGACGTCACGCGATTGGCTTCCCAAGACAAAGGGGCGAAGGCTTAAAAAGGGGAAGCCAAACAAAGGAAGGCTCTCTCGCAAGGCAGCGCTTCGACGGCGGACAGCGCGCAGCGGTGGCGGGAGACGAGGACGCTGGCATAGGGATCGACGGGACACGGACGCTGGCACGGGGAAGTGCGGGCGCTACGTCGAGTGGCGGACTCGACGAACGGACCGGACGGCGAACCTGGACGACGACGTCCCCATGACGCGGTGGGGACGACCACCGCTGGGACTTGGAGCAGCTGCTTGGGCAGCGGACTTCCCCCCGGCCCCGTTGATGACCGTTCCCCGATCCCAAAACCCCCCAAGGCAATGAGTGAGTGAATAAACCCTTTTGCCGAGAGCGAAGTATTGTAGTGTCACGTTCATCCGGGAACAGGGTCTGAGGGAATCGGAGCTAGATGCCCGCAGCACAACGGTCTGCAACCAACGTGGCGATGTCCCGACTTAGCCTGCAACGTTTGCTTAGGCCCCCAATGCGAGGAACCGGATGATATGCCTTACCAATAGTGCTTGAGGACATCAGTGGGCGCACCGACTTCGCCGTGAAGTGTACACATAACCTTGTTCGCTGATGATCCAGAGAGGTGACTGTCGTGTAGTTGACTCGAAAATGAATGAGAGCTTCTTGAGGCGCTACTCCGTCGTAATCTACATGTGTCCAGTTTGACGCCCATTATAAGAACGCGTTGTACTTGTACCTACTTCTTCCAGATACTTCCTCAATCTTAGCAGCTGTCATCACCTCGACTCGTTCCCGAGTTCTGCGAGCAGTTCACGTGCCGTAGTCCGTCACCGCAGGGCTTCAGCACGGAACAAGCACAGCCCGCAACACCTTTGTCTTGATCTAGCGCGCTGTACTCTTGCATATTGTTTCCTCGGCGAGTTGGTGAGATCAGCTTCGTCACCCCGAGCGGTCGAAGCAGTCATTGGATGACACGTCCCACAGCATCGGAGGAAGTGCTTGTGACTTCTGGAAGGGGGCAGTCGGGAGGTCCGGGGCATTGCTAGGGGACGGAGGAGCGTCAGACCAGGTATCCGTCCACGTAGTCGTGGACCACAAGCCCGTTCATGAGCGTAAGTCTGCAGCTGTGCGGGTACGCGGGGACGTGCGACAGGGACGCGTTGGACGTGGGCTGAGTGTGGACAGGATGGGCTGGTTCGAAGGGTCTGCCTGGTGGTTGACGTCACTGCGCTCCAGCCGCCTCCGGGCGCCGGAAGCGGCGCAGTAGCGCTACCTCTCGTAGCGCTGCTGCTTTGCCTTGATGTTGATGGCATCCATGCCGCTCGCCGCAGTGCGGCCCGGCGGTGGCGGAGGGTTAGTGGGACCCACGACGTCCGGAACCTTGCCGTAGCCCACCTGCGATGTTTGCGGAGCCCCCGTTATTCTTTGCGACACTGCGTAAAAGACGAGCGCTATAAATCAAACTTGGCCCATCAAACTGTTATCGCGAGTGAAGTGAAAACTTTGGAACGATGCTGCCTAGCTCAAAATAACGGGTAGAATTGATGCAAAGGAATGCTCTCGTTGCTCAAGTTTAATGAGGTCTAAAAGCAAGTTCCTGCTGAATGTCTGCGATACAGCAGACTACACTCGAGAATTAAACAATCTTCACGCCCAATGCACTTGAATCAAATGCGTATACATAATGTGAGCATTAATTAGTGCAAAGCACATATACAAGAAACTTTCAGCCTTTCCACTCTGGTGAAGAAGGAAGACCAGAAGCTGTACTATGGTTGGAATGAAGCAATGGAAGGCCGCAAGTCGGCAAGCCAGAGTGGAAAGGCTGGAAAGGTTGCCGCCATCTATGAGCGACGGCGGCAACCAGACAACCGGCAAGCCGGTGGTCTGGCTGCCGCCGTCGCTCATAGAGGGGAGTAGCTGTCCGGAGTGTTGTGTCGACATTTATTCGCTGGTAGGCACGATCCTGGGTAAACTAGCCCTTAAAGGGGTAGGGAAACGAAATTTCAGCGCTCATTTTCTTGCTTGAATGTGTTGCATGTTGCACCCTAACCTCAAAAACACCAGTCTTCCGTTGAAAGGCACAAGAAAACTAATTTTAAAGCTAAATAAACGATCTTTCAATGTGCACCTGGTGGATGCATGCGGAGCCTATTTGGGAGGTAGTCTAGCAACGTTGTGGAATCTGCTACGTAGTCGTGACGTAGCAGATTCCTCTGGAGCAGCGCCGCTCTTTGGAAGTACGCTCAACTGTTTAAAGTCACCTCGACCTGAACGTGTTTGCCCCTTTTCGAATGAATGCGAAAGCTTGATAATGTGGATGCTTGGGCAAGTTGGTAATTCATGCTTGGATGGAACAGCGCGGATGAACAGTCACACTCACATGCACACAAGAAGCAAACTGACTCGCAGCGCTGACTTTCAACTCAGTTCTGTATTTCTTCTTCCTCAAATCTTCTACTTCTTCACCTTTGCCGTTAATGAGAACAATTTAAATTTTTACACACCAGAGACCAAATAGCCAATACACATTAAAAATAACTAATAATTAAATAAATCATGCAAAGAGAACTAAAGAAAATAATACTAAAAAATTAAAAATTAAAAATTAAATTTTTCTGCGACTGATACTGCGTGTGGTGAAAAACGATTGCGTGTTGCATAGTTCATTGGCGTCAGGGATTGGTCCTGGGCGGTATCTGCGCAAAGTACAAAAATCGTTGCATTGCCCCTTTAACAGCTTCGCTGTAATAATTCTGTTGGGATGGTGTATTTTCTCGTTTGTCGCAGACTACTACGCATCTTGTCTCCGAGCTTCTTGTTGTAAGCGTTTCTGCGCAGGGTTTCATTGTAGACCTCGTCATCGGCCTCGTAATGGAACCGCCGGTTGGACCATATCTTCCCATCAATGGTGCTGTGACCCGCAGGAGCCAGTGTGTTTGAGAATAATGGTGGGTTTTAATGAACGGTGATGTTTTTCAACATTTTGATCGTTCATCCCTTAACTGCGAGGCATGCACTTCGTAAGTTGCTGGCATGAGCCAAGATATTTCGCCGAAGGGTGCCTATGCCCACAGCAAGAACCCCTACAGAACTCGTATAGGCAACAAGGGCGTAGTGCTAATTAAGCTTGTTTTTATCTAGCGGAAGCCAGCCAGGGGCACAGATAGGATAGGAGTGCTGCGTCAGTTTTCTGCTGTGAATCGTTTTCTCACTGAATGAACCCGAATAACATCTGAATGCTGAAGCATCTTCTTTATTTGTGCCATGCGCTTGACTCCGGCAGGTAGCGTAAATTAAGAAGTCAGTGAAAAAGGGCAACAACAACAAAGAAGAAAACAAAGTAGCGTTTTCAGCGTAATTTCGTCCCGTGAATTTGAATATCACGAGCATTTACCCGAGCTTATCAATGAACGCGAGAACAACCGAATGAAACCACCGCTGGGTGTGACGTCATACCCAAAGGTTTCAACTGCCTTGCGCGTGCCACGGGTGACAGAACGCGCGGAGCGTTTTTTACTGCTCGGGTAAGGCTTGCAGAAGGCGCAGATATGTTGAGATCTCTTTATAAAACACTCAGCGATCCTCTGTTCCCACCAAATGCGCCGGGAAGAAGCGGCTTCAGCGCGATTTAGAAAGTGCTTGTGTGAATACTTCAGGAATGATTCTGAAATATAGTTTTGGTATTCGTGATTGTGGAGGTCAAATGAAGAGAATTTAAGAATTTTCTCTCAAATATGAAAACCTTTTAGTTTTCTTTTGAAGTAAAAATCCAGCACCACCACTATGGCCTAGTCATATTGGAGGTGCAGACAGAGATAGCCGTGATTGCACGTGACAGGCAGCTCACAGTAATGGATTGTGATTCGTGCTGAAGCCTCTACACGAATTAGCTGCCACTCTGTGGCACGGTGGTCGTTGTGAGTGCCCACCTAATTTAGACTACAGCGATTCTACTCCCTTCATCCCAAAGCTGAGACTGCGGTGGAAGCTATAAGTTAGTTGGGACAGTCATAAGTCAATCATTCGCCACGTGATCACGCTCTCGCCCAGATCCTGGCCAGGAGAGCTGGGTCCGGTGCTAAAAAAAAAAAAAAAGAACCGGTTGCTTAAATGGATTGTCCGGTCGAAACCGGAAGTACTTAAGTTCTTGCGCTCGTTACGTCGAGGGAGCCTTCATGTAGACAAACGTCATTTTTATTTTGATATATGATCTCCCGTTATTAATTAAACCTTTCATGAGCCTATGTACGAAACTGCACCCCGAATTTCGCCAGTGTCAATGGCTGACATCCGTAGGTGCTGCGTGACGTCACAAAACGCAAAGGCCTGTCGGATGGTCGGGATAACAAGCGTTGGTCGATGGATGTCTTGTATTTTGTTTCGAATTATATAGTCTCCTAGGCTGTACCCTACTTAAATACGGTTCTTTTAATGCAGTTCCCAAGCATTTGCAAAAAAAGCCACGCCTTTTAGCAGGAAATTACTCGCAGACAGCCATAAGCTTCGAGCAAGCGTATGCCGTTTCGCGCAAACACAACTGCGACGGCCACCGATCGAACTAGAGGCGCTTGCAAAGCAAAGGATGCAGATTTAGCCTCTGAAGCGGCACCTAAGTACACGAAGCGGCATCTGGGTACACATGTCAGCGGATCCAGTGGATCGGTGATGAGGCTGCGGGTCGTTCCCTCAGAGGCGATGTCCGCGGGTCGAAGACAAACGGCGAATCGTTCAAATGCATGTCGTCACTTGACTTGGACGAGCTTGGTGAATCGTATTCACGTTCCATTTTCACACGCGGGTCAAACAGAATCGGGCTGCACGCGTGCTAAAAACAACTTCTGGCATCGTTTCCAGATGGCCTAGCTGTTGGTTTCGGTTTCGCTGCATAATCAAATTGATTGATCTGATTTAGGCGAGGAGTGGATGGACGTAGTTTAATATCGTTGGCACAGCGTCACACCTCAGCTTACGAGCCTTCTGTTCGCTTAGAGTTCAGCTCGTAGCTCTCTTCTGTGAGATGATTGCTGCATAAGCGGGATCTCGATCTTGACGGGAACCTATTCCCTACGCACGGCAACGATCCACTTCGCTCGGCACTGCACGTCTCGTGGAAAAGTGTGGAAGTCATGTCTTGGCTCGCATGTGCTGCCCGGTGGTTGTGGCACTCAACCGCGCAACAAAAAACTCACCCAACTACCAAACAAGTTGAGCACAACAACAAAAACGAGGCACGCTGAGGCAGACAAAAATTCTCGCTTTGTGTTTTGTGACGTCAGAGCTTCAATGTTGCCAACGAAAGCAGCGTTTAAGCTAGAATGCGATTGGAGCAGCATAAATTCAATTACTCACGCAGAGGGGCGTATGAAATTCAGATATTGCACGTACGATCCTTCTCGAGGCAATAACAATGATATTCAATTGTTTTCTCGAATACAAAATTTGACCGGACAATCCCTTTAATCTCGGCTTAGGGGTATATGTGTCTGAGTGCTCAACGGACTATGAGACGCGCCGCGATCAGAAACGTTCAAGGAAACAGAATCAATTCACCGATATCGTTTAGCATACGCTTAGGTGAATCATCGGTTACGCGAGTTGTCTGCGCGTGTTCATTCCCAGTTCGAGCGCGCGCTATATAAATGGCTGACACACGAGCTAGGTTTGCTTACGCTTTCCTACTCTCACTTTACTTTCTCTTTGGGGCTTGCCAGCCCGGAATATAGAGGGTGGGTGGACACGCGAGCTTGCCACAGAGCACTTAAGAAATATGTGGATTTCTAGATAGTGTGAGGGGTCTTTGGGGGGTCCGGGGCGTTGGGCTGTTTTAGCGTTGTTTTCGTTCGTCGGCGCTGAGGAACGCTGACGCGTCGATTCTCGAAAGTAGAAGAAAACACGCAGCGCCTTGTGCACAAATAGTTTGCCAAGGAAGGCGCAAAAAAAAGGGGAAAAAAAGCAGCAAGTGAGGAATGCAAGGTAGCTAAGAAACTCGTTCCTCGAAAGCAACGCAAAATCTTTACTATAGTGGTGATAGTACTACAACTTCTGCAGACTTCGAGAGTTTCAGGAATTAGGCAACTACCGCTAATGTTTTGCTAGTTTAAACGTAAGACTCCAAGAAACAATCCGCTCAGGAGTCAATGATGTCTCATGATGATGGATACGGGGCTCCTATAGACGCTTTACACACGCGCCAAATTACAGCCGCCATTGCCGACCTTCTGTCTTACCGAGATACCGAGCCACTGAAGAGGGCTTTGGCGAGCCTCCACAAAGGCACACGCTGGGGAGAAGGACACAGTCGAATCTGAAATGGCATTAACCTGCCCTGCCGTGGTAATGATGGAGGCAAGCGATAAAAATAAGAGGAACCAAAAACTGAAGGTCGGTTGTGGCGGCGCCCATCCACAGCTGCTGTAAAGCGTCTATAGTCAACGGAATTGACCGCAATACCACCCGCGATATTTTAGAATAATATCAGCGGTATGAAATCTCAATCGAAATTGCAGCTGTTCGAGACTTTTTGTTTTTGAACAATCGCCGCTCTCTCCCCAATCGGCAATCTACTCCGAGTAAAACAAACTTAAAATTTATATCTTATTCCTCCTCATAACACCAGTCATAGTGCATCCCAATGTGACAGCCACTTTCTCACCTTCGTCGATGTAACGGCTGTACGGCGGGTAGTGCAGGGCGCCTTCGGGACGTATACCCGTCGCTGCCTTGGTGGATCCTGTATGAACGTGGCAGTGGCGGGTTTGCTGGATTCCTCCTGCGCAAAGCCACGAGTGTCACACTTCATTTGTGCACCGTCGCCAAAATGTAAAAATGTCTCGTACTCACGCAAAAAAAAAAAAATTGCTTTTAGAAAGAGGTTTTTGAGTTTTTACCTCCCATCGCTTTGTTTATATCAGATGTCCAATACAATTAACGCAGCACTTCACAAAAAAGCAAGAAACAAAAACAAAAACGGAGCGTTTTGTATGAGTGGAAATAACTGCATGTTTTATGCGAGCACATTAGGAAAGTTCTCGACTTTTTTTTTTTTTACTGCGCCTAGTTATTTATTAAAGGATAATTAGTTAACCTTTTAATTATTTTTTTTAATGGTGGAGATGTGAATTGGAAAGTTGTAGAGCGCATTAGGAATCAGTAAAAAATGTAGTTTGCTCCATGATACGCTTTGTGTGCTTCTTTTAACGTAAAAACATTCTTTGGTTAGGAGTTCAACATTTCGTGAAGCCCAAATGCGAAGCTTGGGGGGATAGCGTGGCCGCGAGGTTCGACACTGATTGGTTGAGGGGTGGGAAAGGAGGAGTGAGGTGCTCGACGCTGATTGTTGAACGGGGAGGTCATTTGACCGGTGGGGTAGGCGAGGAGGAGCTCGATCGCCGGTGCGCACAGAGAGAGAGAGGAGCTAGGGAGTATGGAAAACTCTGAAGGATCGCTAGGTTCGTGAACCCGATTAGCTGTAGCATCGCTTTATTGTGCGAACAACTATCAAGTGTAGACATGGTACGCGTTAAACTATCTGATGAAGAGCGCCGTGAACGTAGGCGTCTGGAGTCCGGGAACTCTAGAGTATCGCCAAACGTTTGCGATGCTAGAATGTTTCACGCATGCAACACAATTGTCTAGCAATAGACCGATCTCACTAAGCGTTGGGCGCATGCGTAAAGCCGCCATAACTTTAGTTCACAGGAGGCAGACGGCCGTGCACGAGAGGGCTCGTGCCATCTCGTGCTCTACACGCGAAGAGCTCCAGCGAGATTGTCGCACGTGCAAAAAAAACTCAAGTTCCCTCGATGCATTGCGGCAGCGGTGGCGTAGTCCAACTGGCTCGTGAGATCGGTCTATTGTTTTATTAGCCTCAGAACAAGACCCGCGAAATATAAAAAAAAGGACCACGTGACAACTCGCAAGCGCATCGCGCTTGTAGTGCTCTTATACGGCCTCTGATACCAACAAAGACCGACTTATCACTGACGCGCTTTCCAAGAAAGAGCTTTGTCGTAGCAGGTGCTTGCGCTTATCTGCGGGGCTTTCTTATTAGACTGAAAACAAATTGCTCGGCAATTTTTTATTTGCCTGGCGCCCCCCCTTCCCCCCCCCCCCCCCCCGCCCCCCGTGACGGACAGCGCGCCAGTGATAAGATGAACTTCGTTTCTTCACGGTATGTTTAAGAATGCTGCAAGCGCGCACGCGGGCGCATTGTCCCGTGATTAAAAAAAAAAAGATTTTGCTGTTTTTTTTTGGCTAAAAAAAGAAGCGCGCGAAGCGTATCATGAAGCAACCATCTTGTTTTTTTTTGGCTAAAAAAGAAGCGCACGGAGCGTATCATGAAGCAACCATCTTGTATGGGTGTCTCTTAATGCCCTCTATAACTTTCAAAATGACGCCTGGGCCCAAATCATATTATTTAAAAGTTAGCTCATTAGTCTTAATCAATTAATTAACTAAGCGCAGCAAACAAATTCGTTCATTTTCCTAAGACGCTTCCTTGCAATATACAGTTGAATTTATTCCCCCAGAGCGCTACGTATTTTTTTTGTTGTAAAGTTTGTTGCAAGTTATTTGGGTCACCCTATAGTAATGCTCCGAACATCTGGGGACGTTTAATAAAAACGAGGCTAATAAACAGGCGAGCTGGTTAATGTTACACATGATTCTAACCGGAGACAACGACCGAGAAAGGGGATAAGGGGCAAACGCACGAATCTCAAAAGAGATGCGTGTGTTGGCCCCTTGTCCTGTTTGTCGCCCGTCGTCTCTAATTAGAATAATATGTAACGTTTTATAACTCGGGACAGTTTTTGCGAGAGGGTTTTAACGTTAATTAATATTATGATCAGATATGCATGTACCAGCTAGATAATTGCTCCCCATCACTCAAATGACATGGCATCATTAGGTGTCATATCATTTTCATCGCCTGTGCAATGTGGTCTTCAAGAAATGTCACACTTTCCTGAGAATCAGGGCTGCTTTTTGTTTGGATGTTCTTTAATATTGTAGTGTGATTGTGATATTCCACTGCGCTGGAAGGCTATCTTACAATTTTACCAGAGCCTATTCTTCAGCTGAAGACACCTGTACTATTTGAGATCAAACCAGGGGCTTCGAACAGATAAAAACTGAGGCTCATATCTGCGTACAGCTGCTTCTATAGCTTTACGGGAAGGACGCAGAGCACAAGACTGCATTCTACTTAGTCGCGAAGATGTCTGAGCACGGCACTCACCGAGTGTTTATTTCTCTGCTCATTAGAGTAGGCCACCGTGGAGTAGGCCGCGCTCTTCTCGCACGTGGAACTGACCATCTCGCCGTTCATGGTGTGGTTGTAGCTGCTGGCCGCGTTCATCTCGATCGTCGCTGTTTTACTCGACTGGCTGCTGTCCTCTCTGCGTAGTGAGGCGTGAAGGAGAGCCCAATGACAGGCGGAAAAAAGAAGTTGGAAAACACACGTTTAAAAGAGATTCCGCCCCCTGCCGACGGCTTGACAAAAAGAGGGCTAGTTATTTTACGGCAGTAAAACGTAATTGTGATTTCGTAGTACCCGAGTATTCGCGAATGCTCGAGAACAACCACGTAGTAATAAAAAAATGAAAAGAAAAGAAAGTCGATTCGCCGAACGAACATCATGGCAAGAAAGAATGGGAGAGAAAGCATGAGTAGAATTTAGTTGCGAATCGCGATAGAAGAAACACGCATGAAGCCAGAAGGACGGGAGGTTTAGAAAGAGGGCTCATTTAAAATATACGGAGGCTAGGTTTTGCGCGGGACGAGAAACGAGGAGGTGCTAGAGGCTCTTTAGTGTTAAGCCAGGCGAAGCCTTCAAAACAACTCATGAGTTGGAAACGAAAGGTGCAACAAAGGCCTCGCGAATGTGCGATGCAGAGGGAGAAAATTGCGACTTACTCTGGCAGAGCTCTGCGAAGCGGGACAGGACTGCCCGAGAGAAGGAGATCCGAGTAAGAAAAACACCGCTACAGAGAGAGAAAAAGACACAAAAGTCACTAACGCGCGCACATGGCTAGCCTGAAAATCGTCGCGGAACGCGTGTAGAAAGTACTAGTAGGCGGACAGAGGGAAGAAAGGCGGGAGCCTTCCTTCCTCGAGGCGGTTATTCCTCCAATCGTAGACGAAGCAGGTGACCATGGTGATATTAGGGAAGAGCAGATAGGTTACCACCGGATGAATGGTAATGGCTATACCCTCTGTAAAGGGCGGCAGCTTGCGCCACCTAGCCTAACATTTGTTATTCCTTCTTTTTTTTTTAAATTTGTCTAAATTTTGTTATAACACAACCCCCCCCCCCCCGCCCATTTTAAAATGATTCCAGCGCTTATTTTTATTTCTATTTTCTACACCTATCTTAAGAGTTTTAGAGAGTGGATTTTATTAGATTCATTTCAGTCCAGTGAAAAAAAAAAGTTTTTCTTGTTAACGTAGCAGCTTGAACGAGTTGGTTGCTAATATTACCACACATTACAGCGCACTACAGCAGAAGTGCACTCCCTCCGTACACACGAAAAAGAAAGGACAAATTCAGCGCGGTTCGTTTAAATGTTTCCTTTTTCGTGTGTAAGGAGTGAGTGTACTTTTTCAGTAGTGCGCTGTAGTGTGTGTGTTTTTGTTTATGCTGGAAAAAAGAAAAAAAAAGACGACCTATCGCCAAAACTAATTGGGCTAATATAAACATACGGCATTTTCAATCAACTTCTTTCTATCTCATTGGATATGTTGATTGTTTACTCAGTATTTGCTAGTGCACATGCCATTGTGGCAAATTACGCTCTCTGCCATTACTTGATTGCCTTTTAGAACTGTCTCAGAATATAAAGCGTATGATTTACCTCCGAAAATATACTTTCGTGCTAGGATCACGTGACGGGCTAGTTGGTTATACATTACAAAATTAAAAGTAGCGCTAAAGACGAGGACAAGTAGAAGACACAGACACGGACGGGCGCTGTGTCTTCTACTTGTCCTCGTCTTTCAGCGCTACTTTTAATTTTGTAATATGCTTTCGTGTCATTGTTCAAAATGGGAGCTTGGGCGTGTTGGTAAGGCATGATTATTAAAAGATACAGCGCAAACAGACTGGACAGAAGAGCGCCGCGATGATTAAACTTCAGTTGTAAGTTCAGCGATTGTTTGGTCGTCGTTAATATGATTGCGTCTTGACGAGTAAACTTCAGTTGCAAGCTCAACGAGTGTTTGGTCGTCGTATATAGGGTTGCACCTTGATAATCAATCTTCAGTTGTATGTTCAGCGGTTGTGTGTCCTTTCTCTCCTGTCCCGTTCGGTGACGCAGTACGTTTTAATCACCTTTCTTTTCATCCTCTAGCAATACATAGGGACGTCGTCGGATGCTGCTCGCTTTATTTTTTCCCAGTCATGTAATATATCTACTGCCCAAAATACATCCCAACACGGCATTGTGGAAAAGCGGTAATAGCGATACCAGTGAGGATAGAGAATATTGCCGAAAGCGTTGGAGCTCCAACATAAACGGTCATCGAACTTCAGCCGTCTGTCGTCATTACACAATCTGTAAACACGCTTTCAGTCGTCATTATAATTACTACCATTCTTAAAAATACAGTCGACTTAATCAACCCTCGATGCGCCGTGTGTGGTTTAAAAGTAGCCCCCCCCAAAAAAAACTCGACAGTTCGGACGAAGACAGTTCAGAATGTGGAGATTAATGAGAGTTCCTGGACAAACGACCAGCCCGAGTTTTTAAACGTAAATTGATTGAAATAATTTGTTAGGCGGAAAAGAAAGAAGAAATAGCGAAATGAGATAAAAACAACTCACATTAATTGTTAAACTTTGAACGTTCATTGAGAGAGGTAGGCGTTTATTAAACAATGATGTCAACCAGCGTCTATAGTGCTCTTTTGAAACGTCGAATGAAGACAAAGAGACGCTATTTAAAACTGTTCCGCTAAGTACCAATAGGCAGACAGTGCTTTCAAATTTCGAAGAGTATGATCATGAGTATGAAAGAACACCGCTATAAAATGAAAGTTACTTTTACTGGTTTTACAGTCTTATTATAGTTAAAAAATGGTGCGTCTGTTCGTGCGCGTATGTGTGAGCGTGCGTTTATCGGTGTATGGGTGAGAGAGGAAGACCTGGATAACAACGAAAGGCCTCCACAAAGGACGTCTATGAAGTTTCAAGTGCTTCGTTTGCAGCACCCTTTCGTTTTCAGCACTGTTTACTACGAACCAATTTTGATTTCGAGGCCCGAAAAAGGGTTCCGCCTTCGCCGGATGAATTTAATTTTCGGTCCATTGTGCCTGCCGTAAAGCGTGAATAACGGTCCTCCTCGCGGGCGAAAGATTTTACATAACAGAGCGACGAGTGAGCTCCACATCCGGGGCAAACCCCGGGCCCTGAACTATTGCGGAAGCGAACGCGCCAACAGCCGTGTTTGGGACAATGACGAATTGTGTCTTCGGCGCTGCAACCCAACGCTCACGGTTCCGTCTCATCCAGATTTCGAGCGATCCGCGGTCCCACTTCTTGTCGACTCGACTCGCATCTTAAGGCTTGCTCACGTATTTGGGTTTGTAATAGACTGCTGCACGACCACATGTGACGGCTGGCGACGGGAGAACTCACTAGCACTTGGCGCAATATGTCGGTAGCTCTGGAATCCTTTCGATGTGCCTGTAACTAGATTAAAAGTTGTACAAAATTTTCGATATCAAATGTACGCACTATCTGTGGTAAGGATCATAATGTTACAAGAATTATTTCAAGCACACGGTTAGTGAATAATGCTTAAAATTACGCAGATGTGAAGAATATCAGGGCTAGCCCACAGATGGCGCCAGTTTGTTTCTCGTCGTACTTCGTTACGCACGGTCTTAACGCAGTCCATCACAATTCAACGCAACTATGTGAGCAAGCTTCTAGGGACGACACAATTGTGGATCACCACCATCTTCGCGTTAGCGCACACTTCTTTGTCATTATTGCAAACATAGTAAACGTAGATACATACGCTTTCCTGCCAAGACGCTGTGCTCAAACATATAGGGGGCATTCACTGGCCGCCATATTTGAGGTCACTGTTTAGAGCGCATGCTCAGAACAAGCTCGCATTAATAGGCTGTCAAGACCGGCAATCTTGATGATGCGGGGTGCACGTTCCAAAATAACTGTGGAAGCTCGCCATCAACACGTGCTCAGCATTAGCGCACACAGATATGGCCGCCAGTGAATACAACCTATAGTCAATCTACGAAGAAAAGTCGAGTAGAACATGTCCTGCCTTTTGGCATTACTTACAGTATTCTGTAGC
Organism: Ixodes persulcatus; assembly: GCA_013358835.2. Taxonomy (NCBI): domain Eukaryota; kingdom Metazoa; phylum Arthropoda; class Arachnida; order Ixodida; family Ixodidae; genus Ixodes; species Ixodes persulcatus. The sequence continues at coordinate 88,324 of JABSTQ010009060.1, forward strand.
GTGCACGAAAATGAGCTATTATGGTAATGCGTGCCAATTTCCGACCTGACTAAAGAGGACGTTACATGAAAACGTTTATGCGTTTGTTACAACTCCTCCGTACATTCAGCACGTCTAAAAACGCCCTTAAAATATATCGAACTTTACTGCACAGCGAGAGCACACTGCTTCGCGAACCGCAGCACACAGCGCGCAGAACGCGGAGCACGACAGCCCCACTATCACGCCACTCAAAGGGACCGAACCAATTCCTGCGGAGTTACGGTATTGAGCTGACCTAGTTGTCGCATAACTAGAATAGGGCCAGCTTGAACTTAGGAGACAAAAAAAAAAAAAACGTACAATCAAAGATTGAATAAAGAAAGAGATATAGACATACTGCTGAAAGAAGATGCGCTCCCATGACTAGAAAGAATCAGAGTTACGGGCTTGAGTCGAACTATATATCTATCTCTTCCTCTATCTTCTACCTTTATTTTTAAGTTTTTTCGTCTCCCAAGTCCAAGCTGGCTCTATCCCAGTTCTTACCACCCGTTGAAAAAATGCATTGAGTTACGGCGTGCTCCGGCTTCAAGTTTCCAACCGCTGTTTTTCCAACGCACGTACACATTCAGTTCACAATTTTTATGAGACCGCATTGTGCCTGTGCACCTCTCTTCTGCAGCGCCAGGGCTCGCGCGCTCTCTCTGTAGAACAACAGCTTCCGTTGGGTTGCAAAAAAATCTAAATTTTTTCAACAGTTTGTGATCACTAACAAACGCATCGTGAATACCTACAGATGCAGGAAGTTAAGCGATTACCCGAGTGAGTTTTTCCGAGACTCCACCTCAATTGTTTGCTCCGTTTGGGGACTAGACGTCCCACCACCCCGGACGCCTATTTAAGCCTAACTGGCTCGGCGAGCGCCGGTATGAGCACGCATCATGGCAAAAACAACGCTCATATATTACAGCCGGAAGCCGGAGGCACCCAGGGGAGCTCTGCACGACCCTTGGTCATCGCGAAAACGCCCGATCCCCTCTTCGGCCTATCGAGGAGACAGCCCGGTGACTACCGACTTCGAGTCACCTTCACTCTGCACCTCGGCGCACTGCACGCATCGGATGTATTGACCCTCTCTAGGCGCGGACCCAAAGGCACGTTTACTCCAGTGTGAATCAGTTCGTCGACTGACGTTTTATCGACACATTGTTAAGTCGACATTCGAGGTCTGCAACCGCGGCACGACGCAAGCATAGCGCGAAGGCATGAATTTGGAATATGATAACACAACGATAAAACGCGCATATACATTAAAAAGTATTCATGACTTGCAAGCACTTCAGACATCTAAAACTGTTGACAGAGGAGCAGCACGCATTTATTCACAGAGAGGAACGAATTAAATTTAGTGGCTCTTGGAAACAAAAAAATAGGGTTTAGGTATGTTTGTACAACCTAAACTTAGTCTGCCTGAACGGGAGACTTGTCTTTCAGCTGTAGATGAAAATTTTAGCCAGTGCAGTGCAACCGCTAGCCTGGGGTTTTCAACGTGTATCACGCAGTAGTGATACGCGACCGCACGCCGATACGATACTCATCCAGATCGAAACGGGCAGGGTTGGGGATTGAATCCAGGATCCCCGCGGATTCTGCAGCGCGGGCTTTCGCTCTATGTGCGAGTGTCTCTTGGATTAAAATGTATGGTGTTAGAATTAAATTGGAGTGCAGCTAAATTAAATTACAAAACGCTCGTATTTAAAAAAAAAGGCACTTGTATTATTATGAGCTAGAAAACAGAAACAAATGCCGTACCGCTGTCAATACCAAAAGCTCGTGGCTGGAGACGCTATTTCACGCGCTCCAGAGCAAAACAAAGACAAAAAAAAAAGGAAGGCGTTTCTCTCTAATGCCGACTTAGAGCGCAGCTACGCGCAGCTCTGAAAGGAGCTGTGCAACAGTTTCAGTGCTTTGCTGGTGTCTCGACCTTTCTGAAGTAAAGAACAAAAAACCGCTTTTGAATTGGATGTCCTAGATTTTATTTTAAAAATGAACAAAGATTGAGGTTTTCGGCACCTCTCAACTCCTTCACCATCTTCCGAGTCACGTGCATTGTGACGTCAAGGGGGGTGGCGCGGGGTTCCGGTGAAGCTCTCTCTCTCTATAAATAAAGCCATCAGTGAGCAGCGTGAACTCATCCGCTCGCGACCGCGTGACCACCTGCTGGCGGTCGCAGCGCGAACAATATGGTGAAAGGAGGAAAGTCTCGTCCGGGTGTGGCCTTACCCGTCCGGCCTAGAGCCACTAAATGAGCTGCGCTTAGAGTATCGGCACTCCGTTCCCCGGCATTGTAGGGGGCGCCGCCATTTTGGCTCGTATGCAGAGCAGACGTAACTGCCGATCGTCACGATTCAAAAGTGCGACTTCCTCTGCATTAGATTTGGTGTTAGAAAGGTCACGCAATATTGCTTTGCTCTGTCACGAACTGTTTAAACATTTGTGGAGGGCGGAAAAGCGTTTCCTGTGATTTCAGATAAAGCTTCAGATAACTGGCAACCATGATTTTAAGACACAATATGGCCAAGTGTCGTTACTCTGAAGCGTAGTTTATTTAGTGGCACTAGTCCGGCCCTTTCCCCCTCCCCCTCCGGCTTCTGGCGGCTGTTCGCGGTAGTAGATAAAGCTGACGGTTTTGTGGACTTAGGATAGATGGCGCCACTAAAACTCCGTATAATAAAAGTTTTGTCGATGATACCAGGTTTTTGACGCATTTATATTTATGTTGGAACGACAAAATTTATAGAAAAGTTACCTTTTATCGAGCAGGTATTCGCACAATTTGCTATCTTTCTACAAGACCCCCATTGACGTCATGCCGCCTGTTTCTCATGGCCGCCGCTCGCGGCTGCAGGTCGAGGAATATTTTAATTTTTTGCCTCGCGATTACGCGGCGGAATCGCAACATTTCGAAGGAAGGAGGTGTGTTTTCTGTCCTCTGTGACAAGGTGAACAATGTCAAAAATAGAAGATGCCAATTCTTTCAACGTTAAAATCGTTGCGCAGCTCTTTAAGGGAGGAGGAGGGGAGGGTACGGAAAGGAGGTTATGCCCCTCCTCTCTCTACGTACACTCCCCTCCTTCTCTACTGCTCCTCTCCCATTTAGCGGAAAAATGTTTCCGCTATATTTAGCAGAAAAAGTTCCCCGCTAAATTTAACAGAAAAATTCACCCGCTATCTTTATCGGGGAAACGTCCAATAATGCAACGCGCGGCTACGCCGACGCCGACGCCGATGCCGCTGAACCCGAAAACGGGCGAGCAGTAGCTGCGCTCTAAAACCTATCGGGCAAAATGGTGGAAGTCCCAACATTCTTGTTTCTGTGTCTAGTGCGTTGAAACATGACGTAATAGTAGTTGACATTTTGGAGCAATTAAACTGTCTGCCATGCAACGAAAGCTAATGAGTGGCTTCGGAGGAGTGGAACAGCAAAAAAGTCAATGTCTTTTAATTCAATAACGCAATAGACAATCTTATCCTGATATGTGCATTGCAACGAATTAGAATGAAATAGAAGCTTGTACTTAGACTGCTTTATTCACTCCTCCAAGATGTACGTTTGGTATCTAGAAAGGGTGCTTCAAAATGATTTAGTCCAATCGCTTCATTGAAAACGTTACCGTAAAATGTTGATAAAATCAACAAGAAAGAGAGCACTTCCTTAAAAAAGAAGTATATCTAAAACAGGATGACGCTGATTTGTGAGCTTCATTCCAGCTTCCACCAAAAACCGAACTGTAGTAAAACTCGAACTAGCACAGCTTGTGCTATGCACTTGGACTGTCTAACCTAGACCGGTGTTCGGATTCTGAGGCATGTTGGTCACAGAGCATGTGCTAAGTCCTGCTTTAGGAAATGTCGGAGTTCGGGTGGTTTTTGATATCGGGGGGTTCACTGTAGCTAGATTGGCAGATGGTGTAACAGACTAATCCAGGGGTTTATATTTGCAATACTTAAAAATGTACGCAATAAATAAATAAATAAAAAGTTTACAAGTGTGTCCAGTTAGCAGCACTAACTATAGATGCATAAGTTAAATAGTTAGAAGTTTCCTTGTAATTAAACCCATCTCACATTTTGACATGTAATTTCACGCAGACGACTCGTGGACATGAACCGGGAGGAGTGATCCCGGTATTCTTCACAGAAGTTGACCTTGGTGCACCCGGAGGTCCAAGAACTTTTAAAATTGACAAAAAAGGTTGTGGGAGATTTTAGCACTATAGTTTGTTTCAACATAAGAAACACAAGACAGGCACCTTCCACAAAGCCCTTCCCTCTTTAAACTTTAGCCGAAGGAAAGCTGGAGAGGAGGGGAGTTAGTGGAAGGGAGGGTACCAATAGTCATGGTGACGAGAGAACTTCGTGGGAGGACCTTGGGCCGCGTTTCGTAACCTGGGGCTGAATATAGGTTATAATTGTTCTATTTATTTATTACCTTTTTTATCAACACTACGTATCCCCGTATGAAGGTATAGGGATTGAGCCAAGAGAATTTGATTGTTAATTCGTTATGATAGATTTTTTCAGACTGTATTTTCTAAGGAAGATGGTATGTTAAAACATATCTTTTCTAGTCAGCTGGTACTATACATTTTGGAAATATATGTTAAGAATTTTGAGACAGGAAACACTTGGCTTTCGTTCACAGTGTGTCCACTATATTGGTTCAATACCAACAGGATACAAGAATGTATATTACACATTTCTTCGAATATTAATCAACTTGGAAGTATATTTTCCCCTCGGTACATGCTCATATGCTGGCGATCACCGCAGTTCCTCGCACAGAGGATGCCGCATCTGCATTGTGAGGAACTTGGGCATCACCAGCTTTATAAGGTATACGTGGGACGCAACAGGTGAATACAAATACTTTGATGAAATGGTACATGTTGCAGAAGTGGACTTAAAAACGTGTGCAATGATACAACGTATCCCCTAAAACATTTACAGTGTATTTTCACAATAAAACTAAACTATGCATTGCCAAATGCTCGGTCTCCGCTCAAATGTAGGCCTAGCAGTCCCGACCAGATGGCAATGTTTCAGACCTTGCCATCTTATTCGAAAGTTATGTAATTTTCAGAAAGTTTATTTGGGAAAGTAAATCCAGTTCTTTTAAGCTCATGCCATTTATCTACATATATTTCTGGGCAGTCATTCTTTTATATAAAATTAGAAAAAAATATATTAGTACGTTTTAATCAAATTACAAGCTCTGAAAGTTTGTCATCTGGTTCAGACCGCATGCACAAAATGTGGGTGTAAACTGAGCGTTCAGCAACCTATAGTTTTATTTCTTGTAATGTCGAATTACAGCGTTAAAAAGGTTAAAAACCGAATTTTAGGACACCTTGTACAAAATGGTGAGTGTGCAGTCAGATGTGAAAAAGGAACATGTACTGACATTGTTTCCAAAACAACAGGTGTCGTTTTTTTAACATGATGGCACACTTGGCGTGGCTAGCAGCTAACAGCACTTGTAAACCCAGAGTGGCATTCGGGACGCATGCATGCTAACCTTGGTGCCACAACATGCCACGTACTAAGGAATTCTGGTGAATGTTCTGTAACTCAGTGATATAGGACATCGAAACTAAAGTAAGTAAGCGAGTGAGCTGGTTCAATACTGATATTTTAACCCAGGCGTGGGGACAAAATGGGACGAATAACACAAATCTCTAATATTAGGCCCAATCCCCCTTAAGTAGTCCCACGACCAGGCCCTAAAGCCCCCCCCCCCCCCCCCCCCCTCCGAACATTTTGTTTGCGTGTGTGGGGAGGCGGGGGGGGGGGGGGGGGGGAGGGCGGCGAGTACAAGGACGGCTTCGCGCATTTCAAGCGAAAGGTTCACTTTTTTCTTTCTTGCTTTTTACAAATACGTCGGTTTCAGCTATGTACGGGCGCACTATGGCCCACCGGTTTTAGTCCATAGCCTCCAGAATTGACAGAGATGCAGTTTTCCCATACAAATCGAGGCTGGGAGATCTGTGGAAGTCGGTAAACAGAGAGGGGCTTCCTCCGCCCCGCTCCACCATGAAACATGCTAACAGGCTCACCACGTACAAGACTGAGCAGATCTTTCCATTCCCATGTCCTGGGCCGCTGAATGCATGGGCCAAACGGCTCCCTGCTTAAACGACCGGCTCCGGGAGCATCACAAAACGTACAGGACGCCGCACCGAACAGTCGGCACCCCATAGACACGTAAAGACGGGAAAGTTGCGGCTGCGCTTCCGACTTTGCCGTCGCGACGACGCCGGAGAATCTTCGTGACTGCGTCAGGAGTAAAATTGTGGAAGCCTTTCAAATGGTGACGAGCCCGCGCGTTATAGGCTCATCGTTTCTTTTGCTCAGAAAGACCTAGGGGAACCGGTGGCTCGACCGATGCCCTTTTATCCCTAAATCTACCTCTCCCCGCCCCCGGCCATCTTTCTTCCAATGCTTAGAAGTCGTGGTATTAGCCAGTGGGATCCCCCCCCCTCCCCCCCCCCTCCCCCCCCCCCCCCCCCCCCCCCTAAAAACATTCCTGGCTACGGGCCTGCCCACGACAAGGAACGTGTTGTGGCGATAGGGCTAGCGTGGATATGGCCCATACTTAAACGTTTTTTTTTAGCTTAGAAACGAGCCCGCGTCTGCCCACGCAAGGCGTAAGCACTGCGCGTGCGCAGAAACCTAATACGCGTGAGGTGAAGCATCTGCGCAGACATCGGGGCATCAGCAGCACCACCGCAGCAGCGTGACATGTGAGAGCCGGCTGTGGCGCTGTGTTAGAACGAAATAAGAACTGAGCATTGCGGCTGAGGACGCTAGCTTGGTTGCTTCCCTGCCTCTTTCTTGCTTTTTCAATTTCTTGGCAATACAGAACCGATGGGAGGGGCTGAGTTAAAAAGACGTAAAGCAGAAGGAGACATAGATGCTGGAATGGCATTAGGTGCTTGTGAGTGAGCCTCACGTTAAGTCACGACTATCATTTCTGCCAACGGCATGTCTTGTGTTATAAATTAATCAGAGTATATTGCGCAGTGACGGGCATAGAGAGGTCACGCGCAACCGACATTTATGTCGAAAATAAAACCCGGAAACTGAAGGCTTCATGCGTCAAGCAAGTAAACTCTTGGCTCTCGAGCTCTGCGTGCAAATAACAAGGGGAGGTACTACCACGCGCGTGACAACGATAGGCATAGAAATGAAACGCGGCCAAACTCATTAGGTTGAAAACGAGCAAATGCAGATAAGTGGTTCTTGCACGCAGAACAACCCTATTTTGGGCATTTTGGACTGGGGCTGTCAGGATTGCCGTGCCCAGTCATTCTCTTCAGGCCGCTACTTACCACGTACGAGCGTCATAAAGAAACTCACTGAGGGTGTCCAGGTGCAGCTTGGCGCTGTCGACGGGCAGCCCCTTGGGGGTGACGCACCGGTGTGGCTGCAGTTCGACGACTGATGCCCTTGACGTACAGTGTACTCACCAAGGCGACAGGTCGACCTGGGCCACGGACACGTAGTTGTCGGGATGAGAGCTGGACGCGAGGACGGTGCCCTCGCGCGTCCCGCCGAACGTGGCTTTGGCTCGCCGCCTGGACGCTGCCTAGTAGCTCGGCGGTGCATCCTGCCGGACCGGACGAATTCAGCTGAGGGACGGACTGGGCACGCCGGACAAGGTGGCGCGTTTATTATTCCGGACCCTGTCATTCGCAACAATAGTAGAGCCACCGACTGATTAAAAAAAAAAAAGTAAGACGAAGCTTAATATGTTCGCACTTATGGCTACGTAATTTGTCCTTCATTCTTGTTGGCAGCGACCGGACCGGAGCTAGAATAAAATGTTAATTTGTTAATTTGTCAGTGATTATAAAATATTATAAAATCCACTAACGTTTATTATATTGTAACCCCTGCGACTGTTGTGCGGAAAGCTTAAATAACTTTCATGTGGAATGAAAAGGCAACAGAGGCACTTAAGTTTCCGCACCAACGTCTCAGGTGTGACATTATGATAAATTATCACCAGCTCGCGTGAACGCTCAGTTTTTTTTGTCAATCCACTTGTCGAGGCTCGAGGGTATGAGAGCTGCGCTTGATTATCACGACCAAAATACAATTTAATAACCCTTATGCCAACAACAAGCGACAGCCGAATTGACAGCGTGTCGCTAGTGGCGTACTTAGCCCCCCCCCCCCCCCCCCCCCCCCCCCCTGCAAGATATATTTGACAACTCTTTTTTTTTATGAGGTGTAAGAATGTGCTGAGATAGGGGCATGACTCAGCACATAACAATGACGGCTTGCAAGGTGCAATAGCTAAAATAGTGTGTCGAAGATTCTGATGTAAGTATGAGTCAGTGAGGTAGATGAATTTCGGATCAAAAGCTCATGCCTTTCCCACAAACACGACGATGGCACCGGTTAGCTTCGTACAAATATGCTTCAATGGGTGACCAGCAGATTAGCTCTTTTATTGTATCCTTTAGTGAATCGGTATCATGCAACATTTGATGACCCACATCTAGCAAAATTGTCATTAAAGGGGCGATGCAACCATTTTTGTACTTTGCACAAATACCACTTAGAACAGATCCCTGACGTTAAGAGCTATGAAACACGCGTTCGTTTTTCACCCGACGCAATAACATTCGCAGAAAAAAAATTAAAAAAAAGAGCAGCGTTCACCCACTCAACTTGCAGCCAGAGCAAGCGGCCACGTGATCTGGAGCCGATTATATGCCGCCAATGTTGATCATAGCCACGCGCTGGGGTTGGCAAGGTAGAGGACACGCGCTGAGTTCTAGACATTGTTATGGCTCGGCTATTGTCGTCGTTGCAGCGATTGGACACGGGCCCCCTACCCGAATGCTTCTCGAGCTAGTAATTATCACGAGCCCAAATCGAGTGTCACGCAATGCTCGGGTCCAATCTATGAACCGCATTCAAATATCGTCATTGGGGTGTACTGCGATCCCCACGTTACGTCATCAAATTTTGCAAAGGAAAGATTGAATGGAAATGATCGCGTTTGTCCTTAAAATTACACCGCAACAAAGGAGTTTCTTGGTCAGTGGCGTTGCGTGCGAGTATCCTTGAGTCCCACCAGTGCCAGTAAGTTCGTGTAAAGCGAAAAACATTCCAATTGAGTATCGTCGCACCGCTCCTTTAAATGTACGTCTTTCTGGTGGTAAGGCGCGGCAAAGTAATTAACGAACCATAATTTTTACATTGCTATTACAATACATAGCCCGTGGCATCGGCGCTCCCAAAACGTCATTTCAATGTACATGTTCTGTGCAGTATTATCACGGTCAGTCGGCGATAGCAAAGTTCCGAAAGGTGATTTGTTTGCTCAAATACATGCGCGAGGAAAACTCTCTCTAGAGTCCCGTCCTAAAGGTAATGGTTCTCAGAACGCTGAACACTACTCTTGGGTTTTGTCGTTATTTATAGTCCAAAGTGCAGTATCCCACCATGGCACTCAGGCATTCGTTGGTCCGAAAGAAACGAGATAACGCACCGCATGCACATGAGCTAAAATGTCAATGTCTACATTCAATTTCGCGGACATTGGCGATACGCAAAACCGTTCCTCGAGTTTTTTCTTCGTGTCTGCGTTTAAGCAATAGAAAACTAAGACCCCTTACTTGCACCCTCGGGGCGGATATAACATGGTGAGCAAGCTTCCACGATCTCTCCCACCCTGGACCGATGCCGTCGACAAGGACCCGCGAGGCACGAGATGGATCAGCGTCTTTTTGCGTCGCGGCGGTCAAATCCGCACCTCCTTAAGCTGCCAACGCAATGCGCAAACAGTAATGTTTTTCCTTTGCAATGCAGGGTAAGCATCCTCAGGCACTGTTTGTATACGTGGTTCGGCCTGTCTGCGTCTCAGACTCGCCAATCGCCGAGCGGGGACAGGGGTGGGCTCAGCTGACAAAGAGGGCGCTTAGGAGCGCCGTGGCGCAAATGATCCAAGCCCCATTCCTGTGGCTTGGCTCACTCCCGTTGGCACTGGCTTAGCCAGGCGCTGCCTCACAGAGGCGGTTTTTGTTTGCGCGGAATTCTACATAGTGTGGAGGTTGCGTTCTTGCGGTGTCTTTTTGTCTAGGTTCACTCTTGGTTTCGAGGAGTGTTTGACCCCACTTTATGCTAGTTTACAGATTAGCGTTTGACTGTTCGGGTTTGTTGCGTCCACTTGGAATCGCTTAGATCGACAGAGTGCACTTGCACACCTGCGCCACCTAGCAAGAAGCCACAAATGTGCTTATAAGTAGACTGAAGGGTTTGCTATATTTGCGTGATCAAATGTACGCACTACCTATGAGGTCGCTTTTAACGACGCCAAGAATAACTCCTGACAACGGTGAATGAATGGTGGGTACATACAACATACAATACAACTTTGTGTAACACGAACAGTTACGTCGTTTGTATTCCATACTCCATGCGTGCACCTGAACTGACCTCCAAACCAGGACCAACTATGCAAGTCAAATGATTAGGAATGAAACCCCAAAGTACTTTATATTTTCACGAAGGGGTAACATTGAGACTTTGGCAAAAGATATACGCTCGGTGCTCGTCTCGTACCGCGAACGACAGTTCTGAACTCGAGGCCCCACGCGCGTCGTCCGCCGCCATCGTTTCTTCCGCTTACTCCAGCCGTTCAGCCCGCTACTGCGATTTTGCGATACGACGCCATGTTGAGAATTACGCAGTGCATGTGCTGCTGATACTCTGCAACTTTGTTTTTTTGTCAAATCAACGTATTTGCAGCTTTTTATTTGCCACAATAAATGGGTTTCATATACATTTTGTTTTAAATACTGAGTGTGTCCCTTTAAGTTACCCACGACTTTGATTGTATTTGGTTCTTGTGTCTGACTACGGAGAAGACAGTTTTTGTGACCACGGAAAAAAGAGCGGGCGCGACTCAAACCGGCCAATTCTCGATCGGCAATTTTCGGGATGAAAGAAAAGAAAACAAACTCGAATGTTGAGCCAGAAATTGAGTTTTGGGTAATTGGGCTCTCATATGTCATGTTCAAACGAAAACCTTGGTGATCATGAATACCCTGTCAGTGTCCCTTTAACGGGAAAATTGATGTCACGTTACCTGACGCCACGTGACCTACACACCAATTTAATTTCCCCGCTCAATCTGTCGGGGAACCTAATAAAAGAAGAAAGGTCCTTTTTTCCGCGAGGCGACGTTTGAATGTGTTCTAAATAGTTTTAAACGATCGCACCTTAAATGCTGCATTGAATGCATCGTAAAACTTTTAGAGATACAGGTCGCTGCCAATTCTGAAATCGTCGGAAACGTTTTTCCGTCCTCCAGATTTGTTAAAGAAGTCCATGACAGGGAGAAACAATATCGCCTGGGCTTCCTGACATTGTATCTGAAGCGTAGGAGTCGCGTTTTAGAATGCTAACAATCGCCAAAGTTCGCCCGCTTCGCACTATGCACTAAAACGACTGCGTCCACAAAAAACCCGTGGAATAGCTTGCAGATGCTCTAAAGCCGCGATAACACCGCTGCCACATCACACAAAAGACAGTCTCCAGACACTGGCTGAGGTCTCCCTTGTATGGCTGTCCTTTCACAATGGGCATACGAAAACTGTCTCGAGACGTGCTCAAAGCATGCATACGTCCGAAGTAAACAGGCTTTGAACTCGCTCGAGGAATGTCAGCATATCGTTCTGTCTCAATGTCTGCGCCGTGTCTTTTCTATGATGTATGAACATTGCGAATCCGGTTTAAGCGCTACTCAAGTAATGGCTTTAGCCTCAACGATGCCGTTCTCAAGAGTCGCTAGGTTAGTTCACCCGTAGTTGAGGCGATAAACTGCACTCACTTTTGACGACGAGGTTGGCCGTCTTGACGGACTCCTTGCCGATGCCGTTGTGGGCGACGCAGTCGAAGGGCCCTGAGTCCTGGCGGGACACGTTGTGCACGGTCAGGTAGGCGCGCCTGTCCATCACCAGTTGCCGGGTGCGGCTCATGTCGAAGTCCTGGCGCCTCCAGGACACGGTGGCCTCGTCGAAGGGTCTGGGGTTTACCTCGCACCCGAGCTTCGCCTGACTTCTCACGTCCACGACCACCGTTTCCGTGATGACCTTCACGATGGCCCCGTCTGCAGCGGCAAGTACGTTATTCCATTTGGGCTAAGTATACTCTCAGCTGTTTTTACTCTAGGCGCTGGCAGGATGAGAACGGCAGAGACGTCTGTCAGTTGTCCCGCCTCCAGCACGAGCTTTTTACATTTGATAATTTGATAACGCTTCGGAATCTCCTGAGCTCCGAGCTGCACACGCAGCGAAACCTCGAAGGAAAGCAAAGAAACCGTGGTGCAGGAGAGACGCCATGCCGATCTTATCCTCCCAGTTAGTATAAAGATATTCGCAGCTTAAAAAAAGAAATGAAAGCCGTTTACAACTCCCTGTAACACCAAATTAGAGCGCAGCTCTTAAGGAGGAGGAGAAGGGAAGGGTACTAAGGGGAGGGTATACCCCTCCTCCCTCCTCCTCACCCCTTCATCCTGCCTGCTACTCCTCCCTCCGAGCGACGTCGGCGTCGGCATCGCCGTCGGCGTAACCGTGAGGTCACGTGACCCTCGTTACCTCACGGGGGTCACGTGACTGCCACAGGGTTCACGTGACCTCACGGGGTCACGTGACCTCAGGGGGTCACGTGACCTCACGGGGGTCACGTGACGTCACTGGGGTCACGTGACCTCACGGGGTTCACGTGATCTCACGGTTAAACCGACGCCGCTCAAGCCGGAAACGGGAGGGCATCAAATTATACATAACGTGCACGTGGCATCACCCTATGGAATGAAGGGGGCCCCGTGCCATGCTGATGGTTCACTTCGCACCACGCATATGAGCTCAGCAAAATGTAGGAGGCTGCTAACGGCCCGGCCACGCGCTCACTTGCAAAATATTTTGAATAACAATATGTTGTTTTTGACATCTGAATTTGAGACAAAAAAAAATTGACCGCATCTCCACGTGGTGAATGATGTTGCTTGGGGCGAAGCTCTGGTGGTGCTTGTCTGCGTAGACGCCGAGCCGCAGCATTGCCGAGCCTTTTCATTCATGTCAGTAGGAGAATGTGTGGTTTTCTTCTTTTTCTTTTTTTAAGCAGACAGATGGGATGGCATCTCAGAACCCCCTACTCTTTTTTTTTCTTTTTCTTTGAGCCTTTTAATTCATGTCAGTAGGAGAATGTGCGGTTTTCTTCTTTTTCTTTTTTTAAGCAGACAGATGGGATGGCATCTCGGAACCCCCTACTCTTTTTTTCTTCTTTTTCTTTTTTCATAATTTTTTTTATCTTTTTTTTTCCAATTTTTTTTTTGCCCTACACGAGCACGTGAGCATGTGCTCACGTGCTCGTGAGCACGTGATCTCACGAGCAGAAGCACGAGCACCCGACGCCGGGCTTACGGCGGACGGCGGATGGCGGACGGACATGGCTAGCCCCTAAGGAGCTTCGCCCCTAAAAAAAAGAAACGTTCCGAGCTTACGCCAATGACGTTCAGCCAGTACGTGCGGAATTTCTTGACATCGGCGCGATCGCGCTACGGAAGATTTTGACGCCAAGGGCTGCCGTGTCTGCACCCCAAGCTTCGTTACCCGGTTTAAGATGTAAAATAACTAGAATTCTACACTTATTTCACGAGCGGCCTTGAAGCCGGGGTCGCGCTCATACAAAATACAAGATACAATCTGCAAACATAAGTTACCGCAATATTCGTGGTACGAATGCCGCGTGCCAAGTTTTTTCTTTGAACTCACTGCCATGCGGCGTCGGAGGCGAGGATATCGCGGTGACTCGCTTTCGAATAGGGGGTATTCACTGGCGGCCATAGCTGTGTGCTCGGCTGCGGAGCGCGTGCTGACGGCGCGCTTCCACAGTTCTTTCGCCACGTGCATTCCGCACCACCAAGATTGCCGGTCTTGGCAGCCTATTAATGCGAGCTCGTTCTGAGCATGCGCTCTAAACAGTGACCTCAAATATGGCGGCCAGTGAATACCTCCTATCCGAATGCAGCCTGCCTTTTGTATAATGTATAAGCAGTGGGACCGCGGCCTAAGGACCGTATTTGAAAGTTCTTCCCAGTAGCAAAGTTGTTCAGATTTCGTAAAGCACTGCTAAGCAAAGCATGGGTTATCCTATCGCGGACGGCATAAGCGGGTGCACCGGCGGCGGCGGCATCTCGCCGAGCTTGTGCTCATGGGCCACCGCCGAACGATCGCCGTCCGTCCAGGTCGGTCTCGCGATGCGACACGCTCGCCCGCACTCGGCGAGGGAACCCCGCCGGTGTGCTCGAAGGGTGAAAACAGCGTGACAACGCGAAAGGCAAAGAGCATCTACATCACAAACGGGCAAAGCCGATGCAAAGGCTTGCATGAACACAAACAACGCCAGAAAAGTGCCGTCACTAGCCGATAAGAAATGCGTTTCACAAACTCAGTAACGTGTGGCCGCAACCCTTCGCTGCCACTCATAGCTTCTCTTTCTTGAGGCATGCCGATAAAACAATCTCCGGGACATGTCGCAGCCAATTATGGCGCGGTTTACTGTGGCTGTCACTGCAATTCGTCGTCTATTCAACCACCAGCATGGTCGTTGACGGTGTCCGACGTTATCAGGGGGAATCAATGGCCGAGTGGGCTAGCGAGCACCAGCTCTGAGCACGTGGAGCGAAAGCTCGCGCTGCAGAACCCAGAGATCCTGGGTTCAATCCTCACCCCTGCCCGTTTCGATCTGGATGAGCATCGTACCGGCGTGCGGTCGTGTATCACTACTGCTTGGTGCATGTTAAAGACCCCAGGCCAGCGGTTGTACCGCAGTAGCTAAATTGCTCATCTACAGCGAGTAACTCGTCGCAACTTTGAAATGGCTGACCAACTACACGCTGTATAAATATCCACACAACCCCAATTATTTAATCGGACGTCATCACGTGACGTAGGTGCACGTCATGTATCACTCAGCGGCCAATGAGTTGGCAGTGTCAGTAAGAACGCCGAGAAACGAGTCATTAACGAAGAATCGTGAATGTAAAGCCTTGAAGACATATGAACAAAAAACGCGTCGCATCGAGCCGCCAAGCTGTGTAACCATAGCAACTGTCGCGAACGCTATCGCGGGACAGCACGGCATTGACCCACGTCATGATGTTCCTATGGTTACGCCACTTGGCACGCGACGCGACACGACGCGATTCTTGCTCACATGTGTCTCACGCTTAACATAACCTGTAGCGTTTCATACGGTGTTAGTCACGAAAGAAGCACGGACAGGTTGAAAAGGCTCATAGAAAGAGTGTCGTGCTTTCAATAAATACTACTACAATAAACCCTAGACGTTCATAAAAAAAGAAGCAAGTTTTAGTTTCTTCTCCATGCGCCAGCAGTTGCTGTTGAAATATTTTGCGCGTTCATTTTCCTGCAGAACGTCCAAGTAGTGAGGCAATGCGAGCAAGTAAAAGTTACCAGAGGATGACGAAGTTGAGGCTACGATTATGCCTGAAACACGATGTGTATGCAATGCCAATACGGAAGACGTCTCACTCGCGCATCGTCCCAGTGCACCGAGATCCCCTTAGACACCTCTAATATTGGGAATAAGGTCTGGGATGACACGCTGAACTTGATTTGATCATGTGAAACGTCAGGCTCACTCTTACATTGCAAATATATTTTTTCGCCAAGTTCTTTCAGCAGATCGTAGTGAGTTGTTCTCTGAGCTTTCTGCGGTAAAGTAAGTTCAGAAAAAATTGCAGGCGTTGCGCAAGTCGCTCTGGCAAAGTAGGCGTGCATGGACGGGGACTAGGGTATGCTTCAACTATTTGGCACCCACATCAGTCTTTTTTAACTGACGCAATCGACTCTGTCCAAAATCGTGCTGCTCGATTTATTCGTTATAATATAATAATAATAACATTGTTCACCATATCACATATGGTGGGAGCTGGAGAAAAAAAAAACTGACAAAGCAGCTTGACGGGTCTCCAGCCCCCTCACCAGGTACACAGCGGGGGCCAAGTTTCATACAAGCAAGAAACAAAGTACTCTTACTCTCGCTTTTCTTGTGTCACTACAATGAATTGTCAATTGACTTTTCCTGATCTTTCCGTTCGTCAAAGAATTTTCCGCCTTTGCCTTTTTGATAAAATTTACTATTGGAACCATTACGACAGTCTCTCCTGAGCCTGCCCAGCTCTACATTCGCAAGACTTGATCATTCATGCAAGATTGCCCGCCTCAAGACCATTTCAATAGCTCATCAACATTCCTTTCTACCAGAAGCTATTGTGGACTGGAATGGCCTTCCCAATGACATCGTCACCATCGCCAAGAACTCTAAATTCAGAATTGTACTAACCAACCATTCCCCTCTGTAATGCCTCTCGGGGCCCTAAGGGTAGTTGTAAATAAATAAATAAAACAAGCGGTGGCGAGCGAAGCGGGAGCGTCACACTCGTTGATCAGGATGGAGGTCCTGGCGGTGACCCCGCTGTTCTCGGTCTCGCGGTTATACACGTCCCCGTAGTAGCGTTCCACGTCTGTGAGGGTCGGTGAGGTTGAGGAGCGAGCCCCTGGCGTACACGCTGGGCAGGACTCGGTCGGCCGACGGTCGGCGGCGGTGGGCACCCGGCGCCCCTTCTTGGTTCAGCTGTGCGTGACGGCCGACGGATTGGCCCGGGTCATCAGGCTGAGGACCAGGAGTTCGCCCACGATAATGTCGAAGCGCTTTAAGGGCGCATTGTAGAACCCCGGCTTGTTGGCCGGGAGGGGAGAAACCAAGCAAGAGGCAGGTCATCAACCGACACCATCATGAACATCGTTGTCACTGTGATCGTTATTGACGTAAATTACGTCTACTTTTTAGGTAGAAGACGGTGATGTGCTTCAATCTGCCGCGTGTAGCCACACATCGTAGTGGCACGTTAACCAGTACCACCTAGAAGACAAGCCTGGCGCCTTTCTTCCTTTGACGTCATAATTCGTGGTCCACTCAGCGCGGTCTAGCTGGCGTCCGCGCCGCCGTGGGAAATAAAACGTATTTCAGTTTTGACAGCTAAGAAAGAAGCCAGTACTGCGCTATTGAGGTTAACTGCTGACACGTGCGTTTCTGGTTCCGTCTAAAATATGATTCCTTACACAGGCTTTGTTGGAGGATTATTAACAAGAACAACACAAAAGGTATTTTTGGGCACGCAAACAAATTCCTAAGGAAACGTTCTAAAGTAATAAAAAGTTACTGAGGCAACGATCTTTGCAGGTTGCTTCATCATGCCGCACAAGTATTTGGCAGATAATGTGAGAGCTCTGCTCACAAGCTATAACACGGCAAGATAGTTTGTTGCGACATTTTATCTCAGCCTACGCGCGTTTAGATGATGAAATGAAGGTCGTTAATTTTGAAGCAGGAACACCTTTCGTTACTACTGTTCGCGAGTAACTTCAAATGCCGCCCTTAGGGTCCGGTTCACTTCTCGCAGGCCCGCTTTTTGTAGAGCAGCGCTAATTTGAAGCTTGGCACCTTTAACATATTTGTTCTTCCTTCATAGACCTATCGCGAAGCATGACGCCAAACAGCTGTAGAATTGAGAACCCTTTCTTCATTAAGCTTCGCTTTAGACGACGCGCGGAGTGAGGTTTAAAAAGCCCATCCCAAGGCAGCAGGCGTCGAGTGACGGAGTTGTACTATAGAGAAACGTAGACTCGAAAGTTCATCTTCCGCGCTTCTTCAACGTAGGCATTCGACGTCTTCCCGAGTCTTTAAAAAAAGTGGTAACACTCGGATGGCTCCGTACGCTCCGAACACTTAGAAATAGTGAATGTCCGCTTCGAGCGACCACGAATCACCCCGAACGCGAAAGCTCTGGCACTCGTTGTTTAAGGCACTCTCACGATTCCCTTCCCAGCGCTCCTCTTACTTTTTTTCCTCCTTATCGGAGTCCATCGACAAAGGAAGGCGAAGGTAAAAAATAAAAAGAGAAAAAAAATATTTTTATTGGAAAGACGGGCGCTCATGGAAAGAGCACGAACCGTCGTTTTTTACACGGTCAGAGCGAGCATCCGTCTTTCACTGCCGGCCCCGGAAATAAGGTAGGCGCTCTCTTCTTACGCACTGTCGAGCAGCCGCATCTTTTTAGGAAATATTCTTTAGGTTTCTTAAACTTTTTTCGTTAGTGCTTCCCAAACTTCTTTCTCCAACTTCGCTTCGTGGTGTTTCGAAAACTTACTTTTGTTTTTTCATATTACATCTTTTTCTCTTACACTTCACGGCCAGCTTTGAGGGTTGCACTTTTTAATACGTGACGGGCCTTTTTTTCCCCGCTTCACCTGTTTCTGGACGACCAACAAAGAGGGCGACGTAAGACGAAGGCAGAGGATTAGAGCGAGAGAAAGAGGGAGAGAAGATTAAAATGAAAGGAAAGTTGAATAGGTCAAGCCGGAAGCGACCAAGACGTGCTTTTGAGCAAAGACAGGTGGCCACTTTGTTTGCAAGAACGACTTTCAATAACTCGCATCTGAATCGTTGTACAGTCTGCTCAGGCTGGATTCGCACCGGCTGTTTTGGCCGCAAGCGGCCCAGGTTGCAGCTTCGCCGGCGATTATTTTCTTCCAGTAGCGTACGCAGGCACAGCGCTTGGTACATGCGCATACATGAATCTAGTCAGACTCACATAATCCGAAATAAGTAAATTTATCATAATTTTAAAGCTAATCAAAATCGATTGAGAAAGGTATTATCAGAAGCGAACTAAATGAATATTCGTTTCAATCAAAGCGTTACACAGTTTGAATCTACTGTTGATTGCTACTTTTCAACATTTTTCGCTCACACGTTAACGACTCTCATCAAAAGTTCTAGTGTACTAGTGAGGTGAAAACTACTCGCAATTGTCACTACCTTGCGCGGATAAACCGAGGAAAAAAGTGTACATGTTGTGTTTGTGCAAACCGTGTCGAAAATGCACATTGGAGTAATGAGCAATTTGTTCTTTCTGCTTAGGCATTATTTAAAGTGAACTAAAGTTTGGCTATTCTCCCTTTCAGTTTGATTGCATGCGTACCCGAAGCTTCGAAAGCGAACTCCGGATTTTCAATATCACTGCCAAGAATGCGCGTCCTTTCAGTGCAAATATCGTTCAGGGGAACATCATCGGGCGCGCATGCTCGGCTTCGCTCGCTTGAAAAGTGTAACAAAGTATAACGATACAAAAAATGGGCATCTATTTTGCGTTTTTGGGAATAGGTGGTTCAGTCTGTCCTCCAGGAGGATGACAAAGCACTAGCTCTTAAATATCAAGGCCAGCGAAGGTCACATATTGGAAGCGAGTGCCGCGTATGCGTTCGAATAGGACTCGTGCTCAATCAGTGAGAACACGAGCTCAAGCCATACGTTGACTCAGCACTCTTGCCCACTCTGTGCCCCGTGCTGGCCTTCGCCGGGTGACGTAGGAAACGAAGCCCTACGGCTTCGTCATCCAGGGGACATTTATCGGTACCGGTCGTCAAAGAGGGCGACAGTGGCCATACCCACGCGACATCCAGCGTGACCGAGCCGTGGTCGCTGAGCTGGAGCCTTATTGGTGTACTCAGTCCGGTCGTCGTCGGCGGCCACGTTGATGACGAGGACGTTCTTAGAGGCCCTGCCGCCTAATTGTCGGGAAGTCCAAATAAAGGTTAATATGTTATATATATCTTATTATATAATCGAGTCGTCGGCGCCTCAGGCCAGCTGCAGGCCATCTTTCCACCAGCTGATGTTGGACTGCTGCTGGCTCGAGCCGGTCTCGCACGTCAGTGTCATCTGCCACGACGACCTTGCGGGGGGTCAAACGCTGGCATACACGTAATGACCACAAAGAAGGACGTGTCTTTTTTTTCCCGCTGTTTGTTTTTTATGGAAGGCAAGCATACTTCTATATTTGTTTTTACCTTAACTGGAATACGAGGAAGACAGACACCACAAGCGCGAGCTTTTAAATTTGGCCTCTGCATGAACTTTCGTGCAGCCGAGGCGTCTTCACGAGCGATGTGTGCACGCTTAGAGACTTTTCTTCAGTCAAGGCTAATGGTACACTGAAGTTAAAAAAAAGAAAAAAAAAATGAAAAACACTCTTTTGAAGTGTTTGGATAGGAGACGCATATCACAAAATACGCTCTCCCCGAAAAGAAAAAAAGAGATGTCACCACAGTCGATTTGATTCTCGCAGCGCAACATAAATAGTGCTTGGTGAGGGGGGGGGGGGGGTCATTTTGTGGCAAACGCGTCCTATAAAGGCAATCTAATACTGTTTTTGTGAGTTCAGTGTTAAGGCGACACGGGGTACGGAACACAAGTCCATAGGCGTTTTTTTTTTTTAGGAAAATTCCATCTCATCGGAATGGCGAGCCAACCGAAGCTATTCAAATGTCTGCATGTTTCCTCGAACGAACCTCGAAGAATGCGAACGTCGGGTGCATCTTAGATAAGCTCAAAGCGACGTGTACGCTGTTGCGGCTTCTGATTTGCTTTCGCTCGACGTGTAACGTGAGAAGATAGATATTTTGTTTCAAACAAATAGAGTGCAATCGAAAGCTAGACCTTCCCGGCTGCACGGTTTTAGCGCTACAATATGCATAAAGCGAATACACGAGACTGCGAACAGTTCTTTGTGACTCATGCAATGTTACTCCTTCTGCAGACAAGTACGTGCGATTGAGAGGCTACACGCTTGCAATCTTGACGCTCAGTGTAAATAACCCGATCACCATGGCGTGATATTATGCGTGACCGCGGTCGGAGGAACAGCAGAAGGACTAAAAGATTATGAAACGTCAACTTGTTTGATATGTGCTACCCAGATGAGTTACCGTCGCTCGAGATGTGATCTTTCTTTATATATATTCTAACGTGTAAAAACTAACGAACAAACGAATAAAAAACTTAGAAGTTCTACCGAGGTTTGTAAATTGCGCCATTAATTGAAGTAAACAACCTTTTTTGCAAAACGTTTTGTCTTAAAGGAACTGCAATGCATTAAACTAGTTAGCGTAATGGCAACACGATTTAAGTTCAGTGACCTTCCATATGTGGTAGACTAATGCCGGGCCTGGTTTGGTAATATGGGTTAGTCTGAAAAGCGCTAGTTGGGGGGGGGGGGGGGGGAGGGGGGTGCCGAATGGGAATCGAATAGCGGCCGCGCAGTTGCAGGCACTGTCCCGCGGTTAGATAACATAGGGTTCTTGCGAGTAATTGTGGAAATATTTCACAATGTACGCTCAACCTTTATTTATTTATTTATTTATATATATTTATTTATTTACAAATACTCTGCACCCAGTTAGGCGCATTGCAGAAATGGAGCATAAGTAATAATAAACAAACCATAAAGTATATGAAATGCCCTATTGCGCACACCCCTTAGAGTTCTCGTAATACGTGGTTGTAGTAGGCAACGAAAAGTATCCACATTGAGGCATTTCAATGAAAGTATGAACTTAATCTTCACCCTGATGCGGCGTATGTACAAGAGAGGGAGCTCGAGCTGTTCCAGCATACGTGTGTCCGACTCCATTCGACTGTAGCGGGATAGGATAAAACGAGTGGTCTGTCTGTTTTTGTTTCTAATTTATCTATTTATTTTTTTTTTGGGTACGGGTCCCATACCGTGTAAGCATATTCCAAATTGGTGTTATAAGAGTTGTGCGAGCTGTTCGCTTCACCTGAATTGTGGCATGCTTTAGATTCTGCTTTAATAACCATAACTGTTTTCTAGCCGTACCCACAAATTGTCGATGTCGCGTTTCCACGTTAAAATCGCTGATCTTGTAAGACCCACGTACTTAAAGTTGACAGCTGATGCTACGAGGTCATTCTGTCACAACTGTTTTATGTATATTGAAGTATATTTGTTTTCTTGCTTTCGTTTCTGACGGACGTGCTTTTGTCCCCCCCCCCCCCCCCCCCGGGGGGGTTCGTTTCATTTCGTATCTCTCACACCATCTTTTTATTGAGTCAACCGACAAATTTAAGTTATACTGATTTGAAGGACACTACTTTGGTGTTTAGCAATATGCCATCTGCTAACATTCTCACTTTGTGACATCGGAGCATGGTTCGTCGGCGATACCGTTAATATAACTTAAAAACAAAACAGGGCCCAAAGACCGATCCTGGCGAGGCTCCTGACGGAACTCTGCAAGTAGCTTAAATGTTTCAATTGATAGTCACAAGCTGTGTCCTGCTAGTTAGATATGTTCGGATCCATTCAACTAGGCCCTTAATACCGCCGTATGCACTTAGTTTCCTACGATTACAATGTGAGATACACAATCAAAGGCCTTAGATAGGTCTAGGAAAACCAAATGACTTTGCTCTCTTTTATTTGAAGAGCAAGCCCGAGCGTTTCAGTTTACTGCGTCACTGTTCAAACACCACGTGGGAATTCATGCTTGTATTTATAAAAATTAGTCTCCCTATAAAAAAAGAGCCCAAAAGACTTTTAGAAATTATATGTTCATAAAGTTTACTGTACCTGCATTTAACGAAAGGAGCAGATAATTTTTGACGTTATATTTGTGACCACATTTTGAACCGGGGTAACTTTGGCGCAAACCAGTCTACGGGTACATTGTGTTACTTAAATGAAACGTGGTATATAATTGTTAAGTACTTCGTAAACCATTCCCACAACGCCTGAAAACTTCATAGGGGATAATGTTGGGTCCAGTCGATGTTTTGGTGCTAATGTTCAGCAAACGTGGCAAGATAACGGTTTCATTAATGTCAAGATCTGGCATGGTCGTATGTGCATTTCCACTCTGCACATGATCGACAGAAAGGTTACTTGAATAAAAAAAAAACACACACACACAACTAAAATATTTGTTGATCTTTAGGGCCATGTCAGTAGGATTCGAAATGACGATACCGTTTTCAACAATGCACCTATACGTTCTGCGTTGATGGCGCAAGCTATCACCAAAACTTTTTTGGCGCTGTCTGCTTAAAATGGAACTGAGTCTCACCATATTATTGTTCCGAGAAAGTTGTTCGTTTTCTTTTAATTCATTTGATAGGCACGCATGTTAGTGCTAAGAGTTTTCTTGGCGACGGGGTTGGAGGCCTCGCAGCATTACACTGCTTAGTTGTTCAAATCCTGAACGACGATGGCAACTTCCGTAGACACATAATCCCCGTCGTTCTTTATCGTCAAGATTACCTGAGAATGTACAGAACAAGAGGTGTACAAGGAAGCTGTAAACACAAGCGGATTTCGGCGTTAAATTCGTAAATAGTATACACCCCGTTTAATTTTCCGCACAAAATATTAAAACAAATGGCGCATGACACCATATCAACTCGTAATTGCACGAAGTGATTATAAACTAGAGCCATAAAATTTAGCAATACGCGATCCAGATTGTGTGTCGGGATGAGTAAGTCCATTGCTCAGTGACAAACGTTTCTAAAGATGCTAAGTGTTCAAAATATGTTTAGCTCCCAACGCTTCTATTTTTTGTTTTTAAAGTTAGGCAATGGCTATGTTTATGCGTTGAGGGCTCGAATTGAGCTAGTTGGTACATACTTCGTATTGGTCGGCTTGAACTTCTGTAGAGAGAGGAAGAATTAAAAGGGAGAGAAGACACCAGCTAACTATGAACTTGCATTAGTGAAAAGGCTTCGTCCCTTTTCACGTATCATCTTCCTCTTCAGACGTCTTATAAATACACACACGCACGCGCACACACACACACACGCACACATATATATATATATATATATCATCAGTCGGCTAATTAAGTAAATTTTGTTAATTGACCTTTTAATTATTATAAATAGACATATAGTTTCAATTAGAAACTTGTTGAGCATCATCGCAAACCACTAAATCGACTTTTTTTAGAAGGATATAATGACGGGGCAGAATTTTACGGGGTTCTGTAAAAACGCTCCATTTGGACGCGTTTCTAGATTTCGGTTTCTTATCGGAGCGCATCTATGCGCCCGTGATCCTGCTACCCAAAAGCTGAGACGCGCAACACACGTGCGCCCTACTTCCTTCCATTTTACGAGGGACGCGACGGGGTCGCTTCACGTCGCGACCACCGGGGAGCAGGACCGCGGGCGCAAAGATGCGCTGCGATAAGAAACTGAAATTCAGAAACACCTCCAAATGGAACGTTTTTAGAGAACGCCGTAAAATGCTGCCCCGGCGTTATATCATTTTATAAAATAGATGATTTAGTGGTTTTCGATGAGGCTCAGCAAGTTTCTAATTGGAACTATATGGCTATTTGCACTAATTAAGAAGTTAATTAACACATTTTACTTAATTAGCCAACTCATAGTTGTGGCTATTTCCTACACTATATCCTCTAATCCGTATAACTCACCTGCACAAACCGCGTAAGTGTAGCTTTCACGGCTTTGTTTAATCAAATCTGAAAGAATGAACAAAAACAACCTCCATGTATAAACACACAAAACATACAAATTAAATAAAATTCGGATCAAAATTTAAAACACCAGTGTCAAACAAAATTTCTCCACAAACCACAAATATGACATAACCCGCCGAAAACCAAGGTATGAGTCACCTGACAGTGGCCCACCGGAAATATTGTTTTTCTTTAGTATTGATGGCGATGGATGGGGGGCTAACACAGTGATCCGCGTGGTCTTCAATGGCCAGAGCCTCCAACATCTCACGAGCCAAAACGTTCTTGTTTGTTGCAAGTATCGCGAGGTTTTCGAACGTTGCAGTGCATTTGCATGTTCTGCAATGCACTGACAAATGTCCTGCTGACGTGTCCTTTAAAGACACTATGTGCTCCCTGGTTCTGTCATTGATGAATCTGCCTGTTTGTCCGATATAGTACTTGCCGCGGGACACGGGAATTTGATAGATTACCCGGCTCCCGTTGTGCAGGAAGCATATTTTGTTTGGTTGGAGATGTCACATGTCGTCACTTGAACATTTTCGTTGTTTCTTTGTTCGGCGCAGATTTAATGACTTGAACGTCCTGTTTTTTGGCGATCCTTTTCAACTTGTGTAAAATAGAATGCATGTACGGAATGACAGCAATCTGTTGTCGATATATTTCCTTTTTACTCAATTCTTGTCTTTTTGCTTTTGTGCAGATGGATTGAAAAGCGGCTCCCAGCAGCCCCGTTGGGTAGCTAGAACTCGTCAGACAAGTTATTTGTTCATCAACGCTTGGCCCAGCTTGATGATGACATGATTTGTTTAGGATGGAGAGTAGCGCCGTTTTGGCAACAATCCCATTAATAGTTCTACAATGGCCTGATTCGAAAGGAAGAATTCCTTTATCTGCTCTGGGTTCATACCTACAGCACATATGTTGTTGCTGAAACTTGAGAGATAAATTGAGGAACCTGATGGATTTTTTCGAAGATAATTTGTGTGTGAATGACAGATACGGTCAACTATCTTGAAAGCATTTAAAACAGTTGCTGTGCATTCATCCTTCTGGTCGTCTACTTGCGTTGTGCATAATACAAGGATATCGTCTGCTGGAGTGCAGTATCAGTAAGAAGATGCCTCTTGATGTTGTTAGACATCTTTTTTGGCCTGGTAGTGCCATCACAAGGACACGGAATGCGAGTCTCTATGATACTCAGATAAAAAAAAAAACAAAAAAAACGGCGACAACATCTACTCAGAGACTTTCTGCGTGCCAAGTTTCTCAACTAAAACGTTTTCAGGAATCATCTGGTGATGGCAAGGCACTCAACAGAAGCTTTGTGGAAGAAATAGTATCTCCCATATTTGAAGCAGCATATGGCAACACAAAACGGAGACAACCTCATAAGGCGGCTTCTCCAGAACAGCGTATTGTTCATATTTCGGGAAAGGCCAAAAACGTACTTGCACTGGACCGAAGTTTTCTCTCGAACCACGGCTTGAGCCCATTGATAAGATCGCCTTAGTCCGAAAGATCGCATCCAAGAACCATGATGAAGAGGCATCACTGATTATCAGTGAAGGTGTGAGTTAATTTTCTCTCCCCTCCTCTCTCACTGGTGTCGTCGAGAGAGGTTGAAGTTCTTTGTTGGGTTGCCGCCGATGTGAAGATGGCAACCCCCAATTCCGCCTTGGCCAACGGAGATGTAGTGGCAGAGGAACACCCAGGTGAAGGATACGAATAGATATATGTGATTTATTTACATATATAGTTACAGACTGGTTTACAGATCTTAGGAGCTACGCGAGACCTCTCGGAGTCCTGGTGGCGTCTTGCCCCTTCCGATGCTCAGCGTAGACTCCCTTCTCTTTCCCGCGCGCCCCCAAAATTCCCGGAATCGTCCACACTTTCCCGGGCGTCTGGTCAGCATCCCTTGTCACCTCGCTGGGTCGCTCCGCACCCCCCGCCGTGTCGTTCCGACCCGGCGGTAGTTCTCGCCGACTCCCCACATTTCCGACCCCGGTGCTTAAGATTCGGGTTACTTCGGAATTCGTTAACTGCCGTCGCGTCCGGGACTCATAAACATTGCGGGCCCCTGTTTTCTTTTTAGCCCGTCACACAAAAAAACTACCAAAAAAGAATATATATATGTAACACAGTTTCCCCGAAAGTCCTGGGACCTAACAGTGTGGATTGCATCGGAAGCCAAAGAAGCTGAGCAAACACCGGCCTAAGCTTCCGCCTCAGGATACGTGAGCTGAGAAAATCTGAACCTATGTGGTTCGGACAAAAAGGGCGACTTCGAAGTCCCTGAGTCGGGCAAATATGGGAAGCTGCCGCAATAGAAAGAAACGTAGTTCAAGCTGAGGATACACAAAGCAAAACGACTAAATAGGTAGTTGCTAGGCTTGTCGAGAACGACCTAACAGCCTGTGTACCGAAATAAAGAAGAAGTAGCAATGACACATGAAGTTTTTTTTTCTCGGCTAAGACCCATAAATATGGCGTACCGTTTCGGGCGATCGCATCAGAGTAGGTAACCTGGCAAGCGCTTCAGTCGACCTTTCTGGCGAAACAACTGTACCTGATTCAATTCAATGATCCGTACAGGATAATCAATTCAGAACTACTCATCGCACTTCTTCGAAACGACGCAGCTAATGTCACCTCAGGTTTTTCCATCGACATAATTGACACGTACTATTCCATTCTATTTGTGGACCTTATAGCGAACCTCCGCAAGAATATCGAGGGACAAGGCATAACATAATTTAAGACAAAACCCCCGAGACTGGGGAAAAGACGAAGGACAAAACAGCGCATAAAGTCTGAAACTTTTTGTGTTGTGTTGTCTTTCGTCTTTTCCCCAGTCTCGGGGTTTTGTCTTGAATTGTATTAATCCTTCAAAATTTCGTTTGCGCTCTAACTTTCTGTAAGGCCTAACATTATTTCAAAATGCAGCTGCCGTAAATGTGAACACTCTTTCATAACTATTAGGTGTGTATCTGAAGGCGACAGTGGTAGCATTATCTACAAAAAAGTGGTGTCTTTATCGGATCTCGGGTGGCGCCTCAACATTGTCATCTGCAGAGCAATGGTTCTGAAATGCTTTCAAGATAGTTGCCTGGATCTGTCATTCACACATAAATTACCTACAAAAAATCCTGCAGACTCCTCGATTTAGCTCTCGTGTTTCAGCAACAACATTTGCGCTGGAAGTATGAACCGAGGTCAGATGAAGCATTTCTTCCTTTTAAATTAGACCACTCCAGAACTATTAAGACGAGTGTTGCCAAATAGGGCGCTACTCTCCGCCTGAAACAAATTATGTCATCATCAAATTGGGCCAAATGTTGATAAACAAATCACTCATTCTACGGAAGTCTGGCTACAACGGGTCCCCTGGGAGCCGTTTGTGAACCCATCTGCACGCACCTGAAAAGCAAAAAAGGAAAGAATTGGACAAAAGGAAAGATCTTGACAAGAGATTTTGGTCATTTCGTACATGCATGATACTTTACACAGGTTGAAAAAAGATCGCCAAAAAACAGGACGTCATAGCCGTTATATCGGCGCCTAACAAAGCATATTCAATGCGCTGAAAAGTTAACAACGAAAATGTCCTTGTGACAACATGTGACAGAGCCCTCCGAACTAAATATGCTTCATGCAAAACGGGGGTCGTATATCGTATTCCCCTGTCCTGAGGCAAGAACTATATCGGACAAACAGGCAGATTCATCAATGACAAAACCAGGGAGCACGCAGCGTCTTTGAAGGGCACGTCAGCAGAACATTTGTCTGCGCTTTACAGAACGTGCAAGTGCACTGCAACGTTCTAAAACATCTCAATACTTGCAACAAACATGAACGGTTTTTCTTATGAGATGCTCGAGGCACTGGGCATTGAAGACCACGCATATCAGTGTGTTAACTCCCCGGCCATCATCATCCATACTAAAGAAAAACAATATTTTTGGTGCGTCACTGTCAGGTGACTCATAGCTTGGTTTTCGGCGGGTTATGTCCAATTTGCTTGGTGTGTAGCAATTTTGTAAGACAATGTTGTTTTAAACCTTGGTGAGAATTTTTTTCGTACAGAGTGTGTTTCATGTGTACATATAAATTTGTGTATTTATACGACCTCCGAAGAGAAAGAGAATATGTAAAAAAGAAAAGAAAAGAAAAAGTTTTTTCACAAACAAAGTTGAATGTCAGCGTGGTGTCTTCTTTCCTTTTAATTCTTCCTCTCCCTACACAAGTTGAAACTGACCAATACGAGCTAGGGTTCTACCTAGACTGAACAATAGTCACCCGTAAAGAGGTCCGTCCAAACAGAGCTCTAGTTCCGTTGAGACGGCAACACTAGAGTTCCGTCCAAACGGAACGGCAGTCGCCACTAGAGTTAGGTCCATACGGAACTATACCCACCGCTAAAGTTCCGCCCGGACAGAAAAGGCGCGCCACTGAATATCCGTCTAGCATACTCGAGGGCTGATCCTTATGCTCCACACTGACAAATTTCCGGAGTAACGAGTGGAAATGTTCTTATGCTATTTTAATATACTCTTCTTTAAATAAAATGCACTTGTTCCAGCCAACCTAAAGCATTACTACTGCTTCCTCGAAAAACGTTTGCCCAACCTCCCCAAACCATGCATTTCCGGCCTCTAATAATACTTTATATACAAATTAAATTCTCCTCTCACGCAGGTGTTTATTTTTTTTAAGAGTCTTTTGCTGGGAGCCAGATACGGTGAATACGGCGGATATAATTTACAAAGCTTCATTTAGGAATGGCAACCATTGTAATGCAAGACCCGAGGGCAGGTGCAGTGTCGCAATGAAGGAGCAATCTTCCGGTCTCGACTTTTCACGGCGTTTCTCTTTGATTGCAGCACACAGTTTCGTAATTAGGTTCGCATAGTTATTGTTAGTCTAGCTTGGACGAAAAGGAACAAAACGGGGGCCCTCGGGACGGAACCAATGGAACTCTACGTGACTTGCTGTCGTTCCGTCTGGACAAAACTCTACTGCACCTGCTATCGTTCCGTCTGGACGGTACTCTGCTGGGCCTGCTATCATTCCGTCTGGACGGAACTCTACAGAGCCTGCTATCGTTCCACCTGGACGGAACTCTACTGCACCTGCTATCGTTCCGTCTGGACGGTACTCTGCTGGGCCTGCTATCATTCCGTCTGGACGGAAATCTACTGCGTCTGCTACTCTTCCGTCTGGACGAAACTTCAGACACTCTGTTAAATTTAACACCAATATTTTAATGAGATAGCATTTTTTAGCTTCTTCACCCGGTTTTTCGTGATACGAGATCTGGCCTCAAATGCGCCGCGCACATGCGGAGCGGCATTACGCACTCCTTTACATCCGCACCCTCTTCGAAGGACCCAACGTCCTTGACGTCGTCCTCGACGTCTTTCTAGAGGTCGTCCTTGAGGTCGTCCTGGCGGTCGTCCTAGACGTCGCTATAGATGTCGTCCTCGTCGTCGTCTTAGACGTCTTTATTGAGTTCGTCCTAGAGGTCGTCCTAAAGGTCGTTCTTTACCCACACAAAAATGGTCTATGGTCGCCTATGAAAAATTCTATGGCAGGCTATCGCCCCCTATGGCCTTCTATGGTCGGCCATAGAAATCCATAAATACAGCTACAGCCGGCTATAGAAAAATCTATGGTCCTGTGTCTAAAGACTGGGAATCAATCAATTTTCTTTACCCGCTCATAGAAAATTCTATGGCCACGGGTCTAAAGACTGTGGATTAATAAATTGTCTTTACCCGCCTGTAGAAAATTTTATGGCCCTGAGTTTAAAGACAGGGAAGCAATAAATCTTCTTTACCCGCCTATAGAAAATTTTATGGCCCCGAGTCCAAAGACTGGCAACTAATAAAGTTTCTTTACCCGTCTATTGAACATTTTATGGCAACGAGTCTAAAAATTCCTCCTCCATGCTCGCGGCGGCAGCGGCGGTCTGCTAAACGACCTACTAAAACTCTCAACACGGGCTTTTGAACTTTCTGACTTGGGCAACTTGATGTTTTCAAGCGGTCGCATTATATCACCGAAGACAGTCTCATTTTAGTCGTCTGCTGTGAGACCCAAGTAATGGTTCGTGGGTCTTTATCACTCCCGGCACCTACTTTTTATAGGAAAAACGCTCCAGGTTAGAAAATTGAAGCAATACTAAATTTCTGTAATACCGGTGACAAAGCATGACCCAAGTCATGTTCTCTGCTGTTGCAACGAGTGTTGAAAACCAGTAATATTGTTTGCTTGAAAAATCTATTGAAATACGTGTGCAACAATTAAAATTAATTCTTTTCCCACCAAAACTGAAAATAGATTACACTGCAATCAAGCAATAGCTTGATTGCAACGTTCACCACCAGTGTACTGCAGTTTCAATACTTCATTGTGAACACGATTCATCAAACTTACTAAAAATATAACTAATAAATTTTAGTTAATTAGCCTAATGATCTACAATTCTTTGCTCAGGGTGTTGAATTAAGAGATGGGTGCTATTCCAAGAGACAATTTATATAATGTATAAGGTACGAGTAATATTTGCTCCGCTTCTCCGTGTTTTTGCGACAAATGACGGGTCACCGGCAAAGTCGGATTCAAAAATTAGACTGCCATATATACAACTAGTGCGAACATGGCATATGTAGGGGCCTGGTGCCGCTGCGTTGTTTCTGTTGTGTGGGGTAGTGGTCTTCTTGTGTTTTGTGTATTCTGTGTGTTCAGAGATGTATGTATATGTACCACGTTGCGTTCACAAGTCGGGGGAACTTGAAGTAAAATTCTTTTTAGAGTTTGCTGGCTAAAGAGAGCCATAGGGTGAGCCAGAGAGGAGTCTTTAGCCAACTAAAAAATGCTATCTCATTAAAATATTGGTGTTAAATTTAACAGAGTGTCTGAAGTTTCGTCCAGACGGAAGAGTAACAGACGCAGTAGATTTCCGTCCAGACGGAATGATAGCAGTCTTTAGCCAACTATTAGAAAAGCTAAAGAGCGCTATGGTTGGATAGCGGTAGGGCCATAGACAAAGCTAAAGAGGCCCATAAAGGCGACGATCAAAATGCTAAAGACAGCCATAGAGAATTCTTTAGCTAACTGGGCCAAATAGCTAAAGCCGACCATACAAAGAATTTTCTATAGCCGACCATAGGATAGTTTTGTATGGGTATATCACCCTAGAGGTTGTCCTAAATTTCGTCGTTGACGTCGTCCTCTAGGACGTCGTCCTCGAGGTCACCCTAGCAAACAGACAAACCCGCGCTGCGCATACACGAAGCGGCAATACGCACACATTCACAGTTGCGCCCAAGCTACGAAGCAATGATCGGTTCGAGTTGAGCTATAGTTGGTACATGGTAAATAATGGTGGTGAAACAGCTTGAACATCAAACGATTACACAGAGACAAGACAAAACACACACACGAAGGTGTACTGATGGTGGGGAAACAGCTTGAACATTAAACGATTACACAAAGGCAGACAATGAAACGATTGCACAAAGACGATGCAATCGCTCAATTTTGAAGTGACGCGCTGCAGTCGCGCTGACGTCAGTGATTACGTCGCAAACCAATGATAAAATTAAAGTGTTTATTTAAAATTTGCGTCGTAGTATTCAGCAGTGAGTTGCATCGTGATTATCATTTCGAATGCTGTCGCAATTCATAGACGCCCGAGAATCGTGGTTCTTTGTGTTTCCCATTCATTTACGTATTATGTTTCCCTTCAGAAGTATACTCGCCATTTGTAACGTGAGCACTTCACGAGACGCCACGTTCTAGAGCAGAGATATTTTGCCTTTCGGTAGCGCGATGCTTCTTCAAAGTCGTCTGAAAATATCGTGTTCGTGAGGCTGTACTCCCTCATTCTTTATTTAACCTTATTGGGGGTAGCTCCTGTTCACTAGAAGCTGTACTGTGTCCGTGCACCTGCGTCATGAGCTCGGGCATCGCACTAGGGGATAACGATTGGGAGACAGAAGTAACGCGCTGCCTCGAAGACTGAGCTCAATGCGCCCTCTGTCTTTATTCATTTCTTCAAACGTAGCTTGACATAGCAACCACATATGAGTCAGGGTATGCCCGCGACAACTTCCAAATGCAAGTGTTAATGCCGCCAAAAAATTGGAGATGAGGTAAAGTTTTTTTTTATATATTTAATGGTAACTTTTCAGTGTTCGGTTTAACGAAAGGAAAGTTCTTTATGACAGGTAGTAATTTATGCTTTTATCTTTCGCACGCTTCGGCAAGGTAGGATAGGGTAATATTAACGTAACTAGCTATTGCCATGTTAGCGAAACGTGAATATCGGGAAATAGAACAACAACGATACTGAGTGTTTGAAGAACACCTACTCTCTACCTACACATTAAAATTGATGACCCTGCCTTTTTTAAATTTCGGTCCTGTTTTAAAACAATGCAATCTAATGAAAGAAAAATACGCAAATCCTAAAGTGCAAACCAATGGCGCAATTAAGTACACAAATGAGAGGCTGTTTAACATTTACATCCTCAGTCACGCGCATTTTGCGCCGTAGCGCTTCCGTGTATCACCAAGCACAGATATTACCTATCGGTGCTTTGTAAAGAGGTAGTAGGGCTCGGCTGGCTGGCCAGAAATAACACGCACAGTGTCAGACGCGGTTCTTTGGAACGCGGCATCAGAGTTTCGTTTTTCACACCGTACAAGCTCGAGCGCGGGACGTGACCTCCCAGAATTACAGCAGAAGGCATTTGAACCTAACGCAGTTTCGATGGCGGTCATTCAGCGAGTGAAATTATCCATAGCCACTGCCTGTTTAAAGCCGCAGTTGCAGCGCTCACACTTCGTAGAAAAGCGTGGGTGCTCTCCGCAGACATTGCGAAAGAGTTGTCCGCGGATACGCTTCAAGTGTGTCTGCGGATAACGTCCGAAACACGTCTACTTCCCACTACGCTTCCAGCGTCTCTGCAGACTGTTTTGGTAGGACCGAGGACCTCCATACGAGGAAGAAACGCCCCTAAGAAAGTTGAACATAATTTATGACAAACCCCCGAGACTGGAAAAAAGACGAACGACAACACTCAAGAGTCGCAAAATGTTTATTACCTCGTGTGTTGTGTCTTTTTTGAGACCCTGTGTGTTGTGTTTTTCTTCGTCTTTTCCCAATCCTTTGGGGGTTTGTGGTAAAATTATGCTAAACGTTCACCAGCTCGTTCGCGCCCTAACTTTTTGCTCTTCAGACAGTGTCTGCAGACTGACTTTTGTATGACGCACTAGCAGTATGAGCGCGGCTTTATAAAGAACACGGTCGTGTCCAGCCCCGAGCATAATATCATCGCTCGGCAGCCAATGAGATTGCAGCGTGAGCCGACACGAACTCCAGAAGGCCAATCACGAGGCACCAACATATATAAGCCACGCCCGCGGGCAGGGAATGACTTGTTCGAGCTCACGGTGACCTGCCCTGTTTCTGTGGGACTGACCTAGACATGTACGCAACACGTTACTGGTAACGAGGTACTTCTATCTTTACTTTTTTCGGTAACGAGTAACGTGTTTAGTTACTTTAAAAACAAAAAGGTGAAGTAACGTACTCAGTTACTTTGAAGGTCATGTAAGGAGTAACTATATTTCGTTACTTAACCAGACCCCCCCCCGCAGGGCCGGGGGGCGGTGTAATTGGTATCTCTTGGGCGCCGCCGGACAGTGTTTGCCCGGTCCAGCCAGTGGCGGCTATATCAGGGTGGGCAAAACACATGCCTTGCCCCCCCCCCCCCCCCCCCCCCCGCTCTGAGAACTGGGGAGGCAGCGCCCCCTTGCCCCCCCCCCCCCCCCCCCCCCCCGGTTGTACGCCCAGGCACATAACCCATTGTCAACTTCGAACTTTAGACACACAGAGAACAAATGAAAGAGGGGAATCCCAGATTCACCAGCCTTTCCTGAAACACAACACTACCGTTCCTTCGGGCGCGTCAGTAGAACGACTCTTCAGCGTCGCCGTAGATCTATTCTCAAGGAAGCGGGGAAAAATAACTTCCGAACACTTGGAGAGGCGCAGCTACTGCTTAAGTGCAATGACTACTGAAAATACAACAAACCATGAAACAAAAACAGTTGTGTATTTGGTTCTCAACGTAACGAGAAAGATTACTTGTTACATTTGAGGTAAAGCAACTTGTTTCTTTTGAAATCGATAACGAGTAACGTATATAGTTACTTTCTGAGCGAGTAACGAGCAACGGTATTTAGTTAGGATTTTTTGGATGACGTGTACATATCTGGACTGTCCTGATTAGTATCATAGTGACGTATCAATGTCAAAACATACCAAACAACTCAGCTACACTTAAATTTCTTATAAAAAAAGTACCGTACAAAACAAATGGTAGAGAGAATATTAATAATAATTTTTGTTACAAATGCTAGCAGCTACTGCAAGGTTTTGGGAGAAGGTTATGTAGTGTTTCATCACTTAATTGTGACGCGACAATTTTGTTGTCTGCGAAAAGCACGAAGCGTTTTAACCTTTCATAATGCATGTATCGCATCTGCAGAGTTTTCTTTTTCCCACAATATTTCCATCGGCGTGTTTATTAGAACAGCACGACTTATATGCGTTTTCTCCATGTATGGACTTTCGGAAATCTGCCACGGGGGTTATATTTATCGTTTGATTCGTACACAAGAATAAAAAACCTTGCTCTCGCCAGCGAATATTTCGCGATCGTAACACACATGCATATGTGCCCTTTGCAACACAGTTTTGTCGCGCCGACCTTGCCAATATATAGCTGTGACTGAGAAAAAAAGAGAAAAGGTGCGACTTATATAAAAACGTTTGACAACAGCCGTTCACTCTTTTTTTTAGGGAGTGCGTTGGAATTGAATAAAACTTTATAAAATAATTGCACATAAAGGACAGAATACATACAGCACATCTTTATTTTTTATTCATCATTATCCTGCAGCGCCATCAGGCATTATCGCAGGGGGCGAATAAACTTGAAAACAAAAAAAAAAAAAATTCTGAATTGGCGGCACACACAATCGCACTGGGCAAGGCATTCCACTCCTTAATTGTTTTAACTAAAAAAGAATTTTTGCCCAATTCCGTCCTGGTGCGGTATTCTCTAATCTTATGAATGTGGTCTTTTCTTTTTGAGATATAATTTGGTGGTAATAAGTAAAATGAGCTATTAATGCCAGTTTTATGGTTATAAACTGGAAAACTGGCATAAACTGGCATATAAACTGTGCTGTGAGTGTTCTGTCCTTTGTCTAATTCTTTCGTAAAAGTTTAGCTGTTTATCCACTTAAACACCGTGGAATATGGTGATCTCGTTGCATACCGATCTGCACGTAAAAATAATACAACAAGGCTGCGAATGCTTGTTTTACGGATAGGCGCGCATTATGCAGAGAGCGACATATACATTTATATATGAATACGAACAAAAATGTTTTTTCATTAATAGAACAAAAGAAAACGGCCAGAATATTATATTTCTGGGCGATGCGAAAACGAAAATACAGACTGACCCTCAAAAAATAATATGAAAGCGCTGAAATTCTACGCCTAATTGAAATACCTATACGTCGTCGTATTTAAAACAGAAATCTTCCGAGGAAAGTTAAATTAAGCGATAAAAAAGGAAAGAAAAATTCGTCGGTTGAAAGGAAAAGAACATTAGGACAATTTCCCTGCTCCCATCTAATTCTCTTCCAGAATTTGAGAAGCTAGGAGCACAAAAGGAAACCCAATCGATCTAATCTTCAACAGAATAATGACTTTTATGAACGGCCCTATTTTCATGATTCGGAAAGAATTGCGCGAAACATGATCGTCCCCGTCTTTCACCAGTGTCGGATTAGTCAATGTACCCGGACCTCTTGCCAGCTAAGACATTGCATGATATCAAGTGAAGGAAAAAACAAGCACGTCTGTGAAACTTGCACTTACTGATGTTTTGATTTTATAACCAGTCAGGATTGCCAATTTGTCTCCTTTAAATTCAATGTTAGCGTAACAAAAAAATAAACGGGAATAGAAATTATGTTTGGGAAATGCTCCAGGGCCTTGTACGGATAATATATTTGACATATGCTAGTAAGTAGAAAAATCTTTCACAGGTGTGCAGGACACACTTTTTTCATCTTTGGCCGTGTACGTCTCTTGTGGCTTGGGCGCACAGGGACACTCACTTTAGCCAAGACTCAACAATGACTGTTTTTTGTCGGTGTCGTTGTTGTTGTTGTAATATCATTTTCGCTGACGTTTCAGTCTTTGTGACTTTTGAGACAAGACCTTGACGAAACGAGATGGAGTACCGCCCTTGCCTTCTGGGGGGAAGAGAGACACGCATATACAAAAAATACAATTGTATCCCTCTCAACATTTCATTGAAAAACAAACGTCAAATTTCGGCCGAGTGGATTCAGTGCAATAAACCTGAAACGAGGTTTCTAGAAACAAAATTATGTTTAACAAAATAAACAATATAAAAAAAAATGCTAAAGTTGAGGCTTGGGCGAGTTGGTACATACTTCGAAATTAAAAACAGCGCGAAAAGACGAGGAGCAGACAAAGAAGTGACACGGACGTAGCGCTGACTTACAACTGAGTTTATTGAACGCAAAATCGCAATATATATTTAGGGAGTCACGAACAAAATGTTGTTCGTGACTCCGCAAATATATATTGTTCGTGACTCCGCAAATATATATTGCTATTTTGCGTTCAATAAACTCAGTTGTAAGTCAGCGCTACGTCCGTGTCACTTCTTTGTCTGCTCCTCGTCTTTTCGCGCTGTTTTTAATTTCGAATTAAAAAAAAATCGTTGAGAGTTACGATTTTTTCGAGAAAGCAAAATATTTTTTTTTTGTCTCGACTTCCGTTCGTCCTGGAGACCTAGCCTGTTATTAGCGATAGCTGTTATCGGGGGGTTCGATAACAGCTATCGCTGTAACAGATGTATCAAACAACAGGATTTTTATGTTAAGTTTAACGGATTTGTTTATAAAAAGGCCGTGAAAGCTTCACTTACGCAGTTTGTGCAGGTGAGTTATACGGCCAGGGTGATATAGCATAGGAGTCTAGTCGAAACGCTCAGGTGGATAATTACTCAAATTTGTTCATTAACTTTCTAATTTGTGAAAATAGGCGTATGGTTCCAGTTAAAACTCGCTGAGCGTCATCGAAAACCACTAAATCAGTAATTTTTATAAATACTTTCAGCACGTGGGAAGCATGGCAGCGCGCTAAAGGTATTACCCGTGCAGCAGGTACAAGGCTGAGGTTATGATAAGAGACGAAAAAATCCCGGGGGTGCGTTATAGCCTTGCTTCTGCTACAGGACTGGCAACTTTAGCGCACTACTGCGCTGCTTTAACTTGTGAAGCGCCTAAAAACCGAGGACACGAGGAAGACGTGACAGGACCCAGCGCTAACTTACAACTAACGTTTATTGAAATACACTTACTATTTGTACACAAATTCAGGCTCCCGACACAAAAAGGAAAACTCTTTCTCAGTTAAGTGCACTGACTGTGCACTGACGCAGCAATCCTCGCCCTTTACTCTAATGCAGTAGGCCTCAAACTAGTCCCTCTCAGTTTTGTTTTTTAGTTTTCCAACTATTTTTGCTTTGTCAAGATTAGGCGCGCACGGACACCTATCACAGTGAATTGCTACATTACCCGACGGGGAACTTCTAACAGATGCTCGCTTGCCCTATCGTTGATGCACCTCCCCATTTACCCTATATACGCTTTTCCGCAAGTCATGGGTATTTCGTAAGCAACTGACATTGCGCATTCAATGTACTGCGCGGCGTATTTCTTGGCGCTAGCCTCAGTTTTTTATTTTTTGTTGTATACTCTTGAGCAGAGACTGCAATTTTGACGGCGCAGGGAACACCATGGGAACCTCAAAGCGTGCGGCGACTCTTTTTAGGCCGTGGGACAGCTCGTGGACGTAGGGGAATACCACCGGCCTTGTCTTTTTTCTCTTGTCGGCCGCTTCCCCTCCGTTTCTTCTTTTTTAACCGTTGAAACAAGGGTTTCCGAAGCTTCTTTCAAAAAACGGTCTGGATAACCCGCCGTTTTAAGGCGTCGCACCTGATCAAGAAAGCTTTCGGCCATGTTATGCCTACACGACTTGACTAGGGAGGCTCTCATCAACGACGACACAATTCCTCGTTTGACTAATTTGGAGTGGGCGGACGAAAAAGGCAAAACGCCTTTCTTCGAGCGTGGCTGGTGCTTCCAGTATACGTGGTCCTTGTCGAAGTGCAAGTTTAAATCCAAGAACTGCAGCCGTTTTAACACCATTATTTTGGCGGGTGAAGGTGAGGCTATGTGATTTAGAGGAAAACTCATCTATCGTTCTAATGATAATGTTGTCGTTACAGACACGGGGATATGGCACAAGCACCAAAAATCATCTACGTAGCGGAAAACCTTGAAATTCACTCCCGTGTCTAAGCCCTCGGATATTTCTCTGTCGCATTTGGCTAAGAGTATGTCACACAACACTGGCGCGACTCGTGACCCGATGAATATCTCTTGCTTTTGGACAAACAAGTTGTTATCAAAGGACACAATAGTTGAGAATAAATACAAAGTTAGCCTTTCCATAAAGGACTCCACGCTCACACCGCTAGAACTCATGAAAAAAGTCTCGCTATTTTCTTCAATGCAATGCCTAACGGCGAGGAACAGGTGATCATTAGCCACTGAATAGAGCAGGTCTACCACGTCTACGGAAAAACCTCCGCTATAGCTCTAAGTTCCTTAAAAAAAAACAAAAAAACCTGTGAGATCAGCTCTGACTTCCGGACTATTAATGGGTCCCTAAGGACAAGAGTGGCTAGCTGCCTGCTGAGGTATCCTCCCACTTCCCTCTGCCAAGAGCTTCTTTCGGTCACAATAACCCTGAGCGGACCTCCTACTTTGTGCGTTTTTGAGGTGAAAAACACGCTTAGGGTAAGCTTCTTGGCCTGTTGAGCCTTTTTTGCCAGGCTTGTCAGTTCCAGGCGTTGACACAATCCTTTTGCTGCAACTTTGATCTTGCTTGGGCACATTTTTTCCCCTGCCTGAAATTCGTTGCAATGGCTGCCCTTGACTTGTCCCCAAAGAGGCCTTCGGGGAGCACCACGAAGCCACCTTCTTTGTCCGCCGTCAGAAGCGTGAGGTTGTGGTCCTCAAAGAAGGAAACCATGTGTCCAGTCTTGAATATCCTCTGCTTCACCCCTGGCTTGCGTCTCAGTGTGTTGACTGTTTCTGAAATGGACCTATCTTTTCCCTCGGGTGAAGCTCGCTCTGCGAGGGAACGTGCGAAGCTCAGCTTTTTCATGGCGTTCAGACGAGGCGGTAGGCAGTATTTAGGTCCACGTTCGAGTACCTCCGTCACCTTTTTAGGTGCCGACGTTTTTGGCTGAATCGGGGTTGTCCCTGTCAAAGAGCAAGACCGTCTGGATGCCGGTACGGGGAATGGAAGAAGGTTTCAGCCGCCAGGCATTGTGTTGGCAGGGAAAAACGTCACGAAGGTCACCAAGCAAAGGTTCCTGGGAATTGTCATCACAGAAAAGTTGAGATAGGCACAAGCCGTAAAAGCGACATCAGAAACATGCAGGCCTGCCATGAATGCTGTTTGCCATATGACGGGAACTGCGTGGGGGTGCACGGAGCGGACCAGCACAGCTGTTCCCACGGTGCTTGTAACGTCAAGGGTAATGTATAGACTCTCATACATGGCCCCATCTCGGATGGTCTTGGAGAGCATGGAACAGCAACATCGGCACGGACTGCAAACAGCATTGGGTATTCCCAATGCTGCCAGGAACGACGCGGTCCTTCTGGAGTGTGTGGGGGGGGGGGGGGGGTGCAGAGTCGCTCGCAAGCCAGGCCAGTGGAAGGAGACTTCACCAGCTGGTGCGATTATCTATGACCCACCCGGGCAGATGGTTCCTACATAGAGTCGAGGCCCGGAGAAAATCGCTATGAAGGGAGGCGGTGGACGAGTTACACAGTGTCACGGACCCACTACCGACGAGTACGGACGAAGCAACGATGGCTCCATGGGACGTAATCAAGGTGTCCAGTGACGTAAGAATCAAGCACCTGCGTTCCAAAAAAATACAGGCCAGGCATCGCTATCAGAGGAGCAGTTGAAGCGCACTTGGAAGAACACCATAGGGAAAAGCTACGAATACACACGGACGGGTCCGTAAACAAATCAAGAACCTCCAGCACTGCGGCCTCCTACATACCACAGAAAGGCTGGGAGTGGGGCGGGAGACTTCAAGCACCCACGTCCTCCACGATAGCCGAACTGGTGGCCATCGATAAAGCCCTCCAAGCGGCCACCCTGTTGCCATCACAGGGGATGATGGTGCTCACCGACTTGAGCTGAGCCCTCCAGAAGATTGCGAATGCAGAGTGCGGGGACCCAGCAACGACCGCCGCAAGAAAGTCACTCGCGTCGTTGGAAGCACGCGGATCAACAGCAAGACTCCAGTGGATTCCAGGGCATACGGGGATCAAAGGGAATGAACAGGCAGATCGGCTGGCCGCAGCTGCTCACTTGGAGACCCTGGCTGTCCTTTCACCGGCAAATCCGCAAGTGGCTGCACTTGACATTCGCTGGTTCCTTCTAAATGCAAGTAACGAGCCGGCGCTGACAAAAGGAGCCTTGTCTGGATTGTCACGGGTGGCGTAGACTCTGGTGCGACGCCTGCGCACAAACACGGCCAACACGAAGGCGTTTCTGGTAAAGATGGGAAAACGGCGTATGTCAGAGCGCTCGCAATGCGGCGAGGAAGAAACGGTGCACCACATTCTTCGCGTCTGCCCGGCATACGAAGCGAAACGAAAAGTGCCGTATGAACAAATCGGCATGAATAATCCGGAAGCAACAGTCCATATCCTCTTCCCAGATGGACCTCGACGGAAGTGCCAGAAAGTGTTGAAGGCGGTGCTACGCTTCCTGCGGGACATTGGCTTGATCGACCGTCTGTAGTTGTATCTAAAACAAAACAAAGGGATATTTTTTTTATTACAGCTCTGTAAGAGCTTGTCACCTGCCCATGCTAGCTAATTGGGACTAGGC
This sequence comes from Ixodes persulcatus, assembly GCA_013358835.2. Taxonomy (NCBI): domain Eukaryota; kingdom Metazoa; phylum Arthropoda; class Arachnida; order Ixodida; family Ixodidae; genus Ixodes; species Ixodes persulcatus. Next base: position 129,931 of record JABSTQ010009060.1, read on the forward strand.
TAAACTAGGTGACGTAAAACTTAACGGGCGAACCACCACCACAATAAACGTTCAGTGGTAAGTTAGCGCTTGGTCTTGTCTTGTCTTCCTCGTGTCCTCGTTTTTTAGGCGCTTCACAAGTTAAACATGTACCAACTAGCCCACCTATTAATTCTACTGCGCTTCTCAGGCGCTCAAATTGTTTCTAAAATTACTGATTGAGGGGTCTTCGATGACGCTCAGCAAGTTTCTAATTAAAACCATACGTATATTTTCACAAATTAAGATAAAATAAAAATTTGACTTAATTAGTTGACTGATCGTTGCGATTATATCCCATCGGCCGTATAACTCACTTGCACAAATCGCATAAATGTAGCTTTCACGGCTTTTTTTTTTTAAATGTTAAAGGGGCGATGCAACGATTTTTGAATTTTGCGCAAATACCGGTTAGAACGGATCCCTGACGTTAATGACCTGTGAAATACTCGTTCGTTTTTCACCCCACGCAATAGGAGTCCTAGTAAAAAATTAAAGAAAAACGAGCAGCGTTCACCCCCTCAACTCGCAGCCAGAACAAGCGGCCACGTGATCTGGAGCCGAATATATGCCGCCAATGTTGATCATAGCCATGCGCTGGGGTTGGCAAGGCACAGGACACGCGCTGAGTTTCAGACATTGTTATGGTTCGGCTGTTGTCGTCATTGCAGCGATTGGACACGGGCCACTACCCGAATGCTTCTCGAGCGATCGATTATCACGAGCCCAAATCGAGTGTCCACGCCATGCTCGGGTCCAATCTATGAGCCGCATTCAAATATCGTCACTGGGCGGTACTGCTACCGCCCAGCTACGTCATCAGGTTTTGCGAAGGAGAGATTGAATGAAAACACTCGGTTTTGTCCTCGAAATTACAGCGCAACAAAGGAGTTTCTTGGTCAGTGGCGTTGCGTGCGAGTATCCTTGAGTCTCACTAGTGCCAGTAAGCTCGTGTAAAGTGAAAAAACATCCCAATTGAATATCGTTGCACCGCCCCTTTAAGCTTAAAACGAAAAAAAAAAAAACAACCTCTGTATATATAGTTTTAATGTTTAAAAATCTAGTGTCCCGAAAGCGCGTGCTCGAGCCGGGAAGAGTGGTAGTCGGATAGATGGTAAAGCGCCAAATAACCACCAACACTTATCGATTACGGCATCAAATCGCTTGTGGGTCAACCAGGACAGGCAGTAGCCGCGACGAGTTCTCTGCCGTCCGCGCGACGTGCGACTCGATAGAGGATTACTTCGGCATCAAGGAGGAACCGTGACTGGCGCTAAGGAGGTTATGAGAGGAGGTTCTGTCGCATTCTTTGCGTGAATCTGACTATAGAAACGTGCGTGTTCTACAAACTAACGCTGGAAGAGGCACAGACAAGTTGCTTGTCACAAATATCGGAAAGGAGACACGCAAGGGGTTCAACTGTATTTCTTGAATTTACTTTTTCGCGGCAACGATTTCTTGAGATTTTGTTCGCTTATTATCAGTTTACCCCAGTATACCATTGCCTCCAATCCGGTAGCTGCGTGGCCCGCGTTCCTAACATTCATTTGTAAATAGGCACAATGCACCGCCTGTACTAGAGACTGTCAGTTTTCGCCAGTTACCGTTAAAAACAAACAAACAAACGAACGAACGAACAAACAAACAAACAAAAATGCTATGATAAGCAAAAGCGGGAATTAATAATGTACTGAAATTCGGAACGTAAGAAAACGGTGCTGTGTAAACCAGCCTTTCACGTGAGACGTGACAAAATTGGCGATTCCGGAAAGAGTTTTGCAGTAATGAATTTGATTCCAAAAGAAGGTATTCAATACTGAACTGTACAATGTCTTAAAGATAATAACGGAAACTCACGGGTGTTCAAAACCCACCGTCGTGGGATAAAGATAACTAGACGTACCCGTGTTATTCCTTCCGCTTTTCAAGCAACTTGATAACTTGAAAACCGCGTAGACAATACAATGCATGCATTCATATAAATACTTTCACTTTATAGTGTGCAATTAAAAATCGGATTTATAAGGGATTATAATAGTTAGAAAAGCAAGAGTTAGCACGGAGGTTTAACAACAAATGATTATCTATGACATACAATCTCAGCACGTTTTACCCTCATTTTACACAAAACTGAAACACAGACATGAAAAAGAGCTTATTCGTACGTTAAACTCAACGTAGTCGTGTAAATAAACAAAAAACCAAAACCGTGCAAAAAAATCACCATCAACTGCTGCATAATGAACAACAAAACAATGCAGGCAGGTTGAGACACATGGCTCAGTTCTGTCACCATTAGCTGTATTACTACCTCATCAATGCCAAGTCCGCCATGTTTCTCACTAGAAAAAAGAAAACAAAACGAAACAAACACGAAACGGCACTTTTTTGCCCATAATTGACCGTGCAAGATCTCGTGTCCTAAGCAAAATATTTTTATGCGAACTTGAATAGCTTCTTAGGTTCTTTATTTTTCCCCTTTCTTCCGTGACAACCTTTCATTGACGTCTTTCTTCCTTCCCCACTTTGTTTAATTCAGTTTTCTCGTCGTGTTCTCTCAGGTGGCACTCAGTTTGTCGAACGACGCTTTAGCGAACGCCTACCTCTCATCGAAAGACACTTTATCGAATGGTCGGCATTCGCGAAGCTGCGTTTAAGGCTGGGCCAGGTGGGTTACCATTTTGTAATGAGCCGCCGCGAAGCGCCGTGAACGCAGGCCCGTGGGGAGGGGGTGTTAACCCTGCCCAAGTTCTTCGCTAAAACGTCAATTCTCTCAAATGACCTCAATTGGCTAGAACGTCATTCGCTCAGGTGACATGGACCCTTTTTTCTCGATTTACGTACCGTCCACCCGCACAGTGTTTTGAGGAGCGATTGGAGCACCTCCCCGACCCACACTCAAAAAATAAGGGAGAGCTGTGGCATCCTGAATAAGAAAGTCGGTTTCATACGAGCGCGCAGAAAGGCAACTGGGAGAAAGTGCAAGTCTGGTTTAGTTTGCAATTGAAAACTGACCAGCGCGTTGCCTTCAATGGACCTTTTTCACATACCGACGGCACCAGGCGGTGGCTGCACGAACTAAAAATCGAGGAAGTGACCTACCTGCGCTACCAATCGATAATGGGAGCTACGCTACCAGTTTCTTCGCTCTCCGAGCAGCGGCGCGTGCCCAACGCGACTCTAAAGAGGGGGATCTGTGGCGTCCACCCAAACGTCATGTTTTCCTTTCCGTCCAATTTCTTTTTTTGTGTAACACAATTATATATATGTTGCAATTACGTGTTCTACTCGCTGATCCACAGCCTCCTTCCGAATTTCCTCGATTTCTAGTGCCGACTTTCGCCGCTTGGCATCGAGTGCTCGCGCGTGCGCAGAGCGCTTCTCGGAAAAGGTCCATTGAAAACCCCGATATATTTGCGTGGCACTGGTAGGAAGCGTAGCTTGTCTGAAAACAAAAACAAAACAACAAATAGGGTGATGTCAACGTGTAGTACCCGTAGCTGCCCCACCACGCTGCGGGGTCCGGTTGACTTTGAGGGTTTTGACGTGTGTCTTTTGGGGATAAAAAAAGATCTACGAAAATATAAGGGCGAAGTATCAGCTCGCAAGTGCAGGGTATGTGCGACCAATCGAAATGAGGTATTATTCCTGAGGAAAACATACTCGTTTTAATTGAACATTTCGAGGCTCTAGGCGTTGAATAGGACCGCTTTGCTCACGAAATGGGTGGCTAGATGTCCGTACAAAGAGACATACAAGCTTAAGAGCTAACTTGCCTTATTGGATAAGCAAATTATAGGCAAATAAACAGCGACACCACGAGTATAAAACAAACCTAACGTTTACGCCGTCAGAACCAATTCAATTTATATAGTTTAAAGCGTATTTTTTTCTCTGTCTTTTTAAAAATTGCGGTTTTTGAGCCTCCGATTGGCCGCCGGGATAACCGACGTAAAAAAAATATATATATATATATATATTGATGCATCCTTTTGTCAATACCAGCTTAGGAACCCAAGAGCCTTCTTCTGCAATCTTATTGGCTGTGGAGCGATAAGATGATATTTGAGCATCGTCACGTCTTACGTTTTTATGGCTGCGAGAGACTAGTGTCTGTTCTGTTCCATAGGCGCCGCCATGTTTTTTCTTTCTTATGCCGACGCCCTGACACAGGAAGGGGGCTGCGCTCCTTGCAAGACTCCGCTTCTTCACAAAACCTTCGCACGTCCCCCAGTGCAAAAAAGTCAGAAAGGCATAGTCACGAAGCTCTAAGAAAAACACCGACGTCAATAGGGCTGTAAAACGCAAGAATCTTGTTTTGTGCGCAGCCCCTTTCTTCGCAGGAGCCTGCGTTTGATAATATTATTTCCCACCTTTATCGCTGCGGCAAGGCGTTTGGACACTTGTCTATAATAAACAAAACTGCACTCTGTATTTTTTTTTTGTGTCCGCTTTTAGCTTTTTATTCAGCTCCGGTTATCACGTGTAAAATTTACCATCTAAGAATGAATCTAATGTCTCGATAGGATCATAATAATCGTGCTAGTGATGTCGATCAGGTGGCAGACCTCATAGTCCTCTAGTTCCTTCTATTTGCTGCTAACGTTCCAGAGGGCTTCTCGAGTACGATGTTGGGGGTTTCTCACTTCACGTGTTGTACTTGCATAAATGAAACAAAGGAGAGTACGCAGAAAATACGTAAGCGAAAAAAAAAAGACAAAAACAGTGAGGGAGGCAGTGCGAGGTAATGCTGCACACAAAAAAACAGGATCTGTACAATTTTACTGCGTCGTACATTTATACCTGCGAAGAGTTTTATAAAAGAACAAAGTAGTAGAAAAGTTTCACACACACGCAAAAAAAAAGAAGTTAAGGACGTGCTCAACCGTTAAAAAAATGGTCCTGACCGACAAGGGCGAAAGGATTTGGAGTAGTATGATAGAATAATGAACAAAAAATAAAAAAAAAGGTGAAACGACAAACACCAATTAAAAGAAAAAAAAGAATAACATGAACCCGTGACACCCAGAAAAACAAAAATTAAATTTTACGATGTATTTGTTTTTGTTTGTTTCCCAGTTTCCGGGGGCAGCTGAAATTTGTCTCGCTAAAATTTGCGGGTGAAAAAAAATAAAATCAATAAATGAAGTAAAACCAAATAAGACCAGGGCCAGACAACGGCATGCACTTATAGCATTCGTGTAGTTGATTACTGTAATGCGGGGGTTAGTTGTAAAACATAAATATTATGTATAGCGAAGATTAGCAATTTTGGTGAGTTCTCGACAGTACGCTGATTTATGTTAAGTCGTCGTTCCGAGTTTATATTAGGGTCGGGAAAATAAACCGCGCAATAGGTAATCTACTTTATTCTGATAAAAGCAAAGAACCATAAAAGACAAAAAAAAAGAAATGTTGGGATGGCTGTTTAATCCGGCATTATTAGGCTTAGGCAACCACGAGTCTTAAGACTAGTTAATTCATTAATCTGCATTGAATTATTTCGTTCCTTCAGTTAAAGGCCAACGTAGAGTTCTCAAATATTATATGTTGTAGTCTCTTTCTTTCTCACGTTCCCTCCATTTTAATCCTGCTCTAGTAAAGTCTCTTAAGAGATGATGCTTCCTGCAAACAACAGATAATTTACGTCAATTTCTAAGCTAATAAATCTTGCACAAAACTCGTCTCGTTCTGGTTTACTGTCATAACAACCGATGTAACAAGTAAATTTGCATACGGAAACAAAATAAAGAGAGTGCAATCATCTTTCTCACAGGCACTTCAAATGGCAATTTCGCCGATGGCTTTTGGGCGAACGGCGAATCAGGTCGCGATCCCGATTTTTCACGTGACTTTCAGCATGCGCTGGATCACCGATTCTTTGAAAGACTTTGGTAGGATGGCTTTTAAAATATCCGTGGAACAGTTGGTTAACATCATACTGCATGACTGACTAGGCGAAATACATAAGTTCCTCAACTACGTGCTGAATAGTCGTGTCAACCACAACTTAACACTCGCGTGTTTAATGTAAAGAATTAGTTATATCCGATATACTTTACCCGTCCAGAATTCGCAATATATCCCCAATAAATATTGCGGAGTTCGGTAACGTAACCGGCAAGGGAGTCGCTCAGTTTGCCCCGTCAGTACGAAGGAAGCTTCCCCACGAAGGAAGTAGTCGTGGGGAGAAGTAAGATTTCCGGCCTAAAACGCCTTTGCGAGGCTGGCCATGCCTCAAAGGACTACTATATGAAACTATAGTCCATCTCATTTGAGACAGTCTTAAATAAATTTAACGCGCAAAACACAGTATTCACGTGTTTCTCCGCTAGCGCACTACCTATGGCAGTGCTTCGTTTCAGACTGTATTGAACAAGATGCGACTTATTTTGTTTTGAGCGAGCCGGCGCGGGAGCAAAAACACAACGGCCTGCCAACATTTTCCGACACAAACAAATCTAAAATGAGTTTAAGGTCTATCTAAACTGTTAAAAATGGTTAATTAAATAAAAATCATCAATACATGTTGACCTAATTGTACATGAAGAATCCACATATATTTTGAATCGAATTTGTAGAATTGAAATGTTACAAGCCGTTCGTGCCATTAAAAACGTTACTTGAACGATGGCCCCTGAGAGCAGCAGTCTTGCGTGGAGATACGGATTCTTCATTTCAATAGGCCTTCGTGTTGGGGCTGGAACAGCTTTAACTGAACTTTGTCTGTGCGGTTACATGATATTTCGACGATAACGTTCTCTTCGTAAACCAGACACTGGCGCAAAGACGACAGGCATTTACTCCCTCTCGTTTACGGTATCACCATTTTCTGCATTGATAAAATGCTTGACGTTTTCCACGTTAACTAATCGCGGGAGCGGTACATGTTGGAGCGGCACAGCTTTCGATAGATGTGCACAAATTACGCACTACGGCTGACATTGCGTGCAAGCATCAGTTACACAATTTCATAAGCGATCACGAGTGCCGTTTATGTTCGATACCGAATTCTTATGTTGAATTAACTCAACCTCAGACCAGTTGCTACCAAGACAGCGGTGCCTAGAGAACATTGACACTTTGATATGTAGGCGCAAACATTAAAACCATAACACCAAACAAGTTCACTTCGGCGATTCTCAACTGAGACCTAGATATAGGTGAGTTAACCTGGAAAATAGCTAGGGCTGAATGGAAATTTATAGGTGCGTGCGTTAACATTGCTATGTTATGAATTTGATGATGTGGAATTTGAGGGAGCTACAGCGAATTTAAAAGAAGTTCGTGGACTTTCAAAAGGAGGGAGACAAACATTTTATGCAGTTTTTTCATTCGAACAAACGCGATGAAATGCGGTAGCTTTACAGGAACATCGTTGGTGAAAATAATTAGGAATGGAAAGGGTACGGTGATGAAATGGCTGTAATATATTGTCACACATCGAGGATGACGTCTGGGACAATGTCCAAGAGGACGACGTCAAAATCGACGTCCGGAACGACCTCAAGGACGAACTCAAGGACGACGTATGTGATGACTTTGAGGACGACGTCCTAGAGGGCATTGTAAAGACCAACCCCTAGGACGTCAAGGACGTCAGCTCGAGTCATCTTCAGCTACTGGCGCTTACGCGACCGGCGCTTACGCGAACGGAGCATAGGCCACCGGCGCTTACGCGACCGTCGCTTCCGAGCTTGCGTGGCCGGAGATTATATTTCCCTACAACCACGGGCTTTACATGACCTTGATAACGCGACCATGGGCGTGCTTGAGCTGTCTCTTTTTCTCTCTTTCTTTCTCCATCTTACACTCTTTCCCTCTCTCTCTTTCTTGCTCTCCCTCTCGCTCCTTTTCTTTCTCTCTCCCTCTTCCTTTCTCTCTCTCCTTCGCTCTCTCTCTCCGTCCATTTCTCTTCCTCTCCCTCTCTCTCTCGCGCGCGCGCGTGTGCGCGAACGGAGTTTAAGCGACCGGCGCTTACGCGAATGGCGTTTACAAGCTCATGCGACCGGAGCTTATGCTTGAGCCACCATCGATTCAGCCACGGGTGTTAGGTGGCCTTGATAACGCGACCTTAAGCTTCAGCCATGGGCATAACGGGACCTTGAGGAACCGACCTTAAGCGTGGTTGGGCCTCTAAAACTACCGCCTTAAAACTGGGACAGGGGGCACGAGGCAGGCAGAGTATGGAACGACACCGCCGCATCGGCCTTGTGAGGCACGATTCCGGACCGGCTTAAAGGCCCGGGGAAAAGACGCCCAGTCAGGTTCTGATCGTCGTCGCTACCGCCTGGGCACCGCCAAAAGTATGGACGTGATGGCTGCGCCCGAAAGGACTATGTACATATTTGCACATTATTCTACTTGAGTCATGTTCTTCTTCTTACACATACACCGTTTTCGGAATTCGATGTCTTCATCATTCACCATCATCATTTGCACAGAGTCTAAGCATGCTGAGGATTTGTCTCCGACAAGGAAGTTTAGCGCGAACTTAACGCCATTCACTATGAACTGATCGTGTAGTGCAGAAAGTTCGATTATGCTGAGCCGTGCGTATGAATAATTGATGCGGACAAGCTCCGTCCGTACGTAGGCCGACCGAAATAGCAAGCATCCCGTTTTCTAATTTTAGTTTAATGCGGTAGCAGGATTAGAAGGTCACCATCACAAAAATGAGGTCAACAGATTAGTAGATTAGTTCCAGAGAAGCGTAAAGGTTTTCAAATTTAGTGCAGTAGATATTTTGACGAGAGCCGGAATTTATCAAAAAATCTTAAATTGGAGAAGTAATGCTTCTTAGCTAGGTAGATCAACCTACTTCCCGATGCAGAACGTGTAGCCAGCACCATTTATTCATTCATCTAATGTATGTTAGAGGACATACACGCGCTGGAAATGAAATGGTCGCCTTCAGGTTACCTCACAAAAAAAAAATTGAATTGAAGAGGACATTGCTGAACAGGAGCTTACGCGAACAGCCTCAGCCCACTGTGGCTGAGCATGTTCGTCGTGCAAATGAGGAGCCTGTAAAGATACTACAGCGTTTGGCTAGGGACGTAAGAAAAAACACGGTATGTTTGTTCTATGCCCAAGAGCCTAAGGAAGGAACAAGATTCGTCTCCATTCATTAAACGGCTTAAATACCTCATAGAAGAAACACCTTCATGCTATCGCATTTTGACGTCGTCTACAGCGAAGCAGCGTCGGAAAACAGCGCCGTTTGTATAACTGTTGGCGACTGAAGCTCTCTTCAGACAACGTTATAGCGTGATCATCGTTTGCATCCTCTTGAATCAACGCACGGTGGGCAGCGGATTCCCGCCGTTGGTCACGCAGGTGATGTGCCGGAATGTCTTGGTGCAGATCGGCGTGCCCTCTGTGTATTCAAAAAAGCGATGGGCGCCTGGGGCATCTGAGCGGAGTACGCAACCAGCAGGTGATTCGCGGAAGATCTTGGCATCGCAGAGCTTAACACTTTTTTTTTTGTATGGATGTGCATGGACGAACATACAGCAAAGATCATATCTTTCGTTGGAACCCTTTACCGCTGCATCACTGGCAGTGAACGCTTGAGCTATGTCTGGGGTGGTTCCAGAGAGCTGATGTCAAAGTGCGAAATGAACCACAATTTACTGCGACTTAAGTAGGTGACCGTGGAGTCAACCACACATTTAAAGAATGCAGAGCGTGGCATAGTATGTTCACTCTTCTTTTTTTGTGATTTGTTATAGTGTTCTTAACGGGTTATACCGCAATCACTTCTGCTGCGAATTGGCAATAACGGGATCGGGACCCGTCACATTCTGAGTTTTTGACGAAGTGAGTAACTCTAGAGCGCTTAAGTGCTTCGAATTTAGATTTGGTGGACACGCGAATTGGGCTGCAGGAAACCGTAAAAAAAGTTTAAATTCACTCAAGCGTAGGTTTTAATGCGCTTTTTATTTCGTAGGCGTTCACGGGATCCCTTTACGACAGAAAACGACGTGATAACAAGGTACGTCTAGCACACCAGAAAGAAATGACAGGGTCATGCGCGACTTTCCGCGCATTAACGCTAACTTCAGAATAAGAATTTCGCGACTAAGACAGAAGCCCCGAGCACGTAAGGTATCTTACTTCGTTTGCTGACCGCTACAGTTTCTTCCGCTGTGTCTCCCGGCGCCTAGTTCATAGCGTAACACGTAGAAATCTGAGGGTCTCTTTCCTGTAAATAAAAAGTAAAAAACAAACAAAGAAACAAAAAAAAAAAAACGGAACGAAAATTAAGGTTTTGTTATATATTAGGAAGAGGCTCGATGAGGATCAAAAATCCGAGTTTTTTTTTTCTAATGAAGAGCGATGTTGTATAAACGCAAATTATAGCTCAAACGCGAATTTTCATATTAACGCTAATGGCAGTGGCATAGAATTGCAATAAATAGTGTTGCGGTAGAAAACTTGATTCGCGTTTCAGTGCTGAAAATGCAAGGCACGTTTCAAAATTTTAGCGTCTCTTCTTAGTGAATACATTTGAAATTCGTTAAACATAGAAAGCAACTCGCTACATCTCACCTGAAGGTATTACTTGCAGTCTTCGTACATATTAAAAGAAAACCAAAATTTACTCGAAGGACCATTGACGACCCAACATCGGTAAACTTATGCGACGAAAAACTGAGAGAGAGGAGTGAGAGCGCGAGAGGTCGTCACAACGCCGAGCTCTGGCTGGAATGATTAGCCATAGCCTCCTCTATACTCACAAAGGCTGTCAGTTCGACGACGGAGACATAGAGTGCCCGGTCGCAGAATTGGAGCGCGAGGATCTGGTAGCACAAAGCATCAAAGAGCCGTTTCTCGGGAAACCTGGTGGACGTCGGCGCGCAGCTTTTGCAGCGGCGAGGACTGGAAACACAGTTGTTCGCTCGGGAGAAGTGTGTTTCGGCGTATCGCCGCAGCGGGGCGCCAGTCACGTGGCTCTCCTCTTCATCCGTTGTCTCCCGCTCCCCCTTTCTGAATTTCGGCAGCCGCTTCTCGCGGTGATCTGCCAGGCTCTGTAGTATATTGGAGGCCATGGGTTAGTGGATTAGCGAAACGCCTGCGTTCAACGACAGGCCTTCGCCTAGGAATGCGTTCGATGGGTGCAGTAGAGACAAAGGCAGCCTTGGTCTCCACTGCACTCGTCGAACGCGTTAGAACGCGGAACGCCAGCGTCTGGCGTTTGGCTCTCGCATTCAAACCCGTTCGGCAAGTGCAGTGGAGACAAAGGCAGATAGCTTCAGGCCTACCCACAAATTGTTCCAACCGTAACCCGACGTTCTGACGTCTGCTCGCGCTCTCCTTGCTTCTTCTCTCTCAATTTATCACCGCATAGTCTTTCAAACGATGCAAAACAGTGTAATATAAACAGCAAAAACAAAATCACCGCGAAAGAAAAAATATCCCGTCAGAGATGTTTTCGTTTCGTTTTTAATTCAGTTTACCTCGCCATAACTGAGCTTCATCTGGCTTTTCTTTATTACGTACTAATTACTTTCATCAAATATGTTTTTTACGATAGTTGTAAATGCACTGCGCCGCCGACTTGGAGATATAAAAACTCAGACCCCGGATGTATCAGTGAAGAGGCTACGACAATCTGCCCTTCGTTCGTCTTGTCTTATTATTCTCAACATGGCGGCACTTGGCGTCTGTGCCAAGGGCAGTGAGAGGAATTGGGACGATTGGGAAGTCGGCGAAGGCTCGGACAAACTGTTTCTTTTGGTACCCGATAAACTCTCGGGCTTCGAGAGAGCGATAATTGAGGGCTTCGGAAGTTTGGGATATCCCTCGCGTCTTTTATAAAAATTTGCATCACGTAATTTTTGCTTCATTTACTTAAGAAAAGTTTGGAACCCACTAAGTATACCGCAGTCAAAACAAAATCAAACTGAAAAGTGGCTTGTCGGGCACGTAGAGAAGGCCCCGTGGCAACGCACACCAGAACAGACACTCCACTGGCTGCTTTGCATATGCGAGAAATCGTAATTTCTATAATCAATGAAGAAAAAAAAAAAAAAAAAACGACTGTCTGGGTTTGAAGGTATTTAGAAAGGCGAGGAGCGCACCGTTTTGCCACCTACGTTACAGAGGAAGCAAAAAACTGAAACGTCTTCAAAGTCCTTTCTTTTTACTGAAAATACGCTTTTTTCGAGGCTAAAATTGTGAAGGCGATACCTAAAAATAATTTTCACTCCTTTACATCCGACGCGACGACAGCTCATACATACGAAATCATCAGTATAACTCTATGGGGCCGTCAGGTTGAGCACGAAGTCATCACTAATATTTTATCACCGAAACATTGGGCATTCGCATACGTCGCTGCTGGCGTTTCGTTACATACTATGCTCTTTCTCCTTTTGAGTTTTGTTTATCTCCCCATACCTCAATTTATTTATTTATTTATTTTTACGCGACATTGCTTATGTATTAAAAGTGAGAGCGAATAAAGTTTCTGAGAAGGCCTCGTTCGATTGTTGCTATTTTTTCAGTGTTATCCTTTATTTTTTAAAGCAACGCAATACTGAAGTTGATTTGTTTGTAACTGTACTTTGACGATGCCTTTCAAATAATCTGCAAAACCTGATACGTGATGAGATTATGCCAACATTAAGAAAACCTATTTTTTTGCGAGGAAAATGTTAATTATTCTAAGCCGACAAAAGAGTGTTTTTGAATTTCATTTTTATTGCGCAAGATCTTGCGCTTCCCACTTGATTATACTTTATATTGACACTAAAGTGAAATATTGTGTAATCCACGAAGTGTCCCAAGGAACGCGCGTCACTGACATTTCATGCATACGAAGCGCAGCGAAATTTCCAAACTCTCCTTCCCAGTACTTCGTCCCTCGAAAACCGCTATCTTCGCTGCCCCCCTCAACTCCCTCCCCCTTCTCTCCCCCTCAGAAAAAAAAAAACGAACCGTTAGATTTTTTTTTTATTTTTTAATCGTGCCGCACGAACTTTCACTTTTGCGGTGATGTGGTTTTTTACACCAGATCCGGCTGTTGCAGAACTAATTCGCGAGTGCGACAAAGGGCGGTAATAGCAACCACAACGACACCCCAGCTTGTGGTCGAGGTTGGTCACACACAAACCCTCCGTACAGACGCGTCATAGATATTTTTTTTATTTTTTTTGCTAGAAAGCGCGTATAGAAATTTCCGCTTCCTTTAAGGACCGGAGGCCCACTTCCCGAAAAGTCTAGGCCGCCATCTGTGTAATGTTGGCGCTAACGACTACGAAAACAGCGAGCGAGCATTCAAAACGACGACTCTGTTGCTTCGGTTGCGGTTTTTCGTCAGGCACCGCCGCATTAAGAAGAGACGTCGATGCCTCAGCCGCGTTTCTGGCTTCTTTTTACAGCGGCAAAACAGGGCAAGGGGAGCGTCGACGGAAGTCGAGAGAAAAATAATCGCGAATCCTGTCGCCGTGCCGCTTGTTGCGTGTTCGTGCTCTTTTTGATTCGCCATTTGTCGATGCACTTTGGATCTCGTTCCACGCGATGCCGCGCCCGCATGAGCTCGCGCTCTAAGGAGATTTTAATGGAAACGGGACGAGACAGCGTCGAGGAAAAATTGAAATTTCCTGAACTGAGGAAATGCAGCTCCCGCCCTCGTGTCGGTCGCTATGCATTATCACCACTGTTTATTTCCGCTTACGATTGTCTTCCGCCTTCGTCGACCCTTTTATAACGATATTTTGGTTTTTGTGAGAGGTAGAGATGGGGGAGGGGGGAGCACTTGTTTCTAAAAATGTTAGGAGGAAGATGTCAGGTCTGCACCCCAGGAACGAGCAAATGGAAAATTGTTTTCCGAAACGGGAAGAAGTAGTCTGGCGAATAAAAGAGCGCCGCTGAAGGAAATGGGTAAATAAAGTTGTAGGATTTTATTTTTTATTTGGAGGGCATTTTGCACGCGCTAAAACTGAACGGACGGTAGCAGTGAAGAGAGGAAGGAAGAAACAAAAGTGATTCCTTTTCCTGCGTGTCATCGCCACCAATCCTCCTTTGCTTCGATTTCGTCTCGTCACATCTCGTCGGCTCACGCGAGAGATTGAAAAGAAGGGACGTAAAAAAACTACTACAACCTGAACTGAGGAAAAAAATAAAGAATGCAGCTTCATATGTCTGTAGGTTCTTCCTTCTATTTCGGACCGAATACATGACATACTATCGAGGCCTATTTTTTTATTATTTTATTTGGCAACCCCTTATTTCCTTCTTCGTGATCGTCCACTCTTCCCTGTAGACCCAATTCCTGTCCCTCCCCCAAATATCCGGACATGATACGGGAAAACGTCGCTCGGGATGCGTGTCTTGGGCGTTCAGTATTCATTCGATCATTTTGTAAACATATCTAGAATAAAATATATATTTCACGTTAAATAAAAATGCGTGTCTCGGGACCGTTTTGTAATGTAAATGTAACGAAACATTGGCGTCATGAAGGCAAGCGCAGCCAAAGGATCTCCTCATCGTAATCACGTGCTAACATAATAAAATATACTCGCAAGGCTCGTTTTTAGATATTTCTTGCACGTCTTACTGGCGCAGCTCAGAGTTATTGGGCTTTAATAAGCGCCAGCTTTCCTTTCCAACTTGATTTTGTTGGAATCGGTGACCAAGTGAGTTAGCGCACTGCAGCTCGGAGCGCGTGGAGCGAAAGCTCTATACTCCGTTTCACCTTATGTTGTACCGCAGGGAAGGTTAGAAACGCGAGCTCATAGCGTTGGGAGCTGCTCTTAACGCACGAGAGCTTGTGCCGCCGAGATGTGCCCTAGAGCAAGGAGCTCGCGCTTGTAGCCTTTCCTGCGGTACATCATAAGTTGAAACAGAGTATAGATGCTGAACGAAGGGACCCTGGGTTCAATTCCCACCCCTGCCCGTTTCGATCTGGATGAGCACCGTACCGGCGTGCGGTCGTGTATCACTACTGCGTGATGAACGTTGAAGACCTCTGGCTGGCAATCGTACTGCGCTGGCTAAATTTCTCATCTACAGCGCAAACCCCCTATTGAAAAAAAGTCCTTTCAGACCTTTTAGCCCCGATGTGTTATAGGACTCTACTAGACCCTTAAAGGAGCTGTGCAACGATATTCAATTGGAATGTTTTTCACTTTACACGAGCTTACTGGCACTAGTGGGACTCAAGGATACTCGCATGCAATGCCACTGGCCAAGAAACTCCTTTGTTGCGGTGTAATTTCAAGGACAAAAGCGATCATTTTCATTCAATCTCTCCCTTGCAAAATTCGATGACGTAACGCGGGGATCGCAGTACACCCGTATGACGATATTTGAATGCGGTTCATAGATTGGACCCGAGCATTGCGTGGGCACTCGATTTAGGCTCGTGATAATTGATAGCTCGAGAAGCATTCGAGTAGTGGCCCGTGTCCAATCGCTGCAACGACGACAATAGCCGAGCCATAACAATGTCTGGAACTCAGCGCGTGTCCTGTGCTTTGCCAACCCCAGCGCGTGGCTATGATCAACATTGGCGGCATATAATCGGCTCCAGATCACGTGGCCGCTTGTTCTGGCTGCGAGTTGAGGGCGTGAACGCTGCTCGTTGTTTTTTTAATTTTTTTCTGGGACTTCTAATGCGTCGGGTGAAAAACGAAGGCGTGTTTCATAGGTCATTAACGTCAGGGATCCGTTCTAAGCGGTATTTGCGCAAAGTAAAAAAATTGTTGCATAGCCCCTTTAATACTTCAGACTTCAGCCCTTCGGACTTTAGGCCTTGAGACTTCAGCGCTTAAAGGGACCATGAAACGATTCTGAAATCGAATTTCATCCACCGGACGCCGTAAAAGGTGTGAAAAGAAACACAAAAACACAAAAATAGGAAGCCAAAAAAAATTCTTTGCTATAGAACTTTTAAAAGAAAACTGGACTCTTTTGCGCCTTCTTTCCTTCGAAAGCTCTCTCACTTTTCACTGCTATGCATCCGCGGAACTGCAGCACGTCAGCCGAATCCACGTCGCCTATTGGGTAAGCGCCTACCTCACCAGCACCGCGATCATAAACAATAAATAGCCGGCAAATGTTTCCTAAAAGTTTTGTTAAATAATATTCGGATCCACATTTTGTAGCATAATTAGAGATGTGTGGCGAAAATTGCAAAATTTGATAATGCTGAGAGCCAAGCGCCATCTATCGTGTGGTAAACGAAGCTGAGAGCCAGCTCCGTTTTCGATCAAATCAGCATGGCCGACAGCGTCGCTAGGTCGCGACGACCAACGAACGTTTATTTTTCTACGTGTTCTTCTCGCGCGTCCCGACTTCAAGCAGCAAGAAAGAAGTACTTGAAACAGACCACGACGAACAAGAACGCTGGATCCACGAACACCCGAGAAAAGCTACGACGGTCACGAATCCACCGACTCGGACCAAGCGAGCTGCGGGGAATATAGGCCTAGCGGGCTCGGCGCAGCGTTGCTTCGACGGTACTTGGCCACGACAGTCTGCCCACGACCGGCTGGCGTGCTGAATGGAATATGCCCGCGCGACCCTTGTGGACCCTTCCCGTATTAAGGCTGAACTCCATGGGACGAATTATGTGACGAATAACTGGCGAACGCCGCCCGACGGCACGCTCGTTTGGCGCGCGACGTAGTAGCCACTGTGTTGATTCCACGCGCAGAGCAAAAGCCGCCGGCCAAAATTCGTCGGTTATTCGCAGCATATTCGTCCCATGGAGTTCAGCCGCTGACCTCAATTTTAGATTAACAGGTGAGGTCAATCTCTTCCCCTTGTCATCTCCTTGTTTTCCGATGCAGTGTTGACGAACACTGGCGTCGAAAAGGGACTCTCGTTGATTTTATCTTCTTGTTTTGTGTGATGTAGAGCTCGAATAAACCCCGTATGGATTACCTTCGGAACACGGTATGTACACTTCGTTATTAGTATGCCATTTTTATTCTGACACGACTGCACGTCACTGTCGAGCTATAACAGTTCGTGGGAGCTAAGTGCAATGCCGGGCCAACCTTCCTTTGCCGAGTGCCGCGTCAGTATCGAGTTGCAATCGTAAAAGATCGGTCCCGAAGCGCTCACCAACAGCGCGAATACAGCACTTCCATCAAACGCGCGCGTCCGCTCAAGAGTGTGAACAGGTATTTACGTGGCTCTTGCTGACACTGTCGTAGTTCAAAGTATCTTTTTAGCGTCGGCTCGCTCCTGCATCTCCGAGGCCGTGAAAAAAGCCGCGGCGATTTGTTTCCATCTACGTCGCTTTGCAAACGACTGACACGGGCCGCCTTTTACCAACAATAACAGCTGGCGTGCGGTCGTGTATCACTACTGCGTGATGAACGTTGAAGACCTCTGGCTGGCAATCGTACTGCGCTGGCTAAATTTCTCATCTACAGCGCAAACCCCCTATTGAAAAAAGTCCTTTCAGACCTTTTAGCCCCGATGTATTATAGGACTCTACTAGACCCTTAATACTTCAGACTTCAGCCCTTCAGACTTTAGGCCTTGAGACTTCAGCGCTTAAATATTCATCACTTCAGCCCTTCAGATTTTATCTTTGTACGTAGCAACCCCTTAGCCGACATACTTTAGAAATTCAGCTTTTCGAAAAGCCGTGAGAGACGAAAATGCATGTAAAGTGTTAACTGAAACCCGCGCGCAAGCAGCTGCAGACAAAAGTGATCAGACCAAATAGGTACAACCGAGTTCTTTGTCGCGAAAATAATATTTAGAGGTAATTGCATCATATGAACGTACATAAAGTTAATTGTGATCGCCAGTGTTGACAGACGTTCGTGCTGGTCGTCATCATTGGCCATTGTCGTTTGCCGCCATAGTCGCTTATTTCGTATTGTTGTCGGCAGTCGTCGTCATAGGTCGTCATCGTTTGTCATGGTCTTCCGTCGTCGTCGTTCGTCGTCGTTGTTTGTCGCCGTTGTTCGCCGTTGTAGTTCGTCGTCTTAAGCCGTCGTCGCGGTCTACCGCAGTCGTCTTCTGAAGTCATCTTTGTCAGACGTCTTGGTCATTCGACTTTGTCAGTTGAAGTTGGTCGGTGGTCGCCGTTGGTCCGTCGTCGTCGAATGCCGCCTTGCGTTGGACGCCGGTAGTTGTTGTCGTCGTCGTTGTCGTTCATCGTTACAGCTGACTGTGGTTGCACGCCGCGGTCCGTTTGCGTTTATAGCTCTTTCCGTGATCGTGCGTCTGGGTTTTAGTGAGGGCAGTGGAGATGTATGGGGGATGGTACCCGCACCTCCAGCAGAATGCCTCGAATGAAAAATTGTAAACGATTGTATAACAGAGAAAGAAAATTAATAAGGCAAACTTGTGCCTACACATTAAAAATTAAAAATCGGAAAATCTTGCGTCAACAATGAAAGAGCGACTGTCCCACAGCAACGCGTTACCGCTACCTTTATACGCTCGGTGCGCTCAAGAATGTTTTAAACCAGAACATTCGATGATAGCGGAGAATGGGCTGGAACGTTCTAGAAGTGTACTGATTCTTTAAAACAAGACCTTGGGCGAGCGTTGTTTCGACCCCGTTCTTCTGCTCGTCAGCCGCAAGCGTTGCCAATTCCGCCATGAACGCGGCAATATTTGAATACGGAATCTGCATGTACGAACTGGTCGGGTTTTTTACGTTGCGTGAATCAGAAGACATTTGAAAAATTAGCCATGCATAGCGATGAACAACAGCTTTCGAAGCCGTGCATTAAACATTGGGACCGAAAAACGACGCAGACGGTGAAAGAATACATACGCGTACGTGTTCGTATTCTTGCGTGTCTCTCTTTGTGTTTTTTGGTTTTCTTAGAACTTAGGCAAACATACTGTTCACTCATAGTTAACAGCCGATATCATCGAGCAACGCTAGCAAGAGGTGACTTCTCTTGTATCTCCTTCCTGGTAAACGTTTAGAAAAAAAGCCCCAACTGCCACCAACCTTGAGACGTGCAGGAAGGGTGGTAGACCCAGGGACGAGGTGCGTCCACGAGTTTGTGCACGCAGGTTGCGACAGCAGGCGACGGCGTGCTCAGACAGTGTCTAGCTGAAATACCGTCATGCTCGACTGGCCTCAGGTAACTACGACAAAAACAATTTGGATAATTAATCCTGCTTTAGAGGCAGGCAAGGGAGAGAGAGAGAGAGAAAGAGGAGTGGTGAGGCGACGCGAAGTCACCAAAGAAAGTGCACGAGCACAAGGAGGATAAGGGAACGACTCCAGCCTTTCATAACGCAATATAGTGATCGACTGGCTCGACGCAAGGTAAGAGCAGGAGGACGACAACGCACTCACGGCCTCAAGCAGAAAGGATGCGGTTGTATTATTTTTTAATGTCACATTCGCTGTCGCTGTTTGTTCTCAGTTTCATATTCATTCGATGAGTGTTTTTTTTCCAGGAAATTAGCTGCACTCTATTGGTCACTTCACATTGGACCGAAGCAAGAGCTATAACCAGCTCAAGCAGTCCTTCCGTGTGATACCGCTGGCATAACTATGCCCTCCTGTCAAATACGTCGATCAACTGACCAGAAATAAAAAAATAGCGGAAACGAATATTGCCGGTCAATTATATTTACATGGCAATGTCTAGTCATCTTATAGGTTTACCTAAACGAAAGCTAATAATTAAAACATTATTACTTTCGCCGCTCGTTTAACGAGCACAAGGATGCTATACTCTTGCCCAGTGACACTCACATCACGAGCTCATTCGTGGATCGTTGTCACATTAAGATGGTGGCGCGGGAGAGTTGGTTATTCATCATGGGAAGCAGCCGTGCAAAAACAAAGCATGACAACAAAAAACAGACAGCGTCCTTCTTTGTTTTTCTGTGTGTCTACAGTGTTATCAGGATTATTTTGAGTTGTTACTTCCTACAATCCTTGCCTTAGTTTCTGCAGCAGCATGAGGTAGCAAATCCGACACTAGTACACTTCAATTCATTTAAGATTCCACCAACCACGCTGCAGTTGAACTACTTTTGGGTTCAAGCCACTCTACATTGGCTCACAGAAGAAAGCTGAAATTCGAGCAAGCAAGAGCTTTGGTTTACGTTGAGGTAAGGCGGTACGCAGTGCGGCTTCAGTGCACTTGAACGCCTCACCGTCCGTTTGCTCGAGAGGCATTAACAGCCAGCTGTTGTTTGTGCTCCAGAACTTTCCCGACAAGAGGGAAAAGGAGAGGCTCCTTTCAAAATTGGGCGTACTTTTTCTTTGACACTTTTGCGGATTCCAGCTGGGCTTTGCCTTGGCTCGTCCCTGTTTTCTTTTCCGTTTTTTTTCTCCAAACAACAGGCGTTTTGTGACGGCTGCTCAGTTTTGAAATTGAATTTGCCAAGCCGACTTACACCGAGACCTTCCCGCGCCGCCCCTTGACTTGAAGTTGACGCCCTTCTGGCGATGGGTTGCGTTGGGACGACTTCTTTGCTCCACTCCTCTCCTCGCCTCTAGAGTTCGACAGCAACGAATGTTTTTGCTTTAATTTAAACTGTTCTTCCCTTTTGCGTAATACTTCCAATGTGAATAGCGTTAAGTGTGTTCGTTGTCGCAGGGATTCCGTCAACCGCTTTTACACAAGGGCTTTTGCGTGTCGCAATCGCGTTATGCCAAACTTGACAAACTTTTGTTTTTGTTTTTTATTCCCAGAAAACACCGTGCACCGGCAAAGCTAAGGTCATAAAACGGAAATTTGCGGTTAGGATTCTGCCTCACTTTATCATTGGACAATGTGGAGGCGAACATTCTCCTTTCCACAGGGCAAAATGTTTTAATGATCAACGTAACGTCAAGTGGTTCGCGTATTCCTTCCTAAGATAAAGTCGCAAGTGTGAATACAAGTTAGTTTATAAAAAAATAGTTGAAGTGCTTGATGCGAGGGCTTAAAAGTAGCAAAAAAAAAAAACATCGTGAAAAACAATTGTCTCGTAATTGTTTTGATTTCTGACTTCAACCTACAAATTGTAGCTCTAACAAGACACAATAAATTCGAGTATTAACAAAGCCTCTTAAGCCAATTTCTACAATATACGTTAACATTTACAATAATTTATAGGACATGCCAAGAAAAATATTTTTACAACGTTATATTTTTTTAGTATAAACTGCCTCCCCACTTTCGTAAAACATTATACGTTAAAAGATGGTGCCAAATACTTCTGAAATAAGCTCAGTAATAGTGCACAAAAAAACCACAACTGATGAGGTGACAGGAAATACATATACATCGAGACATTGGATCGCAAAATATGAAGCGTCTGCAAAAGGAAGAAAGATTAACAACGTTTGCCTGTACGTTCACACGAACGAAAAGTTTCAGTCCGAGCAGAAAACCTCACTCAGGTGGCTCGCCGATGGCCATGCGGAATCGGGGGAGCACGAAAATCAGACTTTGTTTTTTTTATAACAGCGGGAAAAGAACGTAAAATGAAAGAACGAAACGAACAAGCCAAGAAGTTATCTCATGACGTCCGAGGCTCCAGGCTCTTTCTTTAAGAGCGAGCACGCTCGAGCAAATTATCCAACGCCCCCAGCACATACAACTGCCGCCTTCCATTATGTGGGAAACGGAGCATTTTGATTGCTCCTCTTTTTTGTTTTTTTCTTTTGCTCGTCAGATTACACCATTATACAAACACACAGATACGCGGCAGCAAAATAACAGTTTTGCCGAGCCCCCCCCCCTGAGGCGTCATGTTGTTTGACCACTTCATTCCCATCTTTCCATCCACGAATATTAAATCTACCTTTCTAAATGGCACCTCCACAAGGAAGCAAATCGTGTTCTCCACTCGTTTGATACCTATGCTTAAGGAGGGGGGTCGGATGCTCCGAGCTCGGAACTTCTTTTATTTTTCCTTTCGGCTGCTTCGCTTTTGTGCATGTTCGCTAAGACGTTCGGTTAAATCTGCTGTGAAGACGACTACGAATGCTTCCCGCGTGGCGTTTCAGACTCGCAGGGTGGGCTTTTAGTCTATTTCGTTGTTTTGCTTCTCTAACTTTTTCCTTTTTTTTTCCATCTCTAATGTTTGATTTCTTCGTATCTGGGCAACGGCGGAAGGAAGGAAAGACAGGATGATTGCTGCTTTTAAACCTTTAGTCAGCTGCGGGAATCCGGGTGCGAACTACTTTCGTCACTGTAGTAGCGCGTGCGTGTGTAAGGAAGGTTAACCGGCGCCCAAGGCTTTCGGAGAAGTGGGCCACTTTCACAGTGATATTCATTGCGGGCTCTTCCCACCACTGGAAATGATGTCCTTTGTTGATGTAGTTGGAGATGTAGGGCGTCCTTCGGCGATGCTTCAGAATCTATGAAAACGATCGCCCACTGGCAGTGCAAATCGAACCTGGATTCGCTGCGGGCAAAACGGAGGCGTTCCCACTTAGCTACGCTACGTTTTTTTCTTCTTTATTGCACTTAGCTACGCCACAACGCTAAAGTCAGGGTCACACTGCTAATACATCACACAAACGACTTTCCGCATAGAAATTAGACCGGGAATCACTGCGATATCCGTGCTTCGAATGCCGCATTTCCAAGAGTTCAAGGAGAAACTTGGGCACGCAGCATTCAAACCACGGATATTAGGGTGACTCGTGTTTGCACACTGTCTTCTGTGTGATGTATCAGCAGTCTGACACCGGCTGAGGAAACCGCTTTAAACTTGGGGCTTTTCAAGTACCATAGCCTCCTTTATCATTGGCGTAAGTCCAGGACAATATAAAGGGGGGGGGGGGGGGGGAGTCGAGCTTTGCCATGGCAGCTATATTGATTACCGAAAATATGAATTTCATTTGACACACGAATCGAAACTGTACACTAAAACAACAAAAAAAATGCAGACATGTTCACATCTAGCGTTCTTCTAATTTTTGTAACGATTTACTGTGCACAACAAATTAATTACTTGAACAACGTTCCGAACACAAATTATATAAAAAAAGAAGACCCGATGAGATCTATACACCAGACACAAGACAAACATAGAAAAACAGTGTGAGAAAAAAAGAAACTTTTTTGCTCGTTTATTTTGTTTATTTATTTATTAATTTATTTCAGTTTACACCGCAGCGCCGGAGGCATTATAGAAGGGGGGGGGGGTAGTACATTTGCGTAAAAGATGACATGGTACTTGCGTACACAATTCACAAATAAGCAAAAACGCAAGCTCACAGGTGAATATACACTCGCACAGTATCAACCAAACAAAACCCCGCAAAAAAACAACACACACATACACACAAAAGAACACGTTAGAGTGTCACAAAAAGGTGGCACGAGCCTCTTCACTCACATGAATTACAATAGAAAAAAAAGAAGCACAGAAATCAATAACATTACAAAAAGACACAAATGCGCAAAACAGTGCAGTACAGCGCTACCCACAGAACCCGGCACATTTTCCACAAGAAAAGGTAAACGTAGGGGTGATGTTATATTCTCTTCAGTCATGAGAGCCTGCCGAACCATCGCGCGGTAGTCTGTCGTAAGACGGAGACTATAACACAATGGAAACCGGTTTGTCAGATAGTTCATTCCTCTCTTTTATGATGCTAGGAAAAAAATGAATATTTCAGAAATGTCGGTTCGGGCTGTGTATCCTCTTATTTTCTTAGAGTGGTCCAATTTTTCAGAGACGAAGTGAGGTGGTTTTATGTACTTCGGTTAACTAATACCCGTATGATCATGATATAGTGCATGAAAAAACTTTAAGCGCAGTCGTCGTTTTCTTGAGCATAGTGGTTCCTATTCTAATTGTTTTTTTAAGAGCAGTAACACTTTCTCTGTTAAACTTTTCTGTAGCAAATCGAGTTGCTCTGCTCTGAACTTGCTCCAGTTTGTTTGTAAGACAGCTCTCTTTTAGTTCCCACAAAACACTGGCGTACTCTAGGATTGGTCTTACGTTAGAATAATATACGGTTGCTTTTACATTCCGGGGACATTTATTAAAATTCCGTCTTAAAACTTTATCATGCGGTTCGCTTTAGCCGTGAAAAAGTTTATGTGTGAGCTCCAAGACACACTGGGAGTGAAGTGGACGCGGAGATACTTTACTTCTTTAACCTTTTCTAGCCGAACATTGCTAATCATGTATGAGAAATTAACTGGTTGACGTTTCCTAGTGAAAGTAATCAGGTCACATTTGTTAACATTTAACTTCATTTTCTATTCAGCCCACCATCTTGAAATGCGATCAATGTCTTCTTGCAACACCGTGCGATCTGCCTCCGACTTGATGCCACTGTATAGGACAGAGTCGTCCGCATATAGACGAATGTTTGATCTATTTTCTGCAGAAATATCATTAATAAATATTAAGAATAAGAGCGGTCCTAACACGGACCCCTGGGGGACGCCCGACGTTACATCTAAGTAAGTTGACGTTACTCCGTTAATCAATACTGCTTGTTTTCTATTTGTTAAATCATCAGTAAGCCAGTTAAGAACAACGTCTGGAACGTTCAATAATTTCACTTTTTGCAAAATTAATTTGTAAGGGACCATGTCACATGCTTTCTGGAAATCTAGAAAAACGCAGTCTACCTGTACGCTTTTGTCAAACGAATAAGTGATATCGTGATAGAATTCCACTAATTGAGTGTCACATGAAAAGCCCCTTCTGAATCCGTGCTGATTGGAAATTGAAAAATTGTGTCTGTCAATTGATGTTTTGCAAAGCTACTGTAAACTATGAGTTCTAATACCTTTATTTGAGACAGAACTGTACAGAAATGTCTCAGGTGACATGGCTAGAAGCAGAAGTGCCTGACAGGGCCATGCCATGCTTTTGGCAGCAAAGGTAGCAAAACATAAAACACAAGAGGAGTGACAATTTCAATCCGAAATAAAGATGTATAAAAAACAAAACACAATTCTCACAAAAGAGCAGTGCGTGAACAAAAACGTTTTCTATTAATTATTGTTAAAAAAGTAACACGCGTAATGGCAACCCAGGACTCTGAAATATGGATTCGTGATAGGTCTCTACGTTTTCCGGTTTAGAACCTTAGAGAAGGTTTAAAAACAAGAGCATGGTTCTTGCATGCGCTGACAAAACTGCTCATCAGCTGCGACAACTTTATGTGGTCCACAACGCCTTGACAAACATGTGCCAGTGCCATGCGGCTTAAGCGTGTCCCCCCCACGGTACTCCGCAGCCATGTGCTTAACCTTCTCAGGGCACTGAACGATCCTTCCACCTCACAGGAGGAGACTGGCATCACCAGGATTACCCTGAGGACACTCTCTACATTTTTGAAGTACTGGCGTATCGACTCATGAATGTTCCGAATATCCTCTGCCACGTTGTCGATATATCGTAGATAGGAGTGCTCTCGGTGCTACTTTCGCACGCGAGACATGACTTTATTGGAATCAATGCCTTCGTATCATCAGATTACGTCCATATCTGCTTCTGGAAAATGTTCAAAAGAACACTTTCCAGCTCCTTCTATGTCCCGATTCCTTCCGAGTCGGGATTAAAGCGTTTTTCAATGCCCGACAGTGCTGCATCAACTATTGAAAGAAATACGCGCCGAATATAGGTTCCCACTTCAACTGTAAGGTCACTGGTGCTCCCTTTCTCGTACCTGGCGGGGCACTCTCTGGATCTCGGTGGTTCCACTGCATGTACACTGCCACTCTCAGCAGCTTTGGTGACCTGTTCAAACAGTTCATCGAACATTTCTTCAAACCACAGATGGCTCAACTCGCTCTTGGCAGACTCCACCTCCTGGAGAATTCCCTGAATTGTTGACGAACGTCCTTGTAGGAATCTGTTCGGGTCCTCAATCACTGAGAACACCCTCAAAGCTATTTCCAACAAAAGGCGCGTGTTTTTTTGATTCCATGGCGTGTAGAATACCACTAATTTTAGCGGGCTGCTCGGTCGGTGCTTCTTTCAGTAATTTCTTCTAGGGAAGCAATTATGGCCTCTTGCTCATCCAGCGAGGCAGATATCGCTGGTCTTGTGCGTAAGCAGCTCGTTGGGAATAAGAGTTTGATGTTTGTGCCCAGCTTTCTTTCACACAAAAAATCTGCTTGAACTTGCCAGAATGTGCTGAGAGCGCGACCAATTTCCTAATGGCCATAAGCGCGTCTCGAAGTTCTGGACAGCAGTTTGAGACGTCAGGAGCTACAAGGTTGGAACTGTGGCCCCGCAGTGAAAGTATATAGAAAGTGGGTTTTTCGATTTTATAATCGCTTGGCATCTATTAAACTCCCCGCATCATGTTGGCAGCCCCGTAGTAAGTCTGCGCCCGGCAACCAGAGAGTGGTAACCGAACTGTAGTCAAGAAATCCACCACGGCTTCTGCAATCGTGGCTCCCCTTGTATTCGGCGGGGTACAAAGCCCTAGAAAAACTTCAACAGGTCTAAGGTTCTCGTCCACATAGCGCACGCATATGCTCTCCTGCTCAACACCAGCCACGTCTCGCGTACCATCTACGATGATGGCGTAGTTCGTTTTTGGAATGGCGCTGGCCAGTGTTTTGGACAGCGTTCCCAAAGCACCGAAGTATTTTGTTTCGAAGGAGTGGAGACGTGTACATTGTGTTTCGCTTTATCCAGGTGGTGAACTTTTTATTAGGAAAATTTAGAGTAGCGCACGCTGAAGCTTTGCGTACGCGAAGAATAACGTCGTCGCCACTGCGCATGCGCCGAACGCTAACCACGATTTGCGCTTTGCGTGCGCTATTTTAGCGCACACTATTTCTCGGAAATTGCGTGCGTACGCAAAAGGTCTTTTCGCTTTTCCATAAAGGATTTTGTTGATGAAAAGTTGGCTAAAGCCAACGTTATTAAACCACTCAGTTGGGAAACTGCCATAGAGACTGCTTTGAAAAAGTGGCCCCGATTTGTTCTCGAGCACCGAGCAAATGCCGAACACAACGCCACCATTTCTCCCGTAGCGGCCATTCGAGGAACCGCGCGTTACTTCTATTTTGGCTTTAATCGGCCATTTTGGTGCCGAAACTGGAAGAGGTTACAGGCTGGAAGAGGTTACAGGGGTGCCACCCCCGTCTCCCCAGCGGACGCGCCGCGTGTTACTACCGAAGTGAAAATGCACCTAGGTCGGGACGCGCTACATTAAAGCACCGCTGAGGCATGGTTGTATAAAAACAATATTAATTGTGCCGCAAAACTTTAGAAATTAAAGATTTGAAAAACATCACACGCCCTTCATTTTGTACTAAACTCCAATAAATTTCAAACAAAAAGAGTCTTTTCCGTTTGTTTTTACGCAAAAACTGGCTTTCTAAAAGCTAAAGGTGACCACAGTACAGACAAATGATAAAGAGTGGCGCTGTTGTCGTATTTAGTTCGGTCTCGGTGGACGCCAGCGGCCCAGGTTTCGACGGCGAGTTTCCCAACTGAGTGTTTTAGTAACGTTGGCTAAAGCCAAGACGAGCACAGTTAAAAAAATGGCGGCCCCCAGGACCATGGCTGCGGCCGCTTTAGCGGCGTCGTGAACGCGACGTCGGCGGCATCCTCGCGACTGCGATTTTCAATGCAGGACGACATTGCACTCGGTTTGGAAAACCAAGTAAGGTGGGCAACGATCATCGGCAACTTGATGCTTGCAACGAGCGAACGTTTATCGGCGAAGGGTCAGTACACTCTTGCCAAGGCGACGCATGTGGACATGACCGGTCGACCGCTCGCGTCGCATTCTCACGTTTAAACAAATGTAAAATGTTACTCTGAACCGAAAATCTTGCTTTTTCTCAAGTTACAGCTTTTCGTCTGTGAAATAAAATCGTGACTGTATCTTGGTGGCGTTACAAGCGCGAGATGCTTGGGCTTTTGCGTCGCGGCGGAGAAACGCTATTCTAAAACTCTCTTGCATCTCGCGCGCTAACGCAAGCTCTAAATTTAGCGCTAGCGTGCATTAAGATTGCGTACGCTATTCTAAAACCCCCTATTGTCTTCTTCGCGTGACATGAGAGACTGGTAAAAGGTTCCTTCTTTGTTTGAATGACCTCGAAATGGCAAACCCTGGCGCAGGAAGTACTTAGATGCCTGAAAAATAATCTTCAGACAACGCCTCGCGACTTCCTGCTGCTTTGCAGTCTGTGTGCTGATTCGGTCATGCACCGACGTCGATTGAAGGCTGCTGTGTTGGTAAACGGGGGGGGGGGGGGGGGGGGAGAGTCAAGAGAGAGTCAAAAGGCGACGAGGATAAAAAATTGGGTAGAAAAGGTGACAAAAAAGTGAGGCCGCCTGGTAAGAACTCAAATGGCACCCAAAGCTCGCAGGGCTCTCGTCAAGGACAAAAACTGGTCGTAGATAGGTCGTCTTCCTTTTTGAAAGACAGAGTGAAGGCGACGAGACTCGCGTGCATTATCGCTTATTGTTCATAACCTCGCGGCTGAAGTGATCTGTTCGAACCGATTAAATGGATGCTATTTTTTTCGTTGTGTCTGTGAGAAGGGGGAATTTTTAGTTGATTTCAGAATAGCGCCTGTTGACATTACATTTGAAGCAGGTCAAAATAAAGACTGTTCGAATTCAAAATCCCAGGAAAGGGGGGGGGGGGGTGTATTCAAGGGGCGTCTCCCCCAGTCTAAACACAAGGGAAATCAGAACACCTCCCCTCCCCGCGATTTTCGCGACTGTCCTCTATACTCATAAGACGTGGCGGTTCGACGACGGTGCCAGAGAGTGCCCGGTCGCAGATTTGGAGCGCGCGGATCTGGTAGCAGAAAGCATCAAAGAGCCATTTCTCGAGTAACCTGGACGTCAGCGCACAGAGTTTGCAGCGGTGAGGATCCGAAACACACTTGTTTTTCTCGGGAGAAGTGTGTTTCGGCGTCTCGCCGCAGCGGCGCGCCAGTCACGTGGCTCTCCTCTCATCCGTTGTCTGCCGCTCCACCTTACGCACTTCGGCGGCCGCATCTCATAGCGATCTGCCACGCTATGCCTGTATATCGGAGCCTATGGAAATACCCAAAACTGAAGCCCCTCTATCCTGGAAAAAGTGGCGCCATGCATTGTTGTGGAAATGCTCGAGACACCTGCTGCGCGCCACTTCTGGGAAGAACATCACGTCTGCAATCTAGCTCAGTGCTGCACTGTGCCGCCATCATCTTCCCAAGGGCTGCACGTTGCACGTGCCTTGTGCATCGACGCACCTTGCTCTACTTTTGAAACATAAAGGGGCTTTAGCCAAAGTCCACTCCACGTGCCCTCTGATAAAAAAAAAAGAATAGCGGACATCAAAATGCTCTCGTAGCACTGTCTCAAGAGCTCGTGCCAGGAGAAGAGCTTTCACACGCTCCGGAAAAAAAAAGAAGCCACAGCGTTTGAAGACAAACGGAACAAACAAACGCATTTGAAACAAAGCAGACAGTCTATTTCGTTCAGAACGCTTTCGTTCACGCACTCCGCAATGCGTGAACGCGACGCCGGTTCCCAACGACTTCGCCAAGAAGTGTGACAGCTATCGCTGTGACTGTTCTCTGTATTAAAGCAGGATATTGCTCAGATGTTACGACGTCGATGGTTCAGGCTGGTTAGGCGTCATCAAGGGACGTCGTGCGGCGACCGAAAGGGAGCTAGGTGATGCTCTTGGTGGCGAAGTGTGAATACACATTGGTGGATGGACGCCGAAGGCGACCTCAGTGTAAAGAGGTCTTCAGGTTTGTAAAAAAAGAGAGATGAAAATTCACGTATGCTTTTCTACTGACTTGACCGGACTCGGACATCAACGTGAAATCACGTGGCTATGACAATGTTCTAGCGGAAACGGAAGTTCTCCCAGCCGAGCGAGGAAGCCGCGTTGGACACAAGCGCTTCGTCACACGAACGTATGTGCTCGTCAACAGTCAATTCGTCGACGAATATTTTAATTCACGTTCATGGCCCATGAGTTCCATGACGGCACTTATCATCGGTTGCGAATGACAAGTTCCATCATGTTCGGTGGAAGTTTGGAGTCATCATACCGGTGCCCAAGCACTTCATCACGACCGTGAGATTTCTTATTTCACATTTCAGTTGAGGATAAAAGCTAAGGAGAATGAAGTTGAAAAATGATTTCATGATTTCTTTAAGATGTGAGTGCAGCTACAGTGTTGTGCAGCTTAAAGGCCTATTCACACATGCAGCGGAGCGCTATAAGCACCTGCGCTGACCGCGTGATAAGCAAGTACTTACGGGAGCGTTCTCCAGTTTTGTATCGCAGCGTCAAAACAGTTGATCGTGGCAGACGATAAGTAGCTGACGACACCTAAGCAGCGCTGGATCAGCGCTTCGCTGCCTGTGAGAAGCGGCCTGTAGGGTGAAAGCCAGGAATGCGAGCTAGCCCGCACACCACCGTGCCGCACACCTAGCATTCAGACGTTCCTTTCTAGCGTGAGCGCTCGTTCTGGAGAAGAATGTTTTAAAGCCGCGACCTCGTGCTCTTGTGCTTGTTGCACTGGTTGCAGTCTCGGCTTGCGGCAAGAAGTTTGGGTATCGCTGCCTGGTGGAATTCGCACAACGCCTTAGTGTGGATAATTCAATTTCTTTTTGCTGGTGCAAGCATGTGCCGTGCCAAACGTCTATGCACTATAAAAATGAAAACGCAACCGTGTGGGCAGCACGTGTATTACCCAGAGCGAAGAAAATAGAAGCGGCCCTTGCAACCTTCTCACCGCGGATAGACGTATCTGTGCTCATCGAGGCCTCCAGTACATCACGCCAGTCTGGAGGGAATCACCAAAAGCGCTGGACGCGTGGGAATCTCGGTGCCGCTGTTTGTAAAGGAGTTAGGTGGTGTGCGGCGCGCGATATGCACAGCTGATGCGGCGACGCCTTATTAGCTCCCAGTTGGCGCCGCCAATCATCGCCAGCGAGGCAGATATCACAAGGCATTGCGCGGAGGCGCCGTGTGCGTGTCGTTGGAACAACCATTACCGGGGAAGATGCGCTATCGCGGCTCCCACCAAATTCTAATTTCGCGCCTCCAGTGCAGCACGCCAGTCTGGAGGGAATCACCAAAAGCGCTGGACGCGTGGGAATCTCGGTGCCGCTGTTTGTAAAGGAGTTAGGTGGTGTGCGGCGCGCGATATGCACAGCTGATGCGGCGACGCCTTATTAGCTCCCAGTTGGCGCCGCCAATCATCGCCAGCGAGGCAGATATCACAAGGCATTGCGCGGAGGCGCCGTGTGCGTGCCGTTGGAACAACCATTACCGGGGAAGATGCGCTATCGCGGCTCCCACCAAATACTAATTTCGCGCCTCCAGTGCAGCACGCCAGTCTGGCGGGAATCACCAAAAGCGCTGGACGCGTGGGAATCTCGGTGCCGCTGTTTGTAAAGGAGTTAGGTGGTGTGCGGCGCGCGATATGCACAGCTGATGCGGCGACGCCTTATTAGCTCTGTTCGAGGCGGGGTTTAAGCCGCACGTCCGGAGGCTTCCTGGCCTTTGACGACGTCCATTCCCCGAAGTGAAGAACCCAGGGGTCCAGTGGAGGTGGGAGAATTGGTAACGTAACGAACGGTTTAATTACATGGTAGCGATACAGTCGTCAAATCCGAGAGAACCACTGGAGCCGCCTCACGCTCCGCCTTATATAGGGTCCGTTTTCTCCCTCACTCTCCGCCAGGGCAGCAGGTGTGACCGACAAGTGCGTTGCAGCAAAGTCCGCCGCGTCGTAGCCAGAAGTGCTTCGTAGCCATGGTTCTCCGCAGTTAGGCCAGGCCTCTCTCCCCTTCCGGAGCGCACGAACCCACATGCACACACACACACGTCCCGTTGACGTCACGGACGTGTTGAGACTCGTTTTGGACAGGCATCGACAGGTGGGCGACAGTCCTGAACAGATCGTGACT
The DNA here is from genome assembly GCA_013358835.2 of Ixodes persulcatus. Taxonomy (NCBI): domain Eukaryota; kingdom Metazoa; phylum Arthropoda; class Arachnida; order Ixodida; family Ixodidae; genus Ixodes; species Ixodes persulcatus. The sequence goes on from JABSTQ010009060.1 coordinate 161,764, forward strand.
CGTTTCGGGCAGGCTCCAACAGGCGGGCGACTGTCCTGAACAGATCGTGACTCGTTTCCGCAGCGTTGAAACTCGGTAGAAGGTCGCCGAAGGTTCCATTCTTAACAGCCCCTCCGGCGCCAGGGAAACCTCGAATGGCCGGTGGTACTATCGCTGGCCTGAAGAGGTGGGCTTGGAGTAGGCCTTGAGAAGACGCTGCAAGCATTAAGCAAACTCCCAAACCTCTCACAGCGGAGGCATCAGCGGAAACGTCCCCCACAACACCACGTCACACCGCAGTCAAACGCTCGGAATCCGCCAGAGACCCGCCAGACTGGACTACGGATTACCAAAATTTGGTACAATTCCGGGTATCGAGACTCCCTGTCGCCAAAAAAAACTCATCTTTCCAAAGAGGTCACTATGAACAAAATGCAAAAGACAAAAACTCTTCGCAATTTGTGAGGTCATTTTGGGGTTTTAACGAAGTGCCCCCACTTTGATCCTCATTCCCGTGGATGACGAAGACCTCTGAGATCATCCCTACTATTTTTCGTGATGTCAGAAAAATCTGCTCAACCCATCGGCATTGCCGTTAAATTTGCCTTTCCTTTTTCTTACGCTGAAGTGATAGTGATCGATTTTCACGTGATTTCTAGACGTGAAAATGCGGTCCTTATAGCGCCGATAAAACAATCCGCCTCTTTCATGCCCCGTCACATTGGTCCTAGCAATCTCCTGAGCTGTACCGCGAAACCCTGACACACTAGGGTGGCTCTTCTGCTCGACTGTCAAAGACACTCTGTCTACTCGTAGCAGAGGACCAAAGTTACGTGACGCCGGAGCTACGAGAGATCTTTCACTGATACCCTCTTCCTCCGCCTTTTCCGCCGGCGCGTTGGGACGGCGTACGCTTTCTAGTGCTACGAGGTCAGGCTGTTCTACAACCTGGTCCCTCTCATCCCGGTTTTCTGCCTCCAACTCTGGGAGTGCTTGCTCCCCGTCAGCTGCTTCTGGCTCTGGATCATTCGTCAACAAAGGGGCGACCTGACGCGATTTGGACCTCGTACACGACTGAACTAGCCCTTCTCCCAGTTGTTGACCCCTTTCGCGCAGCAGGAAATCTGACCGGTTAGAAAACAAATAAGGATACTCCAACGGGACTGTTTGCGAGACAGCCGCCTCTGTCACTAGCTCTCCGAACGGGCCAGTTATCCTTACTGTCGCCATAGGCAGACAGACACTGTGCTTTTCAAGCAGCTGCTTGATCCAAACTACCTTTCCAGTAAAATCGGATGGCGTTACACACGACGGATGAACAACGTCCATCATCGCTGCACTGTCCCGAAGCACCCTGCACAGCTTTCCGTTTACCTGGAGCTCGTGAAGATAGGGACGAAGAAGCTTCAGGTCCCCGTCACTACAGTTCACGTACGAGAACACAACCCGCGGTTTCTTACATCTGGCCGCTGTGTGTCCCGGCTCCTGACAGTTGTAGCACAGGAACGGCTTCCTTGCCTCAAACTGCCCTGTTGGGCTTTTCCGCGCCTCGTCTCCGTTCGAGTGTTCTGCGCTCTTTTCTGGGACCTTTTGTCCTGCTTCGGGCTTCTCGGGCCCGTTTTCTCGCGAGCCGTTTCCCTGTCGGAAGGTCTTGCGCTGATCGCTCCGGCCGGGTTCGCTTTCCTCTCCGCTCAGCTTTCTACGCGTTGCGTACTCTTCGGCTAGCTCAGCGGCCCTTTCGACAGAGTCGACTCCCACCCTATCCTGCACCCAGAGCTTGACTGACTGCGGAATGCTACGAAAGAACTGTTCGAGGCACACACACTCGACTACCTTGTCTCGGCTTTCGTACACTTCCTCGCTCTTCAACCATTCTATCAGGTTGGTTTTAAGCCCGTACGCGGAATTCCGAGTAGCCCTCGCTGCTCTTTTTGGATGCGTTTCTAAACCTTTGACGGAATGCCTCGGCAGAAAGGCGGTACCGCTTCAAAAGGCTGGACTTCACCTTGTCGTAGTCGTCCGCGTCTCCAGCACTAAGGCGCGCGACAACCTCTGCAGCCTCACAGGGCAACAAAGTCAAAAGCCGTTGCGGCCAAGTTTCTGGGGCGAAGCTCAACTTCTCACATGTCCTCTCAAAGTTAACTAAGAACAGGCCCACGTCTTCCTCAACTTTAAACGGCTGCAGGAGCTTCTTCATTTGATACGACTCGATCTCACTTGCTCGTACCGGAGCCCCAACTCTACTGTTCTGTAAGTTTAATCGCTGTTGTTCAATTTCGAGCTCTAGCCTTTTCAGCGCTCGCTCCTGGTCTCGTTCCTCTCTCGCTGCAGCCTGCTCTCGTTCCTCTCTCGCTGCAGCTTGCTCTCGTTCCTCTCTCGCTGCAGCCTGTTCCTCTTTCGCTGCAGCCTGTTCCTCTCTCGCCGCAGCCTGCTCTCGTTCCTCTCTTGCTGCAGCTTCACTCTTAGCGTTCTGAAGCAGTTCCCACGCAATTTTAATTTCCTCTACTTCCGCGCTCTCTGAAATCGCTTTACTGATCTCAGATTTCTTCATCTTTTGCTCCACCTCCACACCCAATTCTTCACATAAACAGAGTAAATCTGTTCTCAGTAACCTCATCAGATCCATGATCGCTGCTCTTTAGCTTTGGCTTTGCTATAAAACTTGTCACGAGGTTGTACACAAACCTAGCGCACGAGTCAAACACTAAGGATTCCCAGCAGTTCAAAATTAATTAGCCATAATCTGAAGCCTGGCGAATCTCAAAGCAAAGTCCAAACGCTCACCCACAGATGTAGCACGATGTCGCATGGACCGATCCCAACCGCTGCCAACCGGTTGTTCGAGGCGGGGTTTAAGCCGCACGTCCGGAGGCTTCCTGGCCTTTGACGACGTCCATTCCCCGAAGTGAAGAACCCAGGGGTCCAGTGGAGGTGGGAGAATTGGTAACGTAACGAACGGTTTAATTACATGGTAGCGATACAGTCGTCAAATCCGAGAGAACCACTGGAGCCGCCTCACGCTCCGCCTTATATAGGGTCCGTTTTCTCCCTCACTCTCCGCCAGGGCAGCAGGTGCGACCGCCAAGTGCGTTGCAGCAAAGTCCGCCGCGTCGTAGCCAGAAGTGCGTCGTAGCCATGGTTCTCCGCAGTTAGGCCAGGCCTCTCTCCCCTTCCGGAGCGCACGAACCCACACGCACACACACACACGTCCCGTTGACGTCACGGACGTGTTGAGACTCGTTTTGGACAGGCTTCGACAGGTGGGCGACAGTCCTGAACAGATCGTGACTCGTTTCGGGCAGGCTCCAACAGGCGGGCGACTGTCCTGAACAGATCGTGACTCGTTTCCGCAGCGTTGAAAGCATTCTTAACAGCTCCCAGTTGGCGCCGCCAATCATCGCCAGCGAGGCAGATATCACAAGGCATTGCGCGGAGGCGCCGTGTTCGTGCCGTTGGAACAACCATTACCGGGGAAGATGCGCTATCGCGGCTCCCACCAAATACTAATTTCACCGGGTTTAAGTATCCTGACGCAGGAAAGGGAAGAACACGAGGAGGTTTCCTTATTTCCTGTTGGTGTCTGGGCGTCCGGAGCTGGTGCGTGTGCAAACTCGGAGACTGAGACTACAGCTCCGGTGCCCTTGCGTGAACTTCACATTCCCGCCGAAGCTGCATGAAGCCCCGACTCGTTAGCGCTCCATGGTGCCTGTCGTTTGACGAAGGGTGATAAGGAACTGCGACCGTGTTAGTGAGCCTCACTTAGAGGCTTTGGGAATGTGTGCGTCCCGATTTCACGGCAGAGGTGTCTCGTATAGTGTTTGCATAGAGAATCAATAATTAAGCTGCGCTTCGGAAGAACGACTCTCTGGGCATCGCGTTGCTTCATAGTTCGCAGTCATCCGAAGATTGATTCAAAACAGCGGGGAACGCTTCTTCCTCTTCGGAAAACCCTAAAACTGGCTGCTACAGAGCAAACCCATATCGCTGAGCTATATGACAACCTTTTTAAAATTCAAGATCGGATTTTTAAATCATAACTATTGACGATTACACAAGCTTTGCTCTGGCTCGCTACAGTGAAAGCGTGTAAAAGGCGGTCTGAGAATGGAGTATTGTCACTCGACGCGCCTATTCGGTGGCTGTGGTTCTGTCCGGTGATGCACTCCGAGTCCTAGGAAGGTTACACGTGATTGACAGCAGCCCTGTGAACTCTTCAGGTTCGAGCCTCTGTTAACGAGCGACTAGAGCTTCCCCCGTGACGTGGAAAATCTGACTACTGTTCAGCTTCCGCAATATTCCGCGGCCATTGTATATATGGCCGCGGAATATTGCGGGGTCGAACAATTGCTGCGCAGTCGAGCAAGCCCTCGCGCCAACACAAAACGAAATTTTCCCCCTTTTGGCCAATATTTACATTTTCCGTCGAATAATTCATGTTCCTAAAATTAGAGAGATGAGGGATGATACAAGTGGGGAACTGGACTCGCAATAGAAGGCATTGAGTATAGCAGGGTAAACAGGGGCTCGTAAAGCGATCCCCACTTGGGGGATGGCGTCGACAAAAACTATTTTCCCTCAGGCTGACTTGAAATTTATAAACAAAGGATGACGCGCAAAAGAAGGGCCGAAAGAGGGCCGCTTTCCCAGGTAACGAAAAATGGGGGATTAAATTCAGAGGCAAAAAACGCTCTACAGATAAAAAAAAAAAATAGAATACCGAGGGGCCGGCACACGCTTTCTCCCTAAACATCCTTATTTCCTATTCACCATTCGCTTTTCCACATTTCGTTTAAAATACTGCGTTTCTCTTTGTCTCGTCTACATCTCTACCTTTTCGCTCCTTTTACAAATTGTGTAGGGATACTTGATGCTCTGTAACTCGAAAAGTAAAAGGCGACATAACAATGTGTGCGACTCATTCACACACACAGCGCATGTTCTTGTTTCCGCCTTGCTCCCTCTCTTGACCCCATTGTCTCGCCGCGTTACTTTCTTCCACGCTCAAAAAGGGAAGGGAAAAAGACGGCTACTACATCCCGCCTCGCGTTCGTGTTGTGAAGCATGGCACCAAATATCGAAGCACTTGTCTCCCTTATATAAAGACCGACGACCAGTTCGCGCTTTCCACTTTTCCCTCGCTTCCTCCTCTCTCCCTTCTACCCTGTCCACCATTGCCTGTTTTCTCCTCCCCCAGGGTGAGGAGGATCTTCTGCCTTGCAGAATTTCGTGTCTGATCTTCGGCCTTTAATTGGGTCTTCACACGAGGGATATGCGTGGCGTCAGTGAACGGCGGAACCAGCCGTACTTCCTCCTCCCCGACGCAAGCATTTACACGAACGGCGGGGTGCCGAGAAGGATGTCAGTGTTATCAGACGCTTTTGGCTGTCGCACTCTCGATAACAGGGCTCGGTGCGTGCAGACGAGAGTAGAAATATGGAGGCGTACATGAGACGGCGTTACGCGATTATGGCAGCAGCGCTTTTAGATCCAGAAGGCGACGAACTGCTTCCTGCTAAACCAAAAAGAACAAACACAGATACGTCTTGAATGGGTGGATGCAAGACAAAGGATGTAGAGTCAAAACCCAGTTGTGTGTAAAGCGGCTTGAGGACGTCATTGATTAATATCAAAAACTCCTTTGGGTCAGTTGGACGACAAGCGCAACAGTGCAAACGAAAACAAGTTAAGCGATCCCGATGCCACCGCCGGTATCTGGCTGAGAAAAATGTGTAAAGTTGCCAGACACGCGAACGAAATACTGCCAATTGCAAAAAGAACCCTCGTCAAGGCGGGGAGCGTTCGCGCAGCCCGAGCAAAAACTCCTCTAACCCCCTCTGATGTGAACGTCAGCGCGGATTCGCGCAAAAGCGTGACATTATTACCACGTGATGCGCATCCCGGGCAGCAAAAGGAGGGATTCTTCCCCTGTGTATGAATACCCCTTAAGGTGCAACCCCACCGTGCATTACATTATGGTGCTTTTTTGACGGCTTATAACTTTCTTTCTATGCATCTTACGATTATAAACTTAATGTCAAATAAAAGAGCTGTTTTTCAACGCTACTTTAATGTCTCGATATTACGATTATTTTTAGTTGTTAGTTAATTATTCAGCTTTTAATAGACCACAGTCTCTAATACTGAAAAATTTATTTTTCGAGTTATAACGTCCCAAAGTCCACGATATTTTACGTGAGCGTTTGGTTGGATGTAATAAATTAAAAAAAAAGTAAGCAACAAACTGTACAGATAATGTATATTAAAAAAAATAAAGTTTAAAATGGTATTATTTATGGCGCTATAAAAACTGAATCACGTCAGCTAATCAAAATAACGAGACATTAAATTATAAAGCATCCTTCGATATTACATTTTCCAGAACTTTCATATTGATATATTACACGTTAAGAATGTTATAAGACCTCAAACGTTTCCCATTCAGTTACGGCGAGTTGTAGTTTCTTAATATAAAATACAGATGGCGACACGCGTTCAAAACAGCTTGATGTGCATTTTCCGTCGTGTGCCACTTGGAATGCCACGTGAAAGACAGAAAAAGCGCCAAATTTCAGGGTGTCAGATGCCTGGATGCCCGCAGTGAGTGAGTTAGAGATGTCAGGACAACAAGCGCGAGGCTGCGGGTGCACCACAGCTACTTTGGCGCGCGTTCTACTGTGCGTCGGTACACATGCCCGACGCGATCCAAATGAAATGGGCGCCATAAAATGCATTCTGCCATTTCAAATTCCGCCACATATGCGAAAACATTTAAATGTTTTTATCATTTGCAAAAATCATTTTCGCAATCAAACAATGCTTGTCGGAATGGTTTGACTATATATTGTTTCAAAAACCACCTCGGTGGCTCTTAAGCGGCAATGATATTAAAACAAAACACAAAACATTAAATCGTCTCAGTGTCTCTGAGCCGACGCGGTGGCCCATGAATTCATATTTGTCGGGTTTAAATATCGGCCGAGGTGCCCGCAATCCGACGGAGGCCAATCTGAGATTTCGGTTACACGTCAAAAGATCTCCAGTTTCTAGATGACGATTCCTCCTCTAGTGCGGACGATTAAGACGGCTCGGACCTGAGCCTTTGAATAAGGTTTTCCTCCTCCACCTCCAGTTAGTCAAAATAGGCCTGCAATTTTTTTTTTATTGGGGCGTGTTAAATGATTTTTGTTGGTTTGGCTTGTGAAACCCTAATATGTGAATATTTGCTTTGCTTTACCTTAGTTCGGAACGCAGCCAACGCTACGGGCTGATGAAGCCGCCGAAACAGCGCCAAGGGCGCAAGGTTAAGCTGCTCGTTCTCCTTCTGTGCCTATGCGGTCGGGCTAAACTAGAGCCACTAAATAAGCTACGCTTTGTACACATCTTGGTGTTTAAAGGAGCTGTGCAACGATATTCAATTGGAATGTTTTTCACTTTACACGAGCTTACTAGCACTAGTGGGACTCAAGGATACTCGCATGCAATGCCACTGGCCAAGAAACTCCTTTGTTGCGGTGTAATTTCAAGGACAAAAGCGATCATTTTCATTCAATCTCTCCCTTGCAAAATTCGATGACGTAACGCGGGGATCGCAGTACACCCGTATGACGATATTTGAATGCGGTTCATAGATTGGACCCGAGCATTGCGTGGGCACTCGATTTAGGCTCGTGATAATTGATAGCTCGAGAAGCATTCGAGTAGTGGCCCGTGTCCAATCGCTGCAACGACGACAATAGCCGAGCCATAACAATGTCTGGAACTCAGCGCGTGTCCTGTGCTTTGCCAACCCCAGCGCGTGGCTATGATCAACATTGGCGGCATATAATCGGCTCCAGATCACGTGGCCGCTTGTTCTGGCTGCGAGTTGAGGGCGTGAACGCTGCTCGTTGTTTTTTTAATTTTTTTCTGGGACTTCTAATGCGTCGGGTGAAAAACGAAGGCGTGTTTCATAGGTCATTAACGTCAGGGATCCGTTCTAAGCGGTATTTGCGCTAAGTAAAAAAATTGTTGCATAGCCCCTTTAAAGTGATGGTTGCCAGTTATCTGAAGCTTTATCTGAAATCACAGGAAGCGCTTTTCCGTCCTCCACAAATGTTTAAACAGTTCGCGACAAAGCAAAGCAATATTACGTGAGCTTCCTGACACCGCACTTTTGAATCATGACGATCGGCAGTTGCGTCTGATTTGTTACTAACCACCAAGATGGAGGCGCCCACAACAATATCGGGGAAAAAAGTGCCGATACTCTAATACCCTAGTTACACGGGCGCTTTCAACTGCCATTGAGTCAACGACAGTTGACTCAATCGCGATCGGCCGGAGTTACACGGCGGCGCCAACTGTCATCGAGCCGCTAATGACAGTTGAGTTCAACTGAGCTCCCCTATCTCAGTTCAACTGAACGGACTTCCCCAACGGAGGTCAAATGGCGCCTGTCCGCGGGACTAGAGTTACTGTATAGGCTCCCTACGGGAGCCAGAGTTGCGCGTTCAGCCATTTTGAACTCCGATGTTATGCAGGAAAGGCACTCCTCGCGCGTGTAGGAGCGTGCTGTGTGGATTGCGGCCGGCGTTGCCCAAGTTATTCGCGGCGTGAACCACGGTAGGAGGCGCCACTGAGCAGCACGTGAATATCGGAATGTGAGTGGATGCCCGGTTTATTTCCATCGCGCTCGCCATTGCGGTGCAGCGTGATCGCTTGCTGTCAGACGCGGCGCAGTAGTTCTTTCTTGTTCTTTCACCGGTGACACAACTCACGCGACCAAAATAGCTGTAAGTACCCATCCATATCCAAGACGAAAGCAACTGGGGAGGTAAAGATTATAATAAAACAGGGCAAAAAGCTGTGGCCGAGCGCGGTGGCCTTTTCGAACCACTTATCAGGTGCTTTCGCGACGGATCGTGTATTTTGTATTGCGTTTTGAATTTCGTTACAAGTGTCTGTTTCGCCCTCCGTACGAATTCCGCAGGCGGGACTCGGTAACGTCCTGAAATACTGGCTTTGATCCTAGGGTGTGTTGTGTTTAATTGTCAGTAATTATAACTGGACTACAGAAGTGTTTTCTTCACGCGCAGTTCAGATATAAAAATATTCCCACATCTCTTCTTTTTAAGTATATTATCATTACGGTTATCACATTACATCTACATCTGTGCAATGTCTGAAATGACGGTCATTATAGCGTTAGTTTTCAATCATGCGGTTTGTCAGCTTAAATGTACGATCTTAGTAAAATGACTCCTCGATAAAGATAATTTGACGTAATGATATCCTGATTTATTATTATTATTATTATTTTTTATTTAAGAGTTCGCCCTTTGCCCAAAGCTTTGCTGTCAAACATTTATTTAAAGACAGAAGGAGTGTTAAGATGGAAGCTTAGGCGCGTTGGCGATTCATATCGTATATACTTCGTTTCACTTTATCTGCGAGCGATGCCAAAGCTAGAAGCGCGAGACCAGCGCTTTTTGCATTTCTCCCCAGCTCGCGCGCTCGAGCAAAGCCTGAACGCACGGAGCTTCCGTGCTCGCGCTTCCAGTTTTGCCTTCGCTCGCACAGAAGGTGAAACGAAGTATAGTAACAGCGCAAAAGACGAGGACAACAGGGAGAAACACAAGTACGAGCTTTTTTTTGTCCATGTTTCTTCCTTTTGTCCTCGTTTTTTGTGCTGTCATCGTACGGTACCTGGAGGGGACACCCTGCTGTTTTGTTGAAGCCCAGAGAAAAAAACATTTCATGCATTCAATTACCTGGGCGCATAATCAAAACGCTCGATGAAGGATGAAGGATCAAACAGCGTACAGCGTGACCAACTCGTCCTGTTGAGCGTGACCACTGATCTCGATGAGCGTGACAGAACCAACAGAACGCGCTAACGGACTGGCTAACGGCTCGCTTGCGGGTAGCGGTAAGTAGCGGCTAACGGATCCGCGAGCGTCTACTTTGCTGCACGATACTTGATACCAATCCTCACGTGATCGGATCTCGGCGAATAGCGGCGAGCGCGGGACGCGGCACGTGGAATCAAACGCGCAACTCTGATTCACGTGCTGCTCAGTGGCGCCTCCTACCGTGGTTCACGCCGCGAATAACTTGGGCAACGCCGGCCGCAATCCACACAGCACGCTCCTACACGCGCGAGGAGTGCCTTTCCTGCATAACATCGGAGTTCAAAATGGCTGAACGCGCAACTCTGGCTCCCGTAGGGAGCCTATACAGTAACTCTACGCGGGACCGCTGCCGCCGACCGTCGTTTCCGAGGCACTTACTGTTTCGGAATGCAGGGGGAGGCGTCTAAAAAGAATCGTAGCAGCAAAATATCCGGGAAGGAATAGATTTAGGCGTCCGAGCTGCCGCTAAAACGATCCCGGCTAGCCGGCAAGCCACCAAACGAGTGAAGATGGCGGCGGGACCAGCTGTGTGAATGGACAAATCGTAATGGGTGCACCCATCGTAGCGGGCAGTAGCTTGCTCCACCTAGCTTAAAATATGCGCAACTTAACCCTGAATCTGTTTTGGCACTGGTGTAAACGGCGTTAACAAGCAGCAAGGAATTGAACGTAATGTAGGATATTCTTATAATAAATAAAATATGTTTCTCCGAGTAAATTACTTTAACAATTAGACTGATCACGTGGCACAAGAACTAGTTTCGTTTTTGCTTCAACTGTGTTCTGGAGAGCCGTGTAACACCATCTCAGTTCAGTTCAGTTGAATCAAAGTTGGGGCTGATAACTGTGATTGAACTCAACGACAGTTCAAAGTGCCCGTGTAACTAGGGTATAAGCGTAGCTCATTTGGTTTAGCTCACAGGTTAAACCTAGCTAAACCAAGTGCGGGGGGGATCGTTGGACGAGTGTGTTGTCGCACCGCAGATCAGAGCACGTGGAAAAATGCTCGAGCGCGAGCTCCGTTCAAAGCACGGAGCTCACGCTGCAGAACCTGTAGGGACTAAATCCCCTCGATGTGTTTGCGTTGGTCTTTCAAGTAACCTCAAATATGCCAGTGCACGAGGCCCGTCTCTCAAGCGGCCCTTGGAGGCAAATGGCGGCGCAGCACTAAAATGACTGGCCCTTGAAAGCGAATAGCGGCGGAGAACCCGCTCGTGGCACGTGTCTTGCGCGTTTCCACAACAATGGTTGGCGGTACTTGTAAAAAACGCCTTTATCAAGGGGCTTCAGCAGGGACCCTGTGTTCAGTCGCCCATCTGCATCCTACCGTCGTGCGATCGTGTACCATATAGACTGCGTAATGCACGTTAAAGACCCCAAGCTAACAGTTGCACTGCAATTTTCATAATCTTCAACTGGTAACAATGTCGCCCTACGAAACGGCTGTTCTCTAAAAGCTAACGACTAATTTTGAATGCGCCGTTACATTGCATTTTTAATGTGTGTTCGCGTAATCGCGTTCTTTTTTTTTATCTACAACTTTGATTATGCGGCTCTTACTTATGATGAAACAGACTATAGTTGTCGGACTTCTGGAAAAAAAATATTATATAACTAAGAAAACGGCACGTGAACGCAAAAGACACACACACACACACACACACACACACACACACACACACACACGCACACGCACACGCGCACGCACACACACACACACACACACACACACACACACACACACACGCGCACGCACGCACGCACGCACGCACGCACGCACAGGCGCACTTAATAAAAATAATTGAAATAATATAATTGAATATAATTGTGTTTTAAAAGGCTCGAGCGCACCCAAAAGCTATAAAAGCGAGCTCGATGCTTTGGATGGTGCGCTTGTTCACTGGAAGTGTAGTTCAGGGCAGTATGCTCGCACTTGTATGTTCCGCTTCGATCGCACGATAAACCCAAATACTTTACTGGTAATGTATTTAGTGAAACAAAGCTTACGTTTTGTATATGTGCAATGCCCTCAGTTTTCGCGTGATTACACGCTTGTTTATCATTATTGTTTTCATTTCTCACTGCGATTCATTTCGTGCCCTTTTGTGTGCTACATGCATCAGAGACAAGGTAACCCAGGAACATTCTATTTCGCGGATTGTAAAAAAAACCTATGCAACTTGCCATGTGTATCACAATCAATACAAAATATTTTAAGCCTCACATGTGACCGCTTGCCTGAGTAAGCATTGTTGTTTGTCAAAAACAATTGCCATTGTATAAAATCACGTGGGAAAAACTCGTTCTATAGCACGCGACCGTTGGCATGCAGTGAATACTCATAGTCGGCGCTGAGATGTTTGGTAGCTGTCAGCAGGCGGAGTTTTTCTATCAACCCAGAGTTAGAATATTTCCTTCTTTCTGTTTTAAGCAATCAGGAGACAACTTACACCAAATCTGAGAGTAATAAAGTACTATGAGCATTCAAACATAACGGCCTGAGCCGTATATGTAAAAACGCTTTAGCTTTTGATGCACCCTTAACTTTCATGCTCAACGTTAGTGTAAAATGTAGGGCTGTTTTATTCTTAATCAGCGTACCATGTGCGTGCTTACACTATATTTTATACAACGTGAAACTCTACCCGTTTGCATCTTTTTTCATTTATGCACACCACTATTTGCGGGCATAAATCACCAAATTAAGACTGGTACAGGATGTCACAAAAAAACAATCAAACATTTACAGGGTTTTTTTTTTACCTCAAAAATAAAGTACGGATTGCCTAACGCTCATTCTCCGCCCATAGGTTGCGCTAGGTCACAACCAGATGCCAAAGTTTCATCACAAACGGACACCTTATTCAAAAGTTGTAAGTGATTTTCTGAAAAATTTAATGGAAAAATGGAGTCCATTTTTGCCCGTTTTCGGTTTCTGGTGCCATAGAGCCCCATGTATTTGAAAACTCCATCGGCCGCCATTTTTCCATTGGACTTTTCAGAAAATCACTTATAACTTTTGAATAAGGTTTCGGATCGGGCTGAAACTTTGACATCTGGTTGTGACCTCTAGCGCTACCTTTGGCCCGAAAATGAGCGTTCGGCAATGCCTAGTTTATACTTGCGGTAAAAAAAAAATAAAACTTGCATTTTTTTTGTGACACCCTGTACATTGCTTAAACTAAGTGCAAAAGCGATCCACAGACCCAGAATTTTTGCCTGGCCAGTCATTGCATTTATCACTGTATTTGTATTAAAATTAATTCTTATAATTTATTGCTGTGAGATAATTTTCAACCTCGGCATTTTTTCATTATGACTCCCGCACCAGTTCTACTTTGGGTTTACCAAACTCATCATCTAAACCTGAGTGTCATTTTTTGTGCTTTCCAGTCACGTGGTTTTGGTCAAAAGAAACACCTAGCTACCTAAATGAGACACCTGACCGCCCAACAAATAGTTCATTTGTTTTGATTTTTTAGGTAGTTAATTCTTCAAGCTAGAATTTTGGAAACCCAAGTCTATCACGTCATCACGTTTTCCTGGAAATCCACAAAGAGCCAAACACATGCAAGACAAAAGGGCCGGCCCGTCATATTGCTGCCCGCAGAGCCGAGAAAGCACCGCTCGGTCACGGACTTCTAGAAGATTCGCGTTCGTTCTTGCACCAGGTTCCCTAGACTCGTAAACAAAAAGTTGAAGCCGAAAGTTCGCAGAGCGCGCTGATTGGACGTTGGCGAAAAAAGCGCGAAGTTTCTTCATGATAGACCAATCGGTGCGCTCCGTCAGCTTCGGCCCCAACTTTGTGTTTGACGAGTTTAGGGGCCCAGACCTAACTTTCGCTCTGCTTTCTTGTTCTCGAAAGTGCCAGTTCATCCTCGCCCCGAGCGCGCCACGCTCAAACCTTCTTTGCCGAACTTTCGAGATAGTGACGCACCGTAGATAAGCAGCTGCCCGCCACCTTGTCAAGTCAGTCTCGCTCTCGCTTTCTGTTACGCTGCTGAATCGCCGCCTGCTTTTCTGCTGTCTCGACGCTCTTTCTTTACTTTTTTTTTTTTGTTTAGCACAAGTTCGCCTATTAAACCTTTATTTTTCATAGTTACAAAGAGGGAAACAGGGCCAAAAGTACGGAGGACAAAGAGGGAGGAACACACAGACCGTTCTTTGTCCTCTGTACTTTTGGAGCTGTTTCCCTCTTCGTAAATATGCATAACCAACTCGCCCAGTTTTTAACGGTGCTCTATTTTTCAGTTCACTGTTCGTCCCCTCGTCACGTTCATTCGTGACAATATAAATCCTATCACATTGAAATATGTGTAATTGGCCTCTGAAATCTCCGATAACAGCGCAAAGGCAATTTTATATTTTTCAACGCGTCGGTGGTTTTGTTGTGCATGTGTCTCTCCATTTGGCTCAGGACGATTTTTGCGTTTTGTTCTGCCCCCATTTGCTGGAGACGTGAGCTCGGAGCGTAGGCAACTGGCCCTCTTGCACAAGAACTGGCGCAGCCGTGCACGTTCCAAAGAAAGCTCGTGCAGAGAAAGACAAGCAAGGGACCAGGGATGTCAAATTCAGGATATAGAAAAATACCCCACAGTATAGAAGCGCCGCCACACACGATTTTTCGCATTGATGTACAAGCCTGGAAGGCGATCCCACCGCCATCTGTTGGTTCAGAATCACACTAACCAAGGGTGGGGTTGCACCTTAAAGGGGCGGTGCAACGATATTCAAATGGAATGTTTTTCACTTTACACGAGCTTACTGGCACTAGTGGAACTCAAGGTTACTCGCACGCAACGCCACTGGCCAAGAAACTCCTTTGTTGCGGTGTAATTTCAGAGACAAAAGCGATAATTTTCATTCAATCTCTCCTTTGCAAAATTTGATGACGTAAAGTGGGGATCGCAGTACACCCATGTGACAATATTTGAATGCTGTTCATATATTGGACCCGAGAATTGCGTGGGCACTCGATTTGGGCTCGTGATAATTACTAGCTCGAGCAGCATTCGGGTAGTGGCCCGTGTCCAATCGCTGCAACGACGACAATAGCCGAGCCATAACAATGTCTGGAACTCAGCGCGTGTCCTGTGCTTTGCCAACCCCCAGCGCGTGGCTATGATCAACATTGGCGGCATTTAATCGGCTCCAGATCATGTGACCGCTTGTTTTGGCTGCGAGCTGAGGGGGTGAACGCCGCTCGTTTTTTTTAATTTTTTACTGGGACTTCTATTGCGTGGGGTCATTAACGTCAGGGATCCGTTCTAAGCGGTATTTGTGCGAAGTACAAAAATTGTTGCGTCGCCCCTTTGAAGGGGGACCAGCAAGAAGGGGGGCGGAAAGTCCTCCTCGCCTCTTTTTTAGGGGCGAAGCTCCTTAGGGGCTAGCCATGTCCGTATGTCCGTCCGCCGTTGGGTGCTCGTGCTCCTGCTGGTGAGCTCACGAGCAGGAGCACGAGCACCCGACTGCTGCTCCCGCTTTAAAGGACCCATGAAACGATTGTCGGACTTCCGGCCAAATAAGATTGCGTTTGGGGATGCCCCTCAACTCATTCAATGTTTCCCGGGTCACGTGCGCATTGCACGCCGCGGGGTACGCGGCTTCCGGTCTTGTCCTCTCGTTAGCACTCTGGACGTTGTTACAGCGAGAGCAGACTCTCCCCTTTCTCCCCATTAATAGGCTGCTTAGACCGGCCATTTTGACGTTGTGGAATGCACGTTGCTAAAGAAACATGGAAGCTAGCCATCAGCACGCGCTCAGCAGTCGCGCACACAGCTATGGCCGACGTGAGCGATCGAAAGTGTCGCTGTGGTCGGCCCACCCCAATTGGCCGAATGCTGACTATGACGTCAGCAAAGGATGTCTGATCGTCGGAAATAAGAGGAATGTAAGAACTTCAATTTTGACGGTGTCGGCAGTGTTGCTTTGAGACCGCTATGATTTCAGGCTTCCAGAATGCTCATTACAAACACCATCGAGCTTGTTGTTCACAAGGTAATGACGTCACGAAAGGTAACCGAACGAGGGTGCCACCGAAACATCTCGCCGCTAATAGTTGCAGGCAGGCGAACCAGATGCACGAGAAAGAAAACGAACCACGCAGCTGCCGAAACGTGGTTTTTATATCGCGTTGATCACACCGCTCGTCCGGTAGCAGCCAGCCAACGTTGCTAGGCAACGGAGCAGCGGGGAGGGGATGCTTTGACTTACTCCGGATAGGTGGCGCTGCGAAAACTTCGTGTACTGAACAAGAATATAAAACTTTCGATTCATTTGTTTATGTTGGAACGAAATCATTTCTAAACGTTACCATTAAACTGAGAATATACTTGTTCAAAAGGGATCTCAATAACCGCACCCACCGTGACGTCACAAAGTTAGTTCCTATGGCCGCCGTACGTGAAGTCAAGTAGAGAAATAGTTCCTTTTTGTTTTTGCGGTTACGCAGCGCATTCGCGACATTTCGAGGGAAGTGGTCGTGTTTTATGGTCCTTGTGCTAAAGTAAACAAAAAAAGGTAATAAGGTGCACGTTCTCTCGATGTTAAAATTGTTTCATGGGCCCTTTAAAGGGTTCGGTAACAAAATGGCGTAATGTAATAATGTAGCTCTCTATCGCTCGCTTTAAAGTCGGCCAGCGAGAAGCGCAATGCGTGTTGCGCTTGTGACGACAAACGTTTATGCACGGCCAAGGTTACAGTAGTTGCAAGCGTTGCCGCTTGGCGGCGGCAACGCACGACAATCTCGCCAAGTAGTAATATCCGAGGACTACAGGCCCTGTGACCTATGCATAGCTTGCCCGTAACGTCGTTCGCGGCCATGTCGGAATTTTATGTGCCACGAGCGTTCGGTTCACCGTGCAAGTTTCACACCGCAGGTGTAGCAGCCCAAGGGTACCAGCAAGCAGAATTAACCGCCACTACGCAGCAATGGCGACATCTGCAGGCCATGTACCGTATTTTACGGGCTATAGCCCGGGAACTATACATGTTTAATACCCCTGTCAGACGGCGTTCTAAAGATCCTTTTCACTAAGCTCCTTTAAAAAAGTCGGCCAATCAGCTCGCGATGTGGAGTGCGCACGTGCTCTGTGGAATGCGCACGTGCTCTACGGCGTGCGCTGGTTCGCCGATTTTATAAAGGAGCTTGGTGAAAAGGACCTTCAAAACGCCGTCTGACAGGGGTATAAAAGTTAAAAGTTTAGGCTGAGCGGACTATCTCTCACACATGACACACCTTTACAACTCTCTGCTTTCTTAGCTCAGAAAGAAGCTTGTATTATACATAAATCATCATTAACATACTTTTTGATTCACAAAATCCGTCACGCCTAGTCCTCATGAACGATTTCGAAAAAAATATAATTCCTGTTTTGTCCGCATACGTCTGCGTCAACTATGCACCAGGTACGGACTATGCACGGTGTGCGGACTATGCAGGGGGCGCAGATTCTCTAAGCAAACACATTTTTACGGCCTAAATTGGCCCCAGCGGACTATTCACCGGGTGCTGACTATAGCCCGGAAAATACGGTATGTAAAGTTTTCACTGGGTGCCATACTTGAGCGTGGTATTCACAGCGCATCATGGGGGGGGGGGGAACGGAGTGGGGGAGTGTTATGCTTTGCCTATACTTTGGTTCAGCTTCCGTCCGAGCGCAGCCAAAGGCTGAGGGACGGTTCGCAACTTCGAGAAGAGCATTCCTACGCACTACAAAGTAGTCCGCAAAAGTAATTTTTTTTTAAATAACTGTCTTGTGCGTACACATAGCACAATATTCCAGATGTGTACTGCTGAGAATAATTCGCAACTGAAGGAATTAAATATCTGAAGTTTATGTTTTTATTAATATATGTAAATGCTTGTGGTTTGGTGAAAACATGTACACCCGCTTGCAACACGGGTGCAGCGTTCGGGATTTCTGTGTGATTTCGTTCCCGTAATGGCCGAATAATGTGCTTCGCTGCTTTCCTCGCCGAGTCGCTTCAAGAAGTCCTTTTGCAAAGGCACGTTTGGGCGTCAGGCGCAAGAGGTTGTGATGAATGTCTACTTTCAAATTCGGCACGAGACTCCGGCCGCGTCGTACCGCGAATGCGTTGTAAACAAGAAAAACTTCCGGGCCACTACAATTCACTGATAAGCGGCGAAATCAGGGCACCCTTTTACCTGCCGATCACATTGAAAGCCTAGAAGCTGGTGGAAAGGACTGCGCCGCGAGCCCTGGTATATCCAGACAAGACAAGGATACATCAACGGCCGGGTCATCGGGCACCTTGCAATGTGTACTTACATCTCGGAACTATGCCGAAACACCGAACAGGTGGAAAGCTCGGACACAGACGCCAGCGGCCAGCCTACGTACTGACATCCCCTGTGACTAAATTTCAGAACGTAAAAGGGCACTTTTTAAACTTGTAGCATACGATACCATTGATACACCAGTAGCAGACAAAATACTCGGCGAGCGCGGGCGGCGCGGACGACCAGCGGCGCAGCGGAGTGATACACAAGTCCAGGCGAGATCGCGTGACCTATTGCAGGCGTGTGATTGACTCCGGCGACGCGTAGGTTTGGCTGCGCTCGGACGGAAGCTGAAACGAAGTATAACAGATGTCCCCAGTTTCCTCAGATCAAGCTCCTACTTATCGTCTGGGAAAAGCGGCGACCTTGATTGATGGTGTGAAAGGCACGTTCCGGAAATACTCTGGAGGCTTTAACATATACAACGTTGTAAACTCGTTAGCGTTCTCCCCCAAGTCACATTCAAAACTAAGTAACTCCACGAGTAAGTAACTCCTGCCTAAAACTAAGTAACTCCTGCCTCTTTTCTTTTTGGTTTGTTTTTCCGTAGCTACAGTAATACATTTGTGATCAGTTTTCGCGAATAGGTTCGACGACCCCCTTTGAGATTGTATTTTCCTGGACGAGCAATGGTGGAGATTATAACGAGAAGATTTCTTCTCCTTTGTGTTGTCTTTCCACACTGGGTATGGGCGACCTCCACTTACTAGAGCAACAGCTTTTTTTTAGCATCTTTATTTTTACTCTGTATTTTAAGGTCAAGAGAAAAGGGGGAGGCTGCCAGAAGTATAGTTTTCCTCTACTGGGCAAGTCTATAGATTTCAGAACGCTTGAGACTTTTACTTCCCAGGGATTTTTCGTCAAGCCAATCAAAACGTTTAGCTTGAAAAAAAACAACAACACACACACACAAAAAAACACGAAGGTGTTTTTTTTTAAGTTCTCAACCGTTCTTTGTTTTTCTTTTTTTTTTGTTTACGGGGAAGAGGCGAGTGACATTCGACATTTTTTATACTTATATCCTGAAAGAAAATTGTTTTACAACATCGCGTTTAAACTCTGCCTTAATTTTTGAATATTCGATCTTTAGGTTAAGTGCAAATCCTGATAAGGCGCCATTTATGAAGGTTTAAAAAAATCAAATGTTGATGTGAATTTGTCCCAAATAAATTAGCGCTCGATAAGAGCATAGATTTGTTACATTGGGGTTGATACGAAAGTATTTTGGCAATTATTTGCCACATCCCTGTCGGCATTAAACGCGAGTCATTTAAAATTATTTCTATGTGATCAGCGTGATTCTTTTGCGCCTACGTTTTCTTTATATATACATTCATTCAAATTACCCCACAGCGCCCGTGAGGACATTATAGTAGATACATAATAAATAATTAGTCACTGAACTCTTTCAGCCTAGTGATTCGGGAAACCTTAACGAAGCATTTCGAAGCACGAAACATTACGACGACTTCCATAGCGAAGATTAGAAGCTATACCTATTTGTAGGCTTAACGATCGGCAAGGTTCACGTTTTAAGGTTTTGAAACAAAAAATATTACACCATCTTCCCGAGGGGAACCATGGGGTGATGCGGAGCATCGTGTTGGTTCCGAGGAAAGAGTCAGTTGCGTGCTGACGTCGAGAGATGGCGCCACCGACTGCCCTAGCGTTACCCCCTACGCGAGCTTTCGTCGCGGCTCGCGGCAAAGAAACTTGGAACGCTCGCCGCTCGCCGTTTATTTTTTTTCACACTTGAAGGAGAGGAGACTAGAGGAGGAGAGTTGCGCGTGCGCGCGCGGTGTGAGCAGAAGCGAACGCACGCGCAGTGCACGCAGCTGGTAGAGAGAGAGAGCGGAGAGAGTAACGCGTAGTTCGAGTGCCGACTACAACGCCGACGCCGCGGGACATAGACCCGAGCAAGAGATGCTCCGCATCTAAAACATACGTTATGTTCTAGTTCGCCTCAACTTCGTGCCTGTTTTTTCTGTTTCGCCACGGAACGTCCCAGTATCTCCATTTGCCAGCTTGACCACTCCCTATGTAGTACTTGGTGTTAAGTCGATATTAAGTCGATATTAAGAAGGGAGGCTTGCATCTTTGGTACAACAATAAACTAGGCTCCCCACAGGTGCCAGATATGAAAAAATATTGGGTCCAACTGGTCTTGACCGGCCAGTATTTCAACGTTGCTCCACCATTATGGCAACATTGGCTCGTTTTTTGTTTATATAGGCCTCATTGGGAAATAACTACTATTAGAGTTCTTTAATACGCTACTCAAGAAACTTTGGCCGAAGTTTGGTATTGTGTCCACAGCTGCCGCCAGGGGTGTTACTGTTCAAGAACTGTTCAATATGGCGGTTTTTTTGGGTCACCCCACCTCCAGTGAGCCCCCCAAATTCGCAATGACAAGTAGTTAAAAGAAAAAAATGTTCGTACACAAACATCTTTATATGTTTGTAATTGATCATTTTATGCAAGAACCGGTCATGTTTTATTGCTTTCTAAAAAAAAAAAACTCAAAAAGAAGCTTGGTTTGTTTGTCTAAAAAACAAAACAACAACAAAAACAAAATAAAGGTGTTTTGCAAGCGAAAACGAGCCAGGCAGCCGAGACTACGGGTTCGCGGTGGCTCTAATTAATGTCGAAAATCGTGCCATAACATTTTGACAGTGATAACGCAATGGAACAATAATTTTCAGGCAAGAAAAAGGAATGAAATGTGTTACTATTTAGGGGAATGTTGCAGATAAGGAAGTTTCAAGAAATGACTGATAGTACAGAGCTGAAGAAGCTTACATTAACGAGAAAAGCTTCCAGTGCGATGACACGTAACCGCGACCAATCGGTGGATCATTTGGAGTGGATTTGAAATTACGATCCTACTTTCTGGTTGCCAGACTCTCAGCAGTGCTGGCTGTATTAGCGGCTCTTAGCCCATTTGTCGACGCTACCGCCACGCGTGGTCGCGTACCAAGCTCTCCCATAAGATTAGGGTGAAGTTTCGCGACCAGTAGCGTATTGAAGAAGTCTGCTACTACCGATAAATCAGTTAGAATAGGCCGGCACGAGAAGTTGTAGTATACGGTCAGATCTACCGGGAAGAACCCACCTTAGGTTAATGTGTGTACGTTTCGAAAAAAGATAGTACCTAACACAAAAGTTTGACCTACATAAAAGAAGCATCTCTTTGGGTGCAGCCGCCGTCATTACGGGGCTCAATTCCTTGACACTGCGAATAGTACAGGCCCCGAAGCCCCCAGTTCCCACAAGACAATAGAGTCGTGGCCTGAGTAAGCAGCGTGTTGCCCTTGCTCAGAGAAGCGGCGATACGCCGCTTCTCTAATGGGACACAAGAGTTAGGGGGTCAAGATGATATTAACACCTGACTTCCCGTGCCACGGCATTTGTTTTTCCCGACCGCCTCCTCGTCCTTGCCCCCTCTGCCAGCTCCTTCTGCCGTCCACGCGTTAGCAGCACAGCAGAAAGTAGCTCTGGCATTGAACACAGCTATACTTGATGACGGCGCGTCAAATCCGCCGTGTGTAATGGCATTTAGTTAGCGTCTAACATCGTCTAACGTCGAGTTCGCCGATCGAGCAGGCAGCGCTCTGAAAAACAGCTCTTGCTTTCTTCTGCTTCGGTCGCGATCCTCCTGTATGCCTCTCTGAACATGGCTGAGAATTGAGAGGAGTTCGACTTAAGGCGTGATATCACTCCGATATCCTATTTCCGCCGGCCTTGCGGGATGAAGACGATTGGATGGAGGCTTTGTCACCTTACCCTAAAAATTAGGGAGTGGAAAAAAACTGAAAACAAAAAATATAAACAACATATGCTTTAATTCGCCTTCATCGAGGCCCACAATAAAACGCCGAGAAAGTTTTCACCTGTCCGGTGAAGCGAGAGGTCTCTCAACTCGCAAGCGTCTTCGAAGATAAAGAGCGCAAGAAACAGAATCGGGACAGCTTGGTTTTGAGGTGACTTCAAGTTATTTCATCGAGCACTGCTTACGTAAACAATTTTTTTAGGTTTGAAATGGCATGTGACGTAACCCTTACTAGTTTGGAATTACCTTGACCAGTGAGTATCATAGCAATATTTTTTTTTAAAAAGTGAAGGTCCTACGAAGTGTTTCCTGAAATGTGCTACGTCACAATTCACAGGCCACGCAATGATCGCGAGCGTAGAGTCTCTAGCGCTATAAATCTGCGACGAAGCCATTGCAGACCTCGTTTACCTGGCCCGTGGACGAAGTTCTTTATAATTTCTTGATTGTGAGCGTTGTTATTTTTGTTAGTTGAAAATATCGATTCGACGTGGTGAACTTGCAATTTTATGTTTGGTTGTAGCGACGTGCTCTAAGAAAAAATCCAAAAGAAATAAAGTACGCAATGTGACGAGGACGACGACAAGATTTCGTAGTGTTACTTCGTCTCGCATAGGCTAAAGTACTTCAGACTACGGTAACAACTGCTATAATTAATTTATTCAAGCTGTCGTCATACATGCTTTAAAAACAATTTGACTAGAATTTTCATCTTGGGACACAGCGCGAAAAACAAACGAGGACGAAGAAGGAAGACACGGGACGAGCGCTGACTATCAACTGAAATATTTTTAATCGGAAAATACATAAAAACGACACTTCATCTTTTGCAGTTTCACCCCCCTCCCCCCCCCCCCCCCCCCCCGGTCCGCGTATTACGAGACACTTTATAGCAGCGTAATGGCACGTGTTGCTATCCCAGATCCAAAAACGCCACCTCGCTGTCCAGCAATGCCAAAGACGGTTGACTGACACACGAGGTTCCCGCCCTTTTTATTTGGTACGCTTCTACTATCTCCCTAGACACTTGGTCCCTGTGTTTAAACAAAACTTCAGTGTCACTCAATCGTGGCTCACAGTTACAATCTCGACAATGCATTGCAAGATGGGAGTACGCACACCCCTTCAACGAACTCTCTTAAACGGATGTTCAAACAGCGCCCCGTTTGGCCAATATACACCCGCCCACATGTAAACGGTATCCTATACACTGCTCCAATGGTGCAAGATACGAACGGTGTTCCATGCTTTACAGTGCAACCATGACTGCTCGGATTCTTCCGCTTACTAACACGCCTTTCTATGGCGGGGCAAATCTGGCTCAGCTTGTTTTTGGCCGAAAAAACGACACTCACACCGTATCTTGCTGCGATCCCCTTTAACGTGTGTGAAACACGGTGAACGTACGGAATAGAAGTCACCTTTTTGTTACTCCCTTCCCGCTCAGCACAGTTGGTTGCTGCGTTGGCCCTGAAACTCTTCTTTACTTTTTCGCAGGCTGCGGTAATTACCGGATCTGGAAAACCTGCTTCTCGGAGCCTTGCTATTTGGTCTAAAACGCTCTCCTTCATTTTGTGCTCGCACGATTTTGACAGCGCATTCCGAACACATGACACCGCAATGCCGTTTTTTATAAGCTTTGAATGGGCGGACCGGAAATCGAGCAGAGACTTAGCGGTTCTGGGATGGTGAGACCAACATACATGCTCATTCGTAACATCGATACTGAGATCCAGAAACTGAATCTGGTGTTCTTTGGGGGTTTCGAAAGTGAATTTTAGTCCTAATCCTTGTTCAGTGAATGTCTTTAGCACGTTCTGGATTGTCTGGCTAAGATTGGGCTTTTCTACGAATACAAGATAGTCATCCACGTATCTGAAAATTCTTCCAGTACGTCCCTCTAACTTTACTTTAATTGCTCGATCCACTCTTGCAAGAAAAATGCTACTCAGTACAGGGGCCACTCTCGACCCAATGCACACTCCGGATTTTTGAATCCAAACTTTGTCTTGCCATTCAATAAAGGTGGACTTTAAATAAAAGGACAGTACTTCAAGGAAATCTTCGACTGTTACACCGCATTGAGATCTGAAGGCTATCTCCTCATTCTGGTCCAAGATACATTCCTGTACGCTCCTCATGAGGTCGTCGTGAGGCATAGAATAGTACAGGTCTTCAACGTCTATGCTGAGAGCACTGCAGCCTGTTGGGTTGTTTTCCTTCAGAAACTCAATGACAGCCAAGGAACTCTGGATGCCAAAAGGGTCACCTATTACCAGCGAGTCAAGGTTCCTTTGTAGGTACCCAGACACTGCGTGGAGCCAGGTGCCCTTTTCCGATACAATGGTGCGAAACGGGATCTCAGGTTTGTGCGTTTTGGCCGCAAAGAATACCTCCAACATGAGGTTCTTTTGTTTCTTGACACCTGCGGCCACTTTTTGGAGGTCAAGTCTATTGAGGAGTTCCACAGCTTGTGCCTTAACCTTTGAAGGTTTTTGGAGACTCTGTCGAAAGTTTTTCTGCACCGCCATGCTCGCTTTCCTCTGAGAACATGGATTCTGGCATAATGACAAAGAACCCCTCCTTATGCCAGAATCCATGTTCTCAGAGAAAGCGAGCATGGCGGTGCAGAAAAACTTTCGACAGAGTCTCCAAAAACCTTCAAAGGTTAAGGCACAAGCTGTGGAACTCCTCAATAGACTTGACCTCCAAAAAGTGGCCGCAGGTGTCAAGAAACAAAAGAACCTCATGTTGGAGGTATTCTTTGCGGCCAAAACGCACAAACCTGAGATCCCGTTTCGCACCATTGTATCGGAAAAGGGCACCTGGCTCCACGCAGTGTCTGGGTACCTACAAAGGAACCTTGACTCGCTGGTAATAGGTGACCCTTTTGGCATCCAGAGTTCCTTGGCTGTCATTGAGTTTCTGAAGGAAAACAACCCAACAGGCTGCAGTGCTCTCAGCATAGACGTTGAAGACCTGTACTATTCTATGCCTCACGACGACCTCATGAGGAGCGTACAGGAATGTATCTTGGACCAGAATGAGGAGATAGCCTTCAGATCTCAATGCGGTGTAACAGTCGAAGATTTCCTTGAAGTACTGTCCTTTTATTTAAAGTCCACCTTTATTGGATGGCAAGACAAAGTTTGGATTCAAAAATCCGGAGTGTGCATTGGGTCGAGAGTGGCCCCTGTACTGAGTAGCATTTTTCTTGCAAGAGTGGATCGAGCAATTAAAGTAAAGTTAGAGGGACGTACTGGAAGAATTTTCAGATACGTGGATGACTATCTTGTATTCGTAGAAAAGCCCAATCTTAGCCAGACAATCCAGAACGTGCTAAAGACATTCACTGAACAAGGATTAGGACTAAAATTCACTTTCGAAACCCCCAAAGAACACCAGATTCAGTTTCTGGATCTCAGTATCGATGTTACGAATGAGCATGTATGTTGGTCTCACCATCCCAGAACCGCTAAGTCTCTGCTCGATTTCCGGTCCGCCCATTCAAAGCTTATAAAAAACGGCATTGCGGTGTCATGTGTTCGGAATGCGCTGTCAAAATCGTGCGAGCACAAAATGAAGGAGAGCGTTTTAGACCAAATAGCAAGGCTCCGAGAAGCAGGTTTTCCAGATCCGGTAATTACCGCAGCCTGCGAAAAAGTAAAGAAGAGTTTCAGGGCCAACGCAGCAACCAACTGTGCTGAGCGGGAAGGGAGTAACAAAAAGGTGACTTCTATTCCGTACGTTCACCGTGTTTCACACACGTTAAAGGGGATCGCAGCAAGATACGGTGTGAGTGTCGTTTTTTCGGCCAAAAACAAGCTGAGCCAGATTTGCCCCGCCATAGAAAGGCGTGTTAGTAAGCGGAAGAATCCGAGCAGTCATGGTTGCACTGTAAAGCATGGAACACCGTTCGTATCTTGCACCATTGGAGCAGTGTATAGGATACCGTTTACATGTGGGCGGGTGTATATTGGCCAAACGGGGCGCTGTTTGAACATCCGTTTAAGAGAGCACCAGAGTTCGTTGAAGGGGTGTGCGTACTCCCATCTTGCAATGCATTGTCGAGATTGTAACTGTGAGCCACGATTGAGTGACACTGAAGTTTTGTTTAAACACAGGGACCAAGTGTCTAGGGAGATAGTAGAAGCGTACCAAATAAAAAGGGCGGGAACCTCGTGTGTCAGTCAACCGTCTTTGGCATTGCTGGACAGCGAGGTGGCGTTTTTGGATTTGGGATAGCAACACGTGCCATTACGCTGCTATAAAGTGTCTCGTAATACGCGGACCGGGGGGGGGAGGGGGGTGAAACTGCAAAAGATGAAGTGTCGTTTTTATGTATTTCCGATTAAAAATATTTCAGTTGATAGTCAGCGCTCGTCCCGTGTCTTCCTTCTTCGTCCTCGTTTGTTTTTCGCGCTGTGTCCCAAGATGAATTCCCACCAACTCGCAATGGAACAATAATTTTCAGGCAAGAAAAAGGAATGAAATGTGTTACTATTTAGGGGAATGTTGCAGATAAGGAAGTTTCAAGAAATGACTGATAGTACAGAGCTGAAGAAGCTTACATTAACGAGAAAAGCTTCCAGTGCGATGACACGTAACCGCGACCAATCGGTGGATCATTTGGAGTGGATTTGAAATTACGATCCTACTTTCTGGTTGCCAGACTCTCAGCAGTGCTGGCTGTATTAGCGGCTCTTAGCCCATTTTTCGCCGATCGAGCAGGCTGCGCTCTGCAAAACCGCTCTTGCTTTCTTCTGCTTCGGTCGCGATCCTCCAGTAAGCCTCTCTGAACATGGCTGAGAATTGAGAGGAGTTCGACTTAAGGCGTGATATCACTCCGATATCCTATTTCCGCCGGCCTTGCGGGATAAAGACGATTGGATGGAGGCTTTGTCACCTTACCCTAAAAATTAGGGAGTGGAAAAAAACTGAAAACAAAAAATATAAACAACATATGCTTTAATTCGCCTTCATCGAGGCCCACAATAAAACGCCGAGAAAGTTTTCACCTGTCCGGTGAAGCGAGAGGTCTCTCAATTCGCAAGCGTCTTCGAAGATAAAGAGCGCAAGAAACAGAATCGGGACAGCTTGGTTTTGAGGTGACTTCAAGTTATTTCATCGAGCACTGCTTACGTAAACAATTTTTTTAGGTTTGAAATGGCATGTGACGTAACCCTTACTAGTTTGGAATTACCTTGACCAGTGAGTATCATAGCAATATTTTTTTTTTAAAAAGTGAAGGTCCTACGAAGTGTTTCCTGAAATGTGCTACGTCACAGTTCGCAGGCCACGCAATGATCGCGAGCGTAGTCTCTAGCGCTATACATCTGCGACGAAGCCATTGCAAACCTCGTTTACCTGGCCCGTGGACGAAGTTCTTTCTATTTTCTTGATTGTGAGCGTTGTTATTTTTGTTAGTTGAAAATACCGATTCGACGTGGTGAACTTACAATTTTATGTTTGGTTGTAGCGACGTGGTCTAAGAAAAAAAGCTAAAAGAAATAAAGTACGCAATGTGACGAGGACAGCGACGAGATTTCGTAGTGTTACTTCGTCTCGCGTAGGCTAAAGTACTTCAGACTATGGTAACAACTGCTATAATTATTTTATTCAAGCTGTCGTCATACATACTTTAAAAACAATTTGACTAGAATTTTCATACGAAACTACGGGCCCCCGCCAGCGCTCTCTGATTTACCTAGTGTTTCCTCACGGAGCAGGCGCGCGAGCCTTGTATTTTCAGAATTTTCTTAATCATTGTCGTTGCTTGTAGGGGTGCATTGATAAAGCATACCATCTTATCAAGCTTGATTTGAATGATTGCGCACGTGCGCTCAACTATTTATTTATGCGTTTGTTGAAAATAAGAGCGCTATGGTGGTTGCACTCAACACTACGTGACGCAAGTTAAAGACTTCATATTAACGGAGGTGATTTGTTGGAGCAAGGTTTTGTTGAAAGTATCAGCTTCGTTTTTGCGACATCATAATATATTAAAACAATAGGGTTGTTTTCTGCTTACCTTTTTGCATCCTTTGCGAAAAATGCCTTTTCTCGTAGGGATATTCATGAAACAAGTACTCCCTAATTGAACTCGCAACTTTCGACAAACTAGCGCCCATCACAGAGACTGCGTCTGCTGCAACATAACTGTTAATGCCACTCGAATTTCCCAAAATTACAACCGTCGCGCACCACAGCTGTACGCCACGCAGCTTCAGCCGTCGTGCTTTAAGCGTCCCACAGAGGGCACTCAAAGCACGACCGTCGAAGTCAGTACAATAAGCTGGTAGCTCCTATTGCGAGGAACGAAGATCTAGATGAAGTCACCGATATTTTACGTGTTCCTCGCCTCTCTTGCTCTGAATGAGAACCGGAACCGGCGCACAAAAGCTGAGTGGAGATGCTACTTAGCCAGCAAGTTCGGAACGTCTTGCCGAGGGCTGAGAGTTTCTAAGTGAAAGTTTGTCAAAAAACACGCCGAGAAAGAAAGAAAGAGAGAGAGAGATTGAATGAAAGACAGAGAGGCTAGCCTGAGCGCATGGTTCTAGAAGATACACCGGGGGGGAAGGTGATTGGGAGAAAAAAGTTGTAAGGTGAAAGGAGATAAGGAAGGGAATATGGGCGACGATGAGGTTATTTTGAGTGACATTATCTAATATTTTAGAGCGTCCATGCCAGTCTCAGAAAATGTAATCAAAACGTTTGTTGCTTTTCACGGAACATTAAATTGAATCCCAGCCGCCAAGATTTCTTGGGTGCAAATGGTCTGTCATCAATGCTCGAAAGTGCCATCTCGAGCGCCTTTCCTCGGTGGCGAGACAAGTGCACCCAGTGAAGAGTATGTGCTATTGTTTCCGGAGTGTTATACGCAAGACAGTCTGAAGCGGTGGCTTTTTATTTCCAAAAAAAACGTTATTGTGAAAGTAACTTCAAGACATTATTTGTGGATGATGGTTTCTTTCAATAAGGAAGACAGGACAGCAAATAAAACATTACATTGGTTTGCAGGGAGGCCAGGCTGGCATAAAAGATAGCAGAACAACCCCACATATTGGTTGTTTGTAAAATGTATGTCCCCCATGCTTGACAGTGTCATCTCAAGTGCCTGTCTTTGGTGGCGAGAAGAGTGCACCAAGTGAAAATATTTACCGTGATTTCCGGAGTGTTACACACAGTGCAGTTTGGAGTGGTGACTTTTTATTTCCATGAAAAGCCTTATTGTGAAAGCCACTCTAAGACGTCAGTTGTGAATGATGGTTACTGTTCACTAAGGGAGACATGATTGCAAATAAGATATTATATCATGTTGCAAAGAGTCCAGGCAAGCATGAAAAAAAGCAGAACAACCCCACATATTGGTAGTACGTAAAGGGCCTATCATCCATGCTCCACACTGTAATATGAAGTGACTTTTCTTGGTAGCGAGAAGAGTGCAAGCAGTGAAAATGTGTAGTTTGGTTTCCGGAGTGTTACACGCAGGACAGTTTGAAACGGTGACTTTTTATTTTCATAAAAAAAATTATCGTGAAATCACTCTAATATATGAAGCAATAGTGAGGGTGCCGCTTGGCTGGAGTATATTGAGCATAGTTGTAAACCCGGGACTTGGGAGAGTTGTAAACCTGAGACTGGAGATAGTTGTAAACCCTAGACCGTGTCGTTTTGTGTTTGTTCCTTGTCCCTATCCCCAGTCTCGGGTTTACAACTATGCTCACTCTAAGATGTCATTTCTGAATGATAGTTTTTGTTTAAATAAGGTGACAGGGTTGCAAATGAAATTTTGGGTTGCAGGGAGGCCAGACAGGCAAAAAATAAAGCAAAACAGCCTCACATGTTGTTTGTTTATTCATTGGCTGTTTGACAAACCGCCAATGCAGCATCTATTCAGAAGTTTGATCGTAACGCTTGTACTGTTTTAGTGAGGGTTTTTTGGCAGCTTTGTAGGTGCTCTCGTTGCAGATAATGCCACGGTGACCAGAAATTCACTGAAGTAATAAAACGTGAGAGGGCTGCAGGTTGTTGCTTGCAATGATGATTGCAAAGGCGAGTGAAAATACACACCACGTCTCAATTATGATTGAAGGTGTTGTAAAGCTGCTTTTGAGTCTGTGAAAAGGACACACTTATCAGTGGTTTGTGCATAATTGGACATCAATTTTTAAACTGTTGACTTCTTGTAAAGCACTTTACTGCTCAGCGTCTTTTTTTTTTGGTAGGCATCAATACTGCAGCAGTCGAATTACATTATTGGCCGAACCATTTGTAAAAATGTATCTAGGAGCTCCACGTCGTTTAGGTTATCGACGACGCGCATTGTTGAAGTACTGTTGTCGCGACACCAGTTTATTTGTTTTTATGTCTTTAATCTTTGTGTTTATACTTAAGGAATAAAAACCCCATGGTGGACACTGACTTTTAACAGGGGCAATCCCGTGGTCGCAAGATCGTGGCGCCAACGAATACATTATTTTCAATTGTTTCCTAGTGGAACGTATGTCGGAAAGTTGAAGTTTTGAATGTCTGGTTAAATGACGTAGGTGTTCTGTTACAGTTTTTTTTATCTAAAGAACCGGAATCCGATAGAAGTCAATTCATTCATACGTAAATTTTCTCCACCCAACCCTGGCCACTTCCCCTAAAACGCATCACATTATATTATTAACGTCTGATCTCACCCTTTAGGCGGCTATGATCAAGACGTATTGCAACTGTTAACATCAGGTTGCTCCACTGACTGACAACTCCTGCTAAGCTCAGTTAGTAGAACACTCCGCTAGTCTTGGGGAGGTGTGAGGGTGAAATCCTGGACTAGGTGGATTTTGTAGCGTTAGCTACACTGGCCGAGGTTGAGCAGTTTCGAATAGCCCTCATATGAGCCGTACTCATTATGCGAGCCGTGCTCATTATGCGGAGCGCGCGGCGGCGGAGCTCCGCATAATGAGCACGGCGCACGGCGCCGCGCGCTTTGCGTAATGAGCACGCATAATGAGCACGGCTCGCCTAATGAGCACGGCTCATTATGAGAGCCACGCAAAGCTGCCGCCGCGCGCTCCGCCGCCGCCGCGCCCGCCTCGCCCGCCTCGCTGGTCTGCGCATTCCAGAGGAGTGACGTCATAGCCGCGGCAGACGCACTGGCGCCGCCGCGTGTCCAGCTGTGCGCCGCCGTTGCGCAGAAGCCAAGTCTGACGCTGCACCGGAGCCGCTTGATAGCGCCTCTCATTTTGTGCGCATAAGCTCACGCTACGTATATCCTGGCATAGCCGAGCTAAGCCACCGCAATTTTTTTCAGCGGCCATCAGTCGTCATGAGGGATCGACGTGCGCTCGATTTTAGGTGGAAACCAATCTATTCCTACAACTTCGAGCTGGTAAGTCGACCGTGGGCACACTTGCAGAGGTTCACAATAGTAGAAGTTTACTAATGTCGCAAACAGTGAAAGTCAGCCTAAAACAATTACCAATCAAGTCCATCTCCCTCTGTGTAATATTGACTTTGAGCGACAACACTTAAGTTATTCTAGAGCTCTGTCCTAAATGAGACACTATTTTCCCGGTGTTTTTGCGCCGCTAAATTTTCTAAAGTGCCACCAAGAGGCTTTCTGCGCATCATGTCACAGCTGAAATTGGAGGAATCATAAAAAAAGCAAGCCTGCCAATATCTGCAGTTGTGCAACTTACTTTATCTGATATACGAGGGGCGTTCATAAAGTTCGTATTATCGACACGAAAAATTGAAAAAAACGAAACAAAACAGGCATCAACATGAGCGCGCGTCCCTCTAGTTTCCCACAGTTAAACATCGCATAGCTATAGTAGCGCTTAACGCCGCTACGGTGTCGAAACAAAAATGGCACCGCCCGTCGGTCCCAAGCACATGCAGTGATCGTTTTTTTTTTCCATTTGAAGGGAAGCAATGCCAAGGATATTCATTCCAATTTGTGAGCGTTGTTCAGGGATAACGCCCCAGTTTATGACACTTTGGTTAAATGGCGCAGATGTTTCCAGTGTGGCCAAATAAGAGGAAAGCATTTCAATGACAACGACCAAGTGATTGTTGAAGTGGAGCGATTTCTGAGCACTCAAAACGAGGAGTTCTATAAAAATGGCCTCCGGCATGCGGTCCATCGCTGGAAAAAGTGGGCATACCTTTTGGTGGCGAACATGTAGAGAAAGTCTTAACTCCTACTCGAGTTTGATTGCTGAATCTCTATTCCTTCGGGACAATGATACGAACTTTATGAACGCCCCTCGTATTTTAGAATTACGCTTCAAGAAATCCTGTTGACACCGATGGGTCGACAATATCAGATAGTTCAGCGACGCGGGTTGTTCTAAATCATCTCCTAACGAAAACGTTTAAGGTCAGTCGCAGTGCACCGTCTACAGCATCTGAGGTGTTTGCAATTAATCAAACGCTCCAAGTAATATTGTCAATGCCGCCCCAACCATGGTTAATATTTTTGTGACTGTAAGCTGGAACTCAAGTTTAAGCACATTTTTACGACATAGTCGCAACGAACACGTCGTCTTCATTGCATTAATACATTTAATTTATGTTTATGCGGTAGACACACTATCCACTTTCAGCGAATACCGAGTCACTGTCGTATAGCTTAATCAGCCCACTTCGTTTTTTCAGATTAATTTTATTTTGTTTATAATTACGTAAAGGCAACTGGCGTAGAGATAAATGTACTCGAAGCTATCATAGAAAAGTACATTGGCAACCAACAGGAACAACAAACGCGGACGATCACTCACCCGGTGTACGAGGGCAAAAATAACCCAGAGTTGGACCGACTCCTCAACAGGGCACAGATAGTGGCGGTGCTTAGGAACCTGACGAAAAACACGACCCCAGGAAGGGACAAGATAAGCAACGAGACGCTCCGTAACCCTGAACGACAGGGCCATGGAGGGCCTCCTTAAGTTCATCAACGAGAGCTGGGAGACAGGAAATATACTGGCATCCTGGAAGCATGCGAACTTTACCATAATCCCCAAACCGGGCAAACCAATCCCACTGCAGAACCTGCGATCGATGCGTCTCACATTCAGCTTGGTCAATCTATTCGAGCACAAAGTACACAACAGACTGCCCCGTATCTCGAAAACGAATGCTTACACATATGATGTGTAGATTCAGATCTTATTCATCGACACATGACATCCTGCTAGAACACAAGGAGTATGCAATAAACAACCTTAGCACGCAGCAGAAGAGCGCTACCCTAACACTGGACATCAAGAGGTTGTTCGACACTGTTTCTTACAGTGCGGTGCTGGGCAGCCTAGAGAAAACAAACTGTGGCCAAAAGGCCTACAATTACGCCCGGGACTTTCTCACTGACCGGACGGCGACCATGAGCCTGGGAAACCTAAGGACCGAAAAGATCAAGACACCACAAAAAGGAATCCTTCAGGAAGCTGTGATCTCACCGTTGCTGTTCAATATAGCAATGAGGGATCTACCGATTAATCTGAGAAAACTCAGAGGTGTCAGTCACGTAATTTACGCGGACGACCTTACCATATGGATGAGGTCGGAATTGACAAGAATGAGGAATGCGCTTTGCAAGAAGCGGTAAACAGGACCGAGAGATACCTGCGCGATTGCGGTCTCTCGTGCGCCCTGGATAAATTGGACTCTAGGTGTTAAGAAATTGAACGAGAGGGCATATTGCACCAAAAACAACAAACCCCGGACTAACTATAATTGGGGTTAGAATTCTACGAGTCAACGGGCTCAGTATTCTGGGACTAGCATTCCAGAAGGGTGGAGCAGGGCTAGCGGCCATGTAGAACCTCCAAGCAACAGCTACACAAGTCTCACACCTAGTGAAAGTGGTAACAAAAAGAAGACGCGGCCTCAAGGAGCAAGACAAGTTGAGGCTTTTTGAAGCACTTGTCATCAGCAGAATAAGAAAACACGCGCGATCAGCGTGGTTAGCAACAATGGAGAAGTCGCGGCGGCCTCCGTCAGGATCCTAGACACGAACTCGGCAGAGAAGATGGCGATTGTTCTGGTGGCGACGATGGGCAGAGAACGCATCACGGTCGTAACAGACACACACGCCGCCTATAGGAGTTATCAACTAGGCCGAGTATCAACATCGGCCCTCGAAACGTTAGAAAGAATAAAAAATGTCCCGTACCTAGAGCTCAAAAACAGCGAGCGCGAGAAGCTCAACACACTGATTCGCAAGACATACAAACTGGCCTTGGGGCTTCTCCCAACCACCTTCAGAGAGAAACTACTCCAACTGGGTATACACAGCATATGCAAGAAGCTAGCAAAAGCACACAAATCGAACCAGGTCGAAAGGCTTAAGCTCATCAGGACGCACGGGGTCACCCTAAGACACGGGTTCCGCAGTCGAAGACAAATTGAGAAGTAAACAAAGCAATCCTTTACATCAGAGAGACAAGATCACACTTGGATCTATGCCTCGCAACATGCATCCAGATCACAACAAAGAAAGAAGAACGGCTAGAGTGAAATCACTCTGAAAGGCCTACGAGAAAGATGACTACCGCGTGCGGTACACAGACGCACCACGGTACACGGGAGAAAGCACGCGCAATCAGCGTGGTAAACAACAAGGGAGAAGTCGCGGCGACCTCCGTGAAGAGCCTGGACACGAACTCGGCAGAGGAGATGGCAATTGCTCTAGCGGCGACGATGCGCAGAAAACACATCACGGTCGGAACAGAGTCACAAGCCGCCTGAAGAAATTATCAACTAGGCCGAGTATCAACGCTCCCGAAACGTTAGAACAAATAAAATCATGCCCGCAAAATATCAGTTTTGGGAAGTACTTGGAGTACATTGCCCTTAAATTAGGTTTAGAATTCTTGTACTTAAGTACATCTTTGGGTATATACTTTTGGTTTGCTTAAGTATTTTTTTCTTGCACTTTCCGAGCTAGGTAAAACTTCGACTTCAAAGCACATTCCAAAGTACATTCCTCAAATATGGTCTTGTTAAATTTGTATCACAAAATTAGGCTTTCTAAACTCTGAAGATATACAGGGAGGGATATTGTACTCTCACCAGACACGGGAGCAGACGACGCATCTCTCCGTTTGTTTTGGGGCAGCTTTTTCGTGGCTTTTCGAACTTTCGCTACTTCTCGCTTGGTCAGCGCAAGCGAGGAAGTTAAACATATTAAGAGAGGACAATTATTCAAAATATAACACCTGAAACTGCGGTGCGTAAAAATGAGGAAAATTTCAAATCCGAGAAAGAAACAACAGAGGAGGACGTCTCAATATTTTGAGACGCTCTCCTCTGTCTTTCTCTTCGACTTGAAAGTTCTTTACTTTTTCCGCACCACAGTCACAAGTGTCGCATTAGGATTAATTATCACCAGCTCGCCTGCACACTCCCTGTTTTTTCGGTAAGGAAAGGACACTCCTCTACGAAAGGATTTATTGCTAAAGCCTTGTGGCTGACGTCATGCTCTCTCCTAATACGTTTAACTTTATTTGGTGCAATGGGCCAGTGCAAGCGGCGTCAAATTCAGAAGTCGGACGGACTTCTCAATTCGGCGCAGTTTCTTAATATCTGTTATTTGTGGGCACTTGACTTTATCCAATATTCGCGGCCGTTTTCGAGAAATGTGATGCAATCACTTTATGGGGGATTCAAAGGACATCATGAAAGTGTGTTAAAAAGTACTTGTACATTAACTTTGAAATTACATTGTTTTGATAGTACTTTACTTCGAGAACATTTTTTCCGGTGCACTTATAACTTCACTTGAAGTACATAACCTCTCATTTACTTTGTATTTTGCTTAAAGTACTTTTTAGATGTGCTTTACCCAACACTGCGAAATATACATAGTCTGGACCCCGTGAACATGAAACCTCAGCGGGTAATCTTGCGGGGCACGTCGCTGCCCGAGAACACATTCTCCGGGCTACCTCGCTGGGCGACCGCGCTCCAGGGGATATAGACGAAGTCGTTCCAAAGAAATACATGGACATCTTAGCGCATTACAAACTACGAAGGAGAATCTACAATTTCGAATAACGTAACAGCGCACAACAAGAGAAACACTCGCAAACTCAGACACACCAAAAATACACACTCACTCGGCGCTGACTCGCAACTATATCGCAACGCTTGGATTTGTATTGTCTTCTTCTTCTAAGCAACTAGACCCACCTCCTCGTTTTCTATGTCCTAAGGAAGAGATGACGACCTCAAATGCTGATTATAAAAATAAAATAAAAAAATAAAATACAAAACACAAAAATAAAAATAAAAAACACGCAATAAAATTTAGAAATTATTTAGAAATAAATATTAAAAATTCAAAAGTAAAGAATAATAAAGAATTCTCACTGCTGGTGCCTAGGAGAACTTTTGGTTAAATACTCCAGCTCCCTTTGTGAGAGAGTTAAAGATGGCCTGCTGACACACCTCTGATTGTGTCCTTCGATGCTTGCTGCCTCGATAATCTTCCTGGTGAGCTGATTGTGTGTTTTTTATTTTTTATTATTTTTTTAATCTGCATTTGAGGTCGTCATTTCTTCCTTAGGACATAGAAAAAGAGGAGGTGGGTCTAGTTGCATAGAAGAAGAAGACAATACAAATCCAAGAGTTGCGAGTCAGCGCCGAGTGAGTGTGTATTTTTTGGTCTTGTTGAGCGCTGTTACGTTATTCGACATGAAGTACCAACTCGCCCAGTCAGCAGTTTTATCAATCTACCATTATTCACACCCCAACATATCCAGAGAAGACGTACTCACACTTAGACAGCTACATATCATCATAGAAATATTGGGGCGTCCATATCTCATCTAATTTATCTTGGGAAACTCAGATTCAGTACATTACGAAAAATTTCAACTGTATGCTAGGTTTCATTAAACAAAATGTTTCATCAGTTCCATTATCTATAAATCTGCTTCTTTACAAACCACTCGTACGTTCTAAGCTGGCATATGCGTCTTCAACCTGGAACCCTGGTACTAATGTACTGACATCAGCTCCTGGAAAAATTAAAAAAAAGCGGTTCGTTTCATCCTTACTAATTATCTAATTATCACGGCGCTGCCTGCGTAACATCAATCAAATTAAGTTTGAACCTGTCTATCCTTGCATCACGTCAAAAACTTACCTGTTTGTGTCTGTCAAAATTTACTATCATAACCTTCTTTTGCGTGAGAAGTTACTAACACCCCTTTTCTGCATATCATCACGTCTCGATCATCCACAGAGGATGGGCATACCTCCAAGTAACACTACGACTTTTTACTACTCATTCATTCTCCAAACCACGTTTTTATGGAACTACCTTCCAGCGTCTGTAGCATCCATATGATCCATATCTGATTCCATCGCTTTTAAACAATGCCTTAACAAAGTTACCTTTTAGCATTTCATTAACAAGTATATTTTTGCATTCTTAGGATTGTTGTCCTTGCTATTTTTAATGTTCCACTGTTTTTAACCCCCTCCCCTCTTCAATGCCCTCGGGCCTTGAGGGTATTTGAAATAAACAAATATATAAATAAATATTCTGTATTTATTGCTTTATGATAAACTAGGACGATGACCGAGATATTGCATCGTCTGCTTTACTACAAGCATTTTGTTTGTAACTGCGCAGAAAACAATATTACCGCTCAACGAAAACAACAACAACAAACAAAAAGACTAAGAATAAACTAAGTCGACATCGGCGATATTGCTTTAGCTTATGAACTTAACGTGCCGTCGGGTTCAAATAAAATGTGAACAGTGGCGGAAGTTCGAGCCCACTACAGGCGCAACTTCCAAGCTTGGGTTGTGCTTGGCGAGGTTCAAACATTGGAGTAGGATGCACAACCTCGCCGCGCCCAACTCCGATGTGTTTGAACCTCACCAAGAACGACCCAAGCTTGGAAGTTGCGCCGGTAGTGGGATCGAACTTCCGTCACTGTCCGCATTTCATTTGAACCCGATGGTACAAACAATTTTGTGTGTCTGTCTATATCTTGTCTCGGAATTAAACGAACATTCCACTCCTTGGCGATTATGATTTTCCTCTTGTAGTCCGTCTACCAGGCCTGCTGATGGAAACAGCCTATTACTATTGCCCGCATTTGCATTCTCCGCATGTATGCACTGCCTCTCACGACGTGCTATAACACCGGAGTTCAAAATGCTTTTTTACCATAATAAAAACGTAAAGCTCCTACTCAAATTCCATTCTAGTAGGAAGCTTCCTGGACCAGGTAACCAAACCATCTTAGGTATGCGTCTACATCTCTGAACTCCGAAAACAACAGCAAAAGAAATGGATTTGGTCTGGTTTGTTGCTTCTCTTTGACAGGCGGGAGAAATGGAATGTAGCACGCAGCACTGTGCACGTATCAGAATAACGAAGCTGCATCGAGCTGGAAACTCAGTTTCCAGAGGGTGTCTGAACAGCAACAAGCGCCCCTCAAAGCACGCCAGACATAAACACGGACGGCGGGCGAAAAAGAAAAAGAAAGAGAAAATTGAAAGACCCAAGCATAACAGGTCTGGAAAGTATGAATTCAAACTTTTACGACCCTGAAACGCATGCTTCTCAATAACGGTCTAAGGTAAGAAATGTGTTTGCCGCACTAGATCAAGCAACACAAAAAACAAAACACACACACACAAACACACACACACACACACGCACACACACACACACACACACACACACAGACACAGTCTAGCACACTCTGCTTGACTCTACGATAGACCGCAGTGGACGCTACAAGCTATCCGAGCCAATCCAAAGTCGCTCGAGTGCCACGTGACCTTCCGGAGGGACCCAGCGACGTGCGGGATGTGAAGTCACGTGAATTGATCACAACACCGGGTTGGCCGGGAGGGCTGGTGGTGCCCGGCGCGGCCAATCGTAAGGCGCGAAAAAGTTCAGCACACGCTGCTGCGCTATATTTTCCCTTTCGCTTCCGATCTGGTGCCTATAGGCTGCAGACCTGATTTAGTATAGTTTTTCGCTTTCAAATTCTAGTTTGAAGCGAAGAGTAAAGAACGTTACGTGCATCTCTTTTTCAAGCAAAAGGAGGGTCGCAGTTTCCATGTCGGAGACGTCTGCAGAATGCGGGCACACTCCTCGAATCGGGTTTTCGTTTCGGTTGCAATTTTGTTTGTGCCGTGGGATGTGTGTAGATGAGATCGTGGCGAAAATTCGGGTACCAAGGAATGAAGTTTTTGACGACTGCGGGGGGGATACGAAAAAAAACCCCAAAACAGCAACTTTGGAAACGAGCGAGCGAATTCCGATGCAAGAGTTCGGATTTATAGTTACAGCCGTTTTGACGTCGCTGGTGATTGTAGTCGGCCGAGAAGAAGTGAGATAGAAATGTTGCTCGTTGCGATTTTTCTATTTCCTCAAGCTGTTTTAGATCGTGCGAAATGCGGGGATGTTTTGATGTTATATAAAGAACCATATAGTTTAGGCGCAATATTCAAAAATATTGGTCAACATGAAATATTAATTTTAATCAATATTACCAAGTTTTAATTATCATACGACCATGTCAATGTGAAATAATAAACAAAAACACAATGTTGCACAAAGATACATTTAGTGTAAGATCACTAGAGAATTTTAATTGTGAAACAACTTTATAATCATGCACTAGAGCCTCTTGCAGACAGTCACTCGCTGAAATGCTTTGTTTTTATTATTAGATTCACCAGTAGAGATTTATAATAATTTAGTTTTTACGCACGCATGACGTATTTATAATATCTATATATATATATATAAACTTAATTGCGCGGGCCACAATTTAGGGACAGGAGATATGTGCATCGTCGTTAATCTAAGTTCTTCGAATCGCGGCCATCGGCCATCAGTCGGCTTAGCGACGCAGCATAATTTTGAAGGATTCGGCATGGACACCTCTTGTTTATTCGAACGGCGTTTCTTGTTGGCCTGGTGTCCTCCCAGCCTCATCCAGACAGACAAGCGTGGCACAGTTTGCCTAGGCGATATGACCAAGCATGCCTAAAGATGGTGGGAGGTAAGCGTCTGCGAATCAAACACCTATCACTTCTAAACTGCAGCGAGACACCTTTAGAAAGATGTATCGCAATTTACACCCCCCCCCGCGATCCCCCAAATTTTTTGGTAAAAATAGCTTCAAAAACTGTGGCGGCAACTACGGTGCGAAGCGATCGTACATTTTCTTTTCGAGCTCGCTGCCAGCCATCACAAGCCATCATTCGTTTCAAAAACGGATGGGACGGGCAGCGCGTTCCAATGGAAGGCCGTTCTTCCGTGCCAGCGTGTCGCAGGATGCGCGCTACAGTGGTGTCGTCTACGCGTATCAACGCCTTTGCAACTTTCCCAAAGGGTACACGGCTTGCACGGGCGCGCAGCACACGCCCTCCCGAACGCTTTCCCGGGCCGCTGCTTCTCGGTGAGTCCCAGCGACACGCGGCTCGTAACTTCGAACGACAGATATACGTAAGGACATTCATTTTAATCTTTCGACATGCACTTATACTTTGTTTCTCACGAGCGTATGTATCTACTGTCACCTCAAATCGGGCGCGCCTTCAGATCTGAGGATATGGCGAAACAAACAACAGTCGTTACGTTTTCTTTTTTCTTTTTTTGTCCTTCGCTCTCGAACATTGTAGTTTTCAGAGATGTCAACTTCTAATAAAGGAAAAAAAAAAACTATTCGTGAAACATCTTTTTATTTTTCTTGTAAATCAACGCTATTTTCAATTCGTAAAAGCAAAAAAAAAGTGTCCACATATTATTTTCGTTAACGAGAGAGTGAAGGAAGGATGTTACGCTTGCGTGTTCATAAAACTAGCTTGTATTCCTTGGTGAATCTTCCGGACATATCCACCTTACTCACATTCTGGTGGTATCCCGTCTGGTTGGATGCATGGCTTTCAGATAGAAGTAGCATTTTTACACTCACATTGTCTACGTTCTTCGCGTGGTTGGGGCATCCGATGACATTGTTGGGACATCCAACAACGTGGCCTACCCAAGAATGCCCAGTGTTCTACGCATGGGTTGCTAATTCACGCTAAGCAGTCACATTTAGAAACCGGCTTAACTGAAAGCAGGTTAGGAGCGCATACTAGGATGATGCATGCTTAGCGATATCAACAAAAAAAAACAAAACCGGCAATATGAAAACAAAATAAAATTGGGTTTTATGGTGCTTTGTTTTCTTCGAATTTTCTTATTTTTTTATAAAAATATGAAGGACCGGTTTGTATAGCGAAATGAGTCAAATACGCGTTTGAAGAACTCCCCGAAACCCAGAAGAGCATACCTTTGAGCCGTATTTACGCGCGCAGTTCTTCACATTGTGACGTCGCCCGACACCCCATTTAGGTTGAGAAGTAGGACTTGCCGTCTGATTTCCATCCCAGTCTTCGGTAGCTTTTATGTGGCACAAAAATATTATTAACAATAATTTATTTCCTACGTCGAAAGAGTGTTGCCAAACATTTATGGTAATATTAGAACATGTTCTCCTCTTTATGTAATTTTCAGGCATCTTCGCAGATGGCGCACGAGTCTTTTTGTTCTTGGTATTTTATTATCACAAACAATTCGGCATGTACATTTCTAATATTGAGTGGAATTCAGCTATAAAGATTTACGTCAAATGTATATGAATCATATTTATGAATCATATTTGTGACGACGTGGGACCATTTATCTCAGGAAATGGTCTTGATTTTTAATGTTTGTTTATGTTCAATGTTTATGTATTTTCTTTATTGACAGCCCAGGTTGTATATTCGAGTGTTCTGTTTTTATTTTATTGAGCGTATTAATCCATGGGCTGTACCTGCTATAATGCCGAAGATTTCGGCGCTGCAGGTTTTTTCTGTAAATAAATAAAAAAAAGGAGGAAACCTTTGCCAGCCCTTTGAAATTGGCGTTTTTGCAATTTTCAAGTATTTTAAAAGAAATTGACCTCGCACACATATTGTTTTTGTTAAATGCACTCAGCAATTTAAAGAGAGTGAATTATCTTATTTTACTAGGTTCTTTAAAATGCGTTGCCATAGCTTACGTGTGCGCAAGAGCATATTTTTTTTTCTGCGTGTGCATACCCTCAGAACATTAAAAAAACATGCTATATCAAAACTAACATGATATTTATTAAAAAGAATTCAAGCACCATAAACTGCAAAAATTTAATTTTGACATCACAAATTAAAAAAAAAAAAGGTTTTCCGGTGGCGAATGTTTTTTTAACGATCTCAGCTGCCTACTCAAACTGCACTTTTATTAGGTCGTCTAAATTAAGTTGCTGTTATATAACTTACGATTAGAACTGCAATTGGAGTTTGTGATTGCTCAATGTATTTGGAGCCGTAAGAAATTAAGGGCGAAAAATAATTCTCTAGTTTTTAATGAATTGCAGTCGGGCACAATAACACGCATGCACGCGAACACGAATGGCCAATTTTTGACAATAACTTATTTCTTTTTGCTTTGTTTAGTTGAAATTAGTACACGATAAAACATATCGGACATCATTTTCATTAAATATCTTACAATCGGGGACGTTTCAATGCACGTGACCTGTTCTCAATATTGCTTTCAAGCGTCGATTAAAAACTCCGTTTGCAAACAAATTTGAAAGCAAATAAATTGAGGCACGTCATTCTCCACCTGAACATATAACAAACAAGGAGTCCTCAACCTGACATGGTAGACAACAAAGAAAATCACAGATAAAGCAGCGCCGTAATGCGCGTTGTCCCTGACACCTTTCCGGCCGGCCGAGAGTGGACGAGCTTTTCCCCTCCGCATATGCGAGTTTCCAGGCAAACCTGGTCTGAGCTGATTGTCTTGGCATTTCGGCCTTTGCACCTAGTACTCTGCCATGCATCATACTTTTATAAATAATATAAACGACTTAATCTGCGCGGGCTCAAATATTTGCGAATCGGGCCAAAGCTGAAAGTTTGAAATTATTCACAGGTTCTAATTTTTGCAAATCGAGTGTAGCTTCCGTAGCGTTCACATATTGCCTGAATTGTTCGCGGGACGTATTTTTCGCGTTTGTAGGCGATTCGCGAAAATTAGATCCTCGCGAAAATTTAGTCCTTTACAGTAATCATTCTTTTCGCACATCGCATTGGTGGAGTTACATCGCCTTGCAGACGTATTAGCCCAAGAAGTTTGAACAGGAGGGCTCGAACGGTACGTCGCCCAACCGATTGTCGAGACTGCATAAAGTGGAAGATCCAAAGAAGCCGCTTTTTTAGTAGGCGTGGCGTGACTCTTAAAAGTGAGCTCTCTCCTTGAAAACGTGATATATACTTAAACGCAATTATGCACGGCGGTATTGACTCTTCACGATGCAGCGCGTAACATCTTCTCAGACCGTTACCATTGGTTATTGCCGGTTCAAATGTAGCTCTGCGCCGCTTCTGTGTCCAATGTGCGAAATTACTGCGTTGGGAAGAGGTTTCCTGGTTGTCCAAGAAGATTTATGACGATTGGTGCCGAAAGTTTGCGCAAATGCCCTACCGTGCTTTTCCTTAAATCTTGTTGTTGATAGAGTTGTTACACATCACCGAATGAATATAAATATTTATGGGAAAGCCACATACTGGAGGAAGGAAATTAGTTCGTGACCATTATCTAGAACAAGGATTAGATAATATGTTAATCATTCAGAATTTGCTTTTTAATCTTGACATATCCAGAATGTTGTATTTACTACAACAGCCCCCTTTGGCTTAGTTTTGTTTTTATTAAATTTGGCTTATACCGATCTTCGAAAAACATGATTGCAAACGCCTGCCTAGTGGACAGTGCATACTCACATAGTTAGGCAACTCGACCTAAAACTCACGGAAGCTGGGTTCCTGGTTACTGCTTGTATAAAGACTTCAGAATGACGATAAGAAAAAAAAAATAGAAGAGAAGTTTTGCACATTTGCCGGAGGGTTAGTGAAAGGACTTTTCTAGAGCACAAATATTGATATCGTTAAAAAGTAGCGCCACAAAGAGAGACGGCCGCACGGGCTTGCCAAACCTGCGCTCTGCATAAATTCTTGCTTGAACAGTATGTCTCCATTGACATTGAGCGTGCATTTATTTTATCAGTCATTAAATCGCCCTGTGCCAGCACCCCAACATTTGGCGGAGGTGCGGGGTATCCCGCACTTTCACTAGCTATACGTATCCGGCGAACAACCGGAGGATTTAAGACGTTCAGTGTACTCTCGGTCCAGTAATGTTTGTACAACGCACTATAGAAATTTAAAAACAAGTCGACTGTCCTCTACTAGATCGAATGACGGCTCACTGAAGAGTAGATTAGCTTTCTCCGAGTATAGCCGAAGTTGCAGCAGCATCTGCAAAACGTCGCCAAAACTCAATGATCACTTTCATTTTACTAATCTCATCGCATAAACATTGATGCGAACCTATCTTTTTGCAGTGGAGCTGTTAAGGGCCAGTTTCCCCAGTATCGTGTCCGTCAGCTAACAAATGACGACACAAAACTCTGGACATCTACCGCCATTTATAAGCGACGGCGGCAAACAAACAAGCGGCTTGCCGGTTGTCTGGTTGCCGCCCTCGCCC
The DNA here is from genome assembly GCA_013358835.2 of Ixodes persulcatus. Classification (NCBI taxonomy): domain Eukaryota; kingdom Metazoa; phylum Arthropoda; class Arachnida; order Ixodida; family Ixodidae; genus Ixodes; species Ixodes persulcatus. Next base: position 206,364 of record JABSTQ010009060.1, read on the forward strand.
ATAAATGGCGGTAGCTGGTTTGCTGACTAGCGGCCGGCCAGCACTTCATTCACACAATAGTACAGCTTCGCTGGTCTTCCTTCTTCACCAGAGTGGAAAGGCTGAAAGTTTTTTTTTGTGTATTTCTCTCCTAGTCCCTATCTTTTTGATCGATTCCTTTCTCGCGGAATCTGGGTCATCGACGCCTAGCCTCAGGTTCATCCACGTGGTCCAAGCAGGAGCCGCCGCGATAGCCCGCAGACTCAATACGTGGGGCTGTCACAAGCAGGCGCCCATCAGAAAGGTAGAAACGGAACAGGACTCGCAATAAACAGAGACGCAGCGGGCGTCCGCTGCAACCGGCGATCGATCCGACGATGGCGATACCGACGTCATCCGGTCCTCTGCGGAGGAGGCGGAATCGCAACCCCACTAGGGCCACCGTGGCCCCCTAGGGTGCGTACGTCTTCAAAGGTGTTTTTCGCGGGACATTTGTCAATTAGCGAGAGGCCTTCGAGCCCCCTCCGAGACCGGCTGATGACACGTATGGTGCAGAGATGGCAAAATTACTTTGAAAAAGTAATTAAATTACATTACTAATTACTTTTCCTGAAAACTGCAAAAATGTAATTAAATTACATTACAAATTACCGCAGGCTAAAGGTATTGACATTACATTACAATTACTTTCCAAAAGTAATGAAATTACTTTGAAATTACTCTGACATTACTTTTGAATACCTTGAGGCAGTAATTCGCGCTCACTTTATTTACCGTTTACACCAACACAGCGTTTACAAAACAAGCCCTCCTTTGCCCACACAGCGCATGTGCTGGAACCAGATCCGGGAGAAGCGAGGCGCTGAGCATGCGCAGTGCCGACAGCAGCGCCACTGCAGTGATGTCACGTCAAAGAGCTGAGTTGGTCTATATGTACCAAAACTCAGATCTTCCTGTTTACACAGCAACAACCTTATCTGCCTCAAAGTGAACCATACTGAACAGTGGTTTTGCTGGCGCACACAACAGAAGTGTTAATGATGAATAGTTTCTTTAGATGTGACTCAGAGAGACAGTCGACTCACTGGTCTTGCTGTTCATTCAACCGTGAAGGTTCTTACTAAAAAGCTGATATGTTTCCGTCTTCTTGATCTAGACGTTGTAGTCCGTGTCAGTTTGTTAAGTCGGGCAATGGCAGCTCGTTCTTACAAAAAGTCGTCACATGAAACGTTTCCCTTCCGTCTCGGACGCATGCTGTGAGAGGAGGAGAGCCCGCGCACAGCTTTATTCAACGCTCAAAATGGGAGAGAGAACGCCTGCCTGTACCCTCAACTGCATTGCCAAGAAAAGTTGTCGCTGAGCATAGTTGACCTATTCTTGGTCATTCCTTTCAAGGAGCATATTTCCGAAACACCCGAAGACTCCAAGTTTTCGCGCATTGTCACACAAAGGAAGCGTCGCCAGTTGAAAAATGGCGTGGGCTTCATAAATGGACCTTTTGTAGAAACATCGGTTCGAGAGTAAATAGTTCCAGTACCCTCTCTTTCTTCCTTCTAACCGAGCAGAGAAGGAAGATGGTTTCTTTCTGTCGACTTTGGGGCTCAAGATTACGCACGATGGGGACGTAGGCGAGTTTGGGGGAGCCGTATCTAGGTCACAGCGCCTCAATGGGTGAATGGGATGTAGCTGACGTTTTGGGTGTGGAACGGGTGGGAGAGGCCTTGCGCGCGCGTTGTTTTCTATCCACTTAGTCTCGAAACCAGTCGCGTGTCTAAATGGCAGCACTTATTCGCCAAGAGGTCCATTGTGTACTTTCCCAACAAACGGGGGGCGATATCTGCTTGTAGGCTTATTCTCGAATAAACTTCCCAAGGGAAAGCAGCGAGGCATACCGCGAGCGATACCTGCTTTGCTCAAGGACGCACGAAACGTCCTGGGGCTTTGACAAGGCATTTGGAATAAACTATTTATTCCTGTCGTTTGTTGTTCACAATAGTCGAAGCTTACGGTTTGACCTTGCTTGACGAAAGTATAAGGCTGTTTGTCCTGTTCTCTCAGGTTTCAAATTATGCTTTCGGGTTGACCTTGCTTGAAGAATGTACAAGGCTGTTTGTCCTGTTCTCTCAGGTTTTAAATTATGTTTAACTCACTGGTGATGTACCCGTCGCCTTGTAGCCTATGAGCCGTTCATCCCTAAGCTGATGCACTGTCAGCTTGGGGATGAACGGTGGAAGCTACGTGTTTGTTGGAGCAGTCACACGTCTATTGTTCGCCAAGTAACCACGCTCTCGTTCATACCCACGCGCAGAGAAAGGGACGGGACACGTGATTAAAAGAAGGTTTTTTTATTGGTTCTGGTTAGCTTGCAGCTCCCTCAGCACTGTCAGCTTAGGGATGAGCGAAGTATAGTATCGTCGTGATGATGCGACGCCGTGAATCTGTCGCGCCTGGAGTTCGTAAGCCGTTGCCTTTCAGCGATGTCTACACGCAAGCTTTTCTCCTTCGCCTTTCCAGCCCTCCTTTGTGCGTCTGTCCAGCTCTTCGTACGAGGCTTAGCGCTCAGGTGGCCGTCGATTATTTTTTCCGATGCTCTTTCACAACATTTCACCATGCAAAATAATTTTCTCCTCTTTCTTAAACCTTGCAAACGAATTTCTAATTTAGGACAAAAGTAATTTCAAAAGTAATGAGTAATTTTCTCCAAATTGTTGCCTGAACGTAATTCATTAGATTACTAAATTACTAGCCTAGAGAAGTAATTCATTACATTCGTCATTACTCTAAAAAGTAATTTTAATTTGTAATTCCATTACAGTAATGTCATTACTGCCACCTCTGGTATGGTGCGACGGGGGGGGGGGGGGGGGGGGGGTCCCAAGTGATCGCGCTTCCTCCGCTTCTTCCTGAATTTCGGGCAATGCTATCTTACATTTTTTGCGGTCTCTTGTCTTGATTCTTTATTTGTCGCGCCTTATCATGTTTTTGTTTTCCAGAGGTGATAAACGTTATTTGTTATCATGAAGTTCGTATGTGGTGAGGTAGTGAACGCTTAAAAGGACTATTCCCGCTATCGCTGCATTTGTACAATCCCTATACAAACAAACTGCTCATTTTTTCACCTACTAAATAGGCGGAAAGTTACGTTCCTACAGTACGGAAAAAAAAGTTAATCAGGCGTTCTTTTGATCTGTGAGTACTTACGGTGTTCGGCGGGCCTTTTTTATTTTAGGGAGGTATTGAGTACGAGCAAGATACACGGAGAAGAAAAACAATTGGCACCTGCGAACACCCGTCTCGCGCAGCCGCTTTCGAGCACAAGGTATTGGATTCCAATGGCGAACTGTGAGGAAACTAGGATACTACGGATTTAGTCTGGTCGCGCCGTCAGATGAAACGTGTAAAAAAAAAGGGCCAGCTCCAGCTTGAGGCCGGTAGAAAAACAAGAAGCCTAACGGACAACTCTAGAGGTGAATTAAATTACGTCGATGCTATGGAAAAAATGTTTAACGGAATGGAGCAAGTGTGCGTTTCATTCGGACACGAACAGCGTGATTAAAAATCTTTTTAGGATTTTAAAACTGCAGATGTCAATTATCTATCGATGTTCGTGTTTTGTCAGGCCTTTTTTTTATACGTTGCTTACGCAGTGAGGGACAAGATGGTCGACAAGAATAATTCAAATAAGGTATCAGATACTTACATCCTAAAGTATTTAGAGTACTGCTCACGTTACTGTCACCGCCGGTGGAAAAAGATAAAACATTGATTAAATAATTTCTCAAGAACCATTAGCTTTCCGGAAATTATTTAAATGGGTTTGACATCTAAGAGCTATTGGTGTCATTACTGCTACTTCACCATAACCCCTAAAAACAATCATTAAAATGTTACTAACAAACTTTAGTTAAATTTTGAACTTTCCGCGACTATTACAATATGAAGGTACTATTCGTTATTTCCCATAACATGTAATGGTGGGGTTGAGACAAACTGTATGGCAAATTGGTGGGCAATTGTTGCAAGTTGGTGGGAAAGTGGTGCAAGCATCACTCGACATTAGGTCGCGTGGCGCTAATTTTCCCGTCAAATTTAGCGTGGAAACTGAATTGATGTATAGGTCACGTGACGTATATTTTTCCTCTAAATTTAGGGGATAAACTAAATTGCCGTGTGGGTCAATAGACATCAAGTCGTGTGACGTCCATTTCCCCACTAAATTGAGCGGGGAAACTGAATTGATGTATAGGTCATGTAAAGTTAATTTTGTCACGAAATTTAGCGGGGAAATCGACGTCACGTGACTCGATGTTACGCGACCTTTTCAACAAATAAATATCCCTCGCTTAATTTGGCGGGGAAAATGAGTAGACCGATCCCTTAGCAGTTTGGTTGCGCCACCGCTGCCGCGATGAATCCAGGAAACTTTAGTCTTTTTCACGTCCAACGACCTCGCTGGAGCTTTGCGCTTGCAGTGCATGAGGCGGTACGAGCCGTTTCGTGCACTGCCGCCTGTCCCCTGCGAACTAAAGTTATGGCTGCGTCACGCATGCGCCGAAGGCTTGGTGAGATCGGTGTATTGCGGCGTTGTGACGTCACAGGCCACTGTTTCAAGAAATGCGGCTTCACAAAATCGGGAACAACTAACCAAAAAAAACGTCTGTCGTAAAACAAAAAAGCCGCGCTAGACGGTTTGACGACAATGTATTCTAGTACATTCCGTGGCAGTAAGGAATAAAAAAGAATGATGAAACACACAAAATTAAATAGCGCGGACAGAAGCAAGTTCAAAATTGTAATAGTTTACCGTCAATCTACGGATAACATATATACTACAAAATCAAACAATGAATATTTCTACAGGTAAGTTACGCATAGTGGAACATAATTCTTGGAAGGTTTATTTGTCAATCAGCTCACCCAGAGAATACAACAAATTTAGAAGTATTGGGATTAGGTAGGCTAACATTTCTTTCCCTGCGCTTAATCGACATGTCGTTACATGCCAGTAAGCAGGATTACAGATTTCCTAAGTCACGACGTGCTGTATTAGGTTGGACAATTCAATCAGTAAGGAAGTCTTACACGGAAGTTTTGTTTAAGTCTTGTCGATAGCCTAGATTTGTGGCGGTTACAAATACTGAGTATGTTATAAATTTTAAGAAAAATTTTCTTTGTGCGACAGAAAAGGTGCATTAGGAATTATACGTATAACGTTTTTTAAATATCATGTGCAGTTTTTCTAAGCCAAGCCAAGGAACAATATTTTAAATGGGTATAAGATAACAATTTGTTATTTTATACCCATTTAATAACAATATTTTAACCGATTTTGTATATATTTAGCAAAGCCGACCAAACCTAACCTAACCTAACCTAACCTAACGTAACCTAACCTAACCTAACGATTTTGACAAATTGTTGTTTAAATATGTAACATGACAATCCCAGGACATATTATGAGAAAACACAACTCCAAGCGCCCTGAAAGATTTAACCATTTCAATATATTTGAGTTCAGTGTGATTTTAATTTAATCAAGGGAGAAGTTTATATTTCGGGCTAAATATTATAGCCATAGTTTTGCTTGTATTTATTTTTGAGACGTTCATGTTAGTCTATATTGATATTCGATCCAACACTAAATTAACTTTTGACACCAGTTCCTTACCATCATTAGCAACATACAGGTGCTTTGGTTAAATGATACGATATCGTTTAAATACATATTCAGAAAAGAAGGACCTAGGACACTTTCGTGGTACACCTGAGAATACTGATTTTACACCTGATAAAATGTTATTACGATACACAAAGTGTTTTCGATATTCCAGATATGCTTTTAGCATAAGTAGGGCTTGACCACGAAAACCGTAATATTCAAGCTTTTGTAATAACGCTTCGTAGTTTAAATAGTCAAAAGCTTCGGTAAGATTAACAAAATTCCCAAACCAATTCTTTTAATTTTTTTTTTATAATGTAAAATAAAATGCTGTCCCTTCAAGCAAGACAAATTTTATAAAACGGTGTTTTTGGAATTTTAAACTGAGTATTTTGTAATAAGCTAGTACTTGTAAAAGAACTGATAATGGGATGTGAATTATTTCTTGATACCATTTTGAGAAAATGGGAAGTATAGATTCTGGCCTGTAAAAAATAATATAGTTTGTTTGATCTTTCTTGAGCAGTACAAAAACTATGTCTATCTGCATACGCTAAGGTATATTCCTACAGGTATACAAAAGTTAAATATACGGGTTAAAGAGAAATGTTTAAGTCTCAAACATAATTCGCTGGTCTCATTTGAATGTCATCTAAGCCTCTGCAAGTATTATTTAAATTCATACATACACTAAATACTTCGGTATTGTTAACGGGATCCAAAATATTGAATTCATATTTTTATTTTTTAATATACCCACGAGCGTCGTCGTCGATACTTTTAATAACTAAAGTTACAAACTGATAAATGAATACATTAGATAAAGCACTACCACTTAATTCTTCGCCATCAATGCACAGCTTTTCTAAGCGATCATGGTTACGATCACTGTGTAAAATCGAGTCAACTTTTTCGCACGTAACGTCAACACGTCCACTTGATGATTAAGGTTTGTTATGAAACGCCTTCCCTGACGTTTCGAAGTTTCCTCGTTAGAGGGTTGAGATATGGCATGATTGAAAAAAAAACTTGTTTGGAATTCTAGATATATGAAATTCTTGAAATTGATTATAAATAATTAATTTTAATAAATGTTTGGGGTGATTCATTATTTTGTTTTATTTTTCTTGCCGTTTTATATTCCTTATAATTTTTTTTGCATAAAAACCTTTAAGTTTGTCTAAAATGCATTGTAAGCCACATCAGGGTCTCTTGCAGCAAGAACACCATTTCAGCATTTGTTTTAAATGTCACTACGAAATATGCTAAGATTGTCAAGACTGATGTTTTGGAATAGACCGATCTCATCAAGCGTTCGGCGCATGCGTGACGCCGCCATAACTTTAGTTCACAGGCGACAAACGGCAGTGCACGGGAGGGCTCGTGCCGTCTCGTGCTCTATACGCGCAGAGCCCCAGCGAGTTTGTCACACGTGCAGAAAGACTAAAGTTCCCCCCATGCATTGCGGCAGCGGTGGCGTAGTAAAACTGGCTGGTGAGATCGGCCTGTTGTTTAAATAACTGGATGCTTCTTTTCTGAGAAGAGAAGGGGGGAGAATAAAGTGCATCTTTTATGTATAAACATATTGGGAGATGGTCACTTATGTGGGACCTGCCTATTCCTCCTTTAAGACGAGTGTTTTCTACATTTGTAATAAAGAGGTCATTGAGAGTTTCTGTAGGAACAGTAACTCAAGTTGGTTTGGGTATCACATTAATATAATACTACCATAACCTACATTACCCCTCATCTCTCATCTATTATCCGCCGTGCCTGATCAGTGCATGGTGGAGTTAGAAGTCGGCTAACGCTCACCCCCTATTTTCAAGAAATATGCTCGAATTAAAAATTGAACGTCCGTATAGAGGTGCGGAAACCGCACGCGTCGCAGATGCCAAATAAAGTGCTCTTCTCGCCTTTAAAGCGGTGCCGCCAGATGTCTCCTCAACATGCGGCTAATGGCAGCCTGCTGCGGACCCATTTTCCCGTGCTTCTCTACGGGAGACACGCATGTTTTACAGCAAAGCTGATTATGGCTTGGGTTCCGTGGATTTTTCGTGCGCGTCAACAAAAACTCGTAGCGCCCTCTTTTTGCCGTCGTCCAAAGCGCGTGCGTGCCTAGTTTCCTTCCGCTCTCCCGGGGTGGCGGTCCCGTCGCGCGTCTCTACTTTCTGCCGGGTGGCAGAAAGTACTTTACTCCGGCTCCTCGGGGCGGCGATAGTCGTCCACGCGAATGTATATAAAAAACAGAAAGGCAAGTTGCCGTTTTTCATTTTTAATTTAAATTCTTGTGTCTCGCCGTAATGGCGAGGCCGCGTATAGTTCGGATTACCGAAAAGCAATGCACTTACAAAAAGGAACAGTGAGAACGGCAACGAGAATGTCCGCGGCGGTGGCGGGCGGCAAACACCACCGATGAAGATCGTGCATAAATATTGTCACGAATGACAATTGATGAGGCGACGAAAATGAAACAAACTAAACGTTTAATGGGGCGAACTTGTGCCCATAACAAAAAAGAAACAGAAGATAACAATAGAGCGCCGCGGGCGTCGATAGCGGCGTAACTGCAGTATTGAACGCTGGGGCACGACTGCCTCCGCTCGCCATGCGGAGTCCCTTGTGTACACTCGTGGGTTTCTCGAACGTTCGGCGTAGAACTTTCGGCGTGCAAAACATTCGGAACTTGATCAGACGAGAATGTTCTCAAACTTACAAGAACGCCAAGTTGAAAGAATAAAAAAAAAGTGAAAGCCGTTTACAACTCCCTGTAACGCCGAATTAGAGCGCAGCTCTTGGGAGGAGGAGGGAAGGGTACTGGGGGGGGGGTCAAGTGACGTCGGGGGGATGGGGTCACGTGACCAGGGGGGGGGGGGTCACGTGACCTGGGGGGTCGGTGACGATGCCAATGACGTCATCAGTGACGATGCGGATGCCGATGACATCATCAGTGACGTCACTGATGACGTTATCAGTGACGTCACGCGTCCCATAATGCACCGCGCGGTTACGCCGACGGCGACGGCAAGCCCGACGGCGACGCCGCTCAAGCCGGAAACGGGCGCCTAAGAGCTGCGCTCTAAAAATGAAAGCTGTTTACAACTCCCTGTAACGCCGAATTAGAGCGCAGCTCTTGAGGAGGAGGGAAGGCATAGTCACGTGACCTGGGTGACACGTGACCTGGTGGGTCACGTGACCTCGGGGGTCATGTGACCACGGGGGGGGGGTCGCGTGACCACGGGGTGGGGGGGGGGGTCGCGTGACCTCGGGGGGGGGGGGGGTCACGTGACCTCTGGGACGACGCCGGGTTGCATGCAACCGGGCGGGCTGCATGCAACTTGGACTGAATGTAACCTGGGTTGCATGCAACGCGGGTTGCATGCAACCCCTTTGACGTCGGCGTAACCTGTTGACGTCGGCGTAACCGAGTTGCATGCAACCTGAGTTGCATGCAACACGGGTTGCATGCAACCTGAGTTGCATGCAACGCGGGTTGCGTGCAGCCTGAGTTGCATGCAACGCGCGGTTACGCCTACGGCGACGCCGCTCAAGTCGGAAACGGGCGCCTAAGAGCTGCGCTCTAAAAGGACAGTCCGCTGAATGTAATTGAACCTCTCTTTGAATTGCAGTGGCAATTCATAGAGAGGAGGAAAGCGCGTGTACAGCGGTCGGTGCACCCTCTCTCCTAGCATTGACTGCATTGCCACAAAAAGCCAACCGCAAGTTCTTTTTTTTTTATAGAATGCCTGAGGAGAGGGCCTTGACCTTGAGGTCGCCCCATTCCCTCCTCTCTGGTCAGCTCCAGTGTTGCCAGATTGGGCTATATATAGCCAAATTGGGCTACATTTTTTTCTGGTTGGCGTCAAACTTTCATGGTTGGCTACGTGGCTATTTTGGTATATTTCTAAGAATGCGGCGAACTTTTGTCGAACCTCAGGTTCGACGCCGAACTTTAGGTTCGGCTAGTTACTTTTCGAACTTTTAATCAGTTTTGAAGAAAAAAAATTGTTTCTCTTTTGGCTCGTCGAGAGGAGAGAGAGGAGGGAGAAAGGCTTCAAACTTCTACAAACTTCGCGGTTTTCACAATGCGCAGTGAAGCAATGCTTGCAGAGTTCAAGCGGTCTCCCTACAGCCTAGTGGAGCAAACCAACCAGATTGCACTATTACCACAGGCCCGGTAGCGCGCCTTCAACACGGACGCATGTGGCTCTGTCCGGACGTAGACTAAACTCTCCAAATGCTGCTTGGGTGTCCATTGTGAGAATCCTTAGGCACCCAAGTTTGTAGAAATGAGAAGTCCGCAGTTTCACCGCTGAACAAGTGACTACGTTCCAGTCGTTGCCCACCCCAAGAAAGGACAACACGATCAGAAATAGCGTGGACACGAATGGGTGACACTATAATATTCTTCACAAAGAAAAAGAGACGGGTGGGATAATGGTAAGGACCTGAGGTATTGGGGTTCTGGTTTGAAACACCCAGTTTTCTGACTGTTGTGCTTCTGTATTTTGTTCTTTTACTGTATCATCACATCTCCCGGGCTTCACAATAGGGAGTTGTAGTAGATCGTTTTTCTCCTCCGCTAAGGTATCCGTAAAGAAAACGCCGCAGCTGCGCATGCGCGCCGCCAGCCAAGTCTGCATAGTTCAAGGTCGTGTGGCGGAAAACGGAACGCTATGCGGGTGCTTAGCGGGCTCCGGAAACGGTCTACTAAAACTCCCTAATAACGCTGTCTTTGTGTGTTTTGTACTTCTGAAAACCTACGAAGGAAGGTCCAGTGTTGCACGGATTTTCACCCTTCCGAAGCTTTTTTGACAAATTTACAAGTCACATAATGTGCATAAAAGGTGGTTCATCTAAGGGTTGAAACAGAGATTGTAACGTGTATTGTATGAGTGTGAGAAATTGCCAATATAAGGCTTAAAAATCATTGTTTTTAGTCTTGGCTATTTTGGGCTATATTTGTTTTACGGCTTTGGCTATATATGGGCTATACCTCCCAGTCGTTTGGCGGTTTTTCGGTGGGACCATCTGGCAGCACTGGTCAGCTCTGTCACGTGACCAGAGAGAGGGGAGGGCACGCTATACGCTGATAAGGATAGCCAGATCCGGCAGCGCGCGCGTTGGCAGTCGCTTTTTTCTTTGTTTGTTTTTTGTCCGTTGCAACTTCGTTTGTCTTGCCTGCTTCGATCTGCCGCCTTTCCCTGCGGTCTTATTAGGATGTCTCTCGACAACGTATGGAATGCGCACAAAATGTTCGAAAGGTCCTACGCGTATATCGGTAACCAGCGATTCTTCATAGAAGTCAGGAATTCTTGCGGTTTGGTTGGGTTCGGAAATGAGAGCTTGTGCGCCGCATCGTGTTGAAACTTCAAGGAGCCTTCCTTGTCGTTTTAGTGTTTGTGTGGTTGTCTGCTTTGACCGTGTCGACATTTATCTTGGATTACATCTTTCAAGTCCGCTGTTATTATGGTAAGCGCATTCCTACCTACTTGTTGGCAACGATTGACCATTCTTCTACGGGTACACGTCGAGATTATCTATAGGTTTACGCAGCGTCTGTTCTCGCGGCAGCCGGGAGAATGATTTTCCGAGAGTCTGCCATTATAGTCTAGGATTACTTCGGTTCTTGTTTGCTTTGAAAACTTCTCAGTTGTATAAAAGCTTAGAGTGCCTCTTCACATTTCACAGATCGCTTGCACGTTTGTACTTGTCTACGGAACAGGCTGTAATAAACTTTTATGTGTATTGAAAACAATTGTTTGTGTCTGTTTTCCTGCCCATTTTCAAGCACCTGCGCGAGCACATTGTTTCTACGTGTTTCCTCCCTGTTATAAATAGGCTGATGAGCTTCGGGATGTCTTAAATAAGTTTAAAATAACCAACCTTCCGGACGATACCCATTTAGGGCTAGCAAATAATTTGCCTATCCGAATGGCGCGTTCAAATGTGTGGTCACGTGGCTGGCCGAACGGGCACCCGTATCAAACGGGCGCCGTTTCAAACGGGTACCCGTATCCCATAATCACGTTTGACCCAACCAGATCGACAAGTTTGCCACCTGTTTAATTCAAACGGGTCGACCAGTTTGCCACCCGTTTGAATTTCAACTGTTTTTTTTTCAGTAGGGTCTCGACGTCTTGTGCTGCCTGGGATTTCTGTACATATAGTGCGCTCCCACATCTATTTACGCGAGCATCAAAGCGCGTTATTTGCATTTTTATTTCCGTTATATGCGTTTCCGTAGACTTGCTGACGTTATATTTGCGAAAATAGTAAAATCTACGAACGCTTCACTTTACTTAAAGAACGTCACTACAGCAGCTCTAAACTAGCCCCAAGTCGAATGCAAACTGATTCAAAATAAAATCACCGATGAATGTAAACTGATGAAAAATAAAATCACAGATAACTCTTAAATATAATATCCACTCAGTCAGTCGGACAGGATGACCTAACCGGTGAAAGCGCCTTCCCTGAAAGACGGAGGTTGTAAGTTCCATCTTGCTCTTAGCTCAAAATATCCGAGTCTCCGTTTCGCATTTTGTTTTGTTTTTAAATAAGATAAGCGTCCATCGATCATATTTTAAACAGGAGACGGAAGAAAAATATATCCATATGTACTACCTGTTGAGAAATAGAGGACGAGGAAGAGCGCGCCGACAATTGGGGCGCACGCGGGGCTTGGGCACCCGCAATGTCAGTGTTCCATAAACGGCCATTCGAACAGGACACGTCTCGGGTCCCTTCCTCCACACTACCTAAGAAGCGCGTGAAAATAAGTGCGAACGAAGGAAAGGTTGAGTACAAGGTGAAGGTTAAAAAAAAAGAGATAAAAGTTAAGGAAAGGTAAACGCGTGATAACATCCACTGGAAAACGCCACGCGAGAAAAATAAATATAAAAGAGGCAGCCGCAACACTCGTCATGCGTCTTAAACTCCAAACTCTAGCAATCTGACCCAACAGGCACCCGCCTCAATAAAGTCGCTCCACAACGACTACCGAAGACCACCTCAGTCGTCGCAGCCACCGCATCGCGGTCAAAACCAAAGCGGCATCACCAACTCCGTCGGAGCAGACTTGGTCAGTCGTCCATGTGCGCACAAAGCTGCTTCGGAAAAGGGCCATCAAACTTTGGGCTCACCAAGAGCCCCGAGACGCGGACCCGTGGTTCGCCGGCCGACCAGCCGCCCAGGCCTGGGCCGCATCGGGAAGCCATCCGGCAGGCCTCTCTCCCTCTCCCTTTTCTCTGCCACGCCACTTAGGCCCCGAAATCATCCTTCGGGGAGATCAGCGGCCGGCCATTAAATTCGGACACGATTTATGTTTTTAGCGCCGTTTGTGCGCTACGCACTTGCGGCAAGGCCATGGCTGCTGCCGTGCAGCACTCCGTTTCATTTCACAATGAACCGAAGGGAACGCGACGAGCCATCGGAGCTAATCAAACGCCACGCGAGTGTCATGTGCCTTTCGGGAGAGGCACAGGGACTCCCGGTCGCGTAGTCACGTGATTCATTCACTGCGGTGGATTGGCTGGGATGTCTGGTGTGGTCCATCGTAAGATTAAACGAGGTACGGCGACGGTAACGGGAGCGGTGTTGGCATCGAGACTGCCGCTAGCAGGCGGGCATCCACGTAATACGTCCTTCAGGTCAATTTATTTTTTTTTATTTTTCTCTCTTCACTATTTGGTTTGTCACGCTTCCGCGTTCTCTCTGTTTTAGATGCGGAGCATCAGTTGCTCGGGTCTATGTCCCGCGGCGTCGGCGTTGTAGTCGGCACTCGAACTACGCACGCGCAACTCTCCTCCTTCCCTCTCTCCAACAGCTGCGCGTTACTCTCTCCGCTCTCTCTCTCTACCAGCTGCGTGCACTGCGCGTGCGTTCGCTTCTCCTCACACCGCGCGCGCACGCGCAACTCTCCTCCTCTAGTCTCCTCTTCTTCAAGTGTGAAAAAAAATAAACGGCGAGCGGCGAGCGTTCCAAGTTTCTCTGCCGCGAGCCGCGACGAAGGCTCGCGTAGGGGGTAACGCTAGGGCAGTCGGTGTCGCCATCTCTCGACGTCAGCACGCAACTGACTCTTTCCTCGGAACCAACACGATGCTCCGCATCACCCCATGATTCCCCTCGGGAAGATGGTGTAATTTTTTTTTCTTTTCTGCCTATTCTACCTTTTATTTTTTATTGCGGAAATGATTCCTTTCTTCGACAAACAAGGTTCGTCGGGAAATGGACGCGGGGTTGGAGGAGCGAAAAGGACCGTGTCAGGGGGCGCAATTGAACTACTCTCGAGGTCGCGCTTAGCACTCGGTTAGAAAACGGGATTGTTGCTTTCCGTGGTTTCTCCTACCTGCCACTAGGACAAACGCGGGGGTGGGAGTCTGGGAACAGATCAAGAGGAAACGTCTGAAGTAGACGTTTTATACTCTATCCGTCTGCAGTCCGCGTTTCGTGTTATTTGTTGCGAATGCTGATTTCGGCAGGCCCAGTATTGCCAGCTTGTACTCTCTCGATGCTCTCGCCTTCTTTAAACGTCCTAAGAATATGCTAAACAAAAGCGAAGCACCAACGTAGTGATTCATTCGAGAATATGTTTATAAATAATGAATTCTTGTACAAAGAAGAATTCAAAAGAAAGCGCCGGTCAATAATGGAAACGTTTTTCGGGACAACTCTAGATAAATTGTAGCGATACGTTTAAAATATTAATTCGATGAAGGTAAAAAAAAAAAATTGTTTCCGGCGACACTCTTCAATATAATCGTTCGTGCTCTTTAATTCAGTGTTCTCTGCTTGTATAGATTGAATATATTGTGTGATCAAATGTATGAAGCACTTTGCGCTTTATTTTATCAGCTGAATTATTTCTTTCAGGAAGTATACCACAAAGGCAAGGTTGGGTGGGGGGGGGGGGGGGGGTCAGGTTAGCAGAAGCACTATAATCAATTAACGTTACCTAATAAATCGGCGGATTTGATGGGATTATATAGGGAATTCGAGAAGATAAAATTGAATGTAATAAATTCCTTCCTAAACTTATTTGTATCGGCATTTGAGGAGCTTTTCAGTCGCGAAGCTGACAAAACTTAGATCTAACTCTGCCCCTACAATGGCGGGCCCGCGTGTAACCGATAGGCGGCAAACCGGCGAAAAGTACAATCCTCGTCATTAAATTAACACGAGAGTTTCGTCTCTTTAAAAAACAAAACAAAATAACAATGCCTGCATACTTGAAAGACTCGTTGAAACGCGTTACCTCTATTTCGTTACTTTATTGGTAACGATAGAACACTTATTTGTTTTTATAGATAAGTAACTATTAACGTATTAAAGCATGAAATGCTTTTTAACGAAACACCGACAATCCCAAAAAATCTTGTTGGTGCATCCGTGCATTTTCCACTAGATTCTGCGGGGAATGTAGATTGCTGCTTAAGTCACGTGGCGTCAATTGATGTCACACAACGTGACGTCATATGAACTATACACCAATTCTGTTTCACCGCTAAATACAGCGTAAAAACTGGTATCACGTTTGTTGACATCTAAAAACGCATACACCAATTTAGTTTCCCCACTAAATAAATCAAAAACAAAAATGACGTTACGTGACCTGATGTCACCCGAACTATGCAACAATTCCGTGTACCCGCTAAGTTTGGCGGGGAAGTGGACGTCTAGTAACATTAGCATCCCCAGTTTCCCCGCTAAATTTAGCGGAGAAATTGACGTCACGTGACGTGACGACACATGACATATAAATGCAGTTTTCTCACTAAATCCAGCAGGAAATGTTACTTCAAGTGACCTATGCACCAATTTAGTTTTCGCGCTAATTTACTAGGAAAATTGACACCACGTCATCTATGCAGTCAGTTTCCCCTTCAATGTACCGGGAAATTGATAAAAAAAATAGAGGTTCTTCACTCCCCGAAACGACGGTCTAATGTCTTCTGAATCGTTTTAATCGATCGCACCTTAATCACTTCCTTTCATATCATACCCTCCTGTAAAAGGGGGCTATTTTTATAGCTTATTGGACTTTGGATATAAAGGTCGCTGCCGATTTTTTTGTTACTTTTACAGAGGAGCTGTTAAGGGCTAGTTTTCCCAGTATTGTGTCCGTCAGCAAACAAATGATGAGACTAAACTCTGGACAGCCACCGCCATCTATGAGTGATGGTGGCTGCCGCCGTAGCTCATACTTGGCGGTAGCTGTCGAGTTTTCCAAATCTGGCTTGCCGACTTACGGCCAGCCATTACTTCATTCCCACCATAGTACAGCTTCGCTGGTCTTCCTTCTTCACCAGAGTGGAAAGGCTGAAAGTTCTTTTTAACGCTATTTAATTGACGCTATTTACTTGAGTATGGAAAGGAGCGCGTACAACACAAGGTTCCCATATTGGTTTTCATCTCTGCTTGCGTTCGTGACTCTCACTTAAAAAACAAAATACCAAAGAGAAAATATACCAAATTCTTATGAATGTGTTCAAAAGCTGGGAATTGTTAATGACAAAACATTAAAAGATGGTTACTGTTTCAGAAAAAAAAATACATCCAAATAAAGGAGAAATTAAATCGTTATGTTTGCGAGGAAGTAAAAAGTTCCTTTTGAATCTTAGTAACGAGCATCCCAGTTACATTTTGGGCAACGAACGAGTGACGACATTAAGTTACTTTTTCCAGTCACTTGCACGTGTATATTAGTTGGCTAGACATGAATTCTGTTTTCTCAACCAGAGTGGTTGTTAAATAAATACGATTCAAAGCAAAGCTCAACCAGAGTTGCTGAGTTTGCTCACTGTGAGTGTTTTGTCTTTTCGTTTAGGTTCATTGACCCGTATATCACTATTTTCAGCCTGGCGTTTTTTGCCAACAGAAGCACGCGGAATGTGCGAGAAGCTTAAGTACATTGTGTTAAGACGTTACAAAAATTCCGAGGGCTTAATTGATATCTCTCATTGCTCATATCACCCGACAGGCATTATACTTCTCATTTCATGTAGGTTATTCTTCCTCGGTCGCCCCGCGTCGTTTTGTAGATTCGCGTGCGATTTTAAGCTTCAGCTTGCAACTATAAGATTTGGACTCTTTTGTATCTATCTATCGCTCTATCTCTCTCTCTCTCTCTCTCTGGTGCTCGCATCCTCTTCGGGTTTCTTCGTTCTCAAGTTGTATTTTCGGTAAATTGAGGCTTCCAAGAAGTCATAAAAGTTTCAATATACTGCTCGTCCAGGGGCCTGTCAAAAAACTGGAGCCGACGAGGACTTGGTTGCAATAAACGGCGTTTTTTTTAAAATGCCCCCCCCCCCCCGCCTTTTTTTTTCCACCTCCTAAAAAGACACACAGAATATTTTGATGCAAGTTTACGCCACTGCCTATAAATATTTGCTAGCCTATTAGCGGCGAGATGTTTTGGTGGTGCCCTCCTGTGGTTCCCCTTTGTGACGTCATTACCCTGCAAACAACAAGTTCGATGGTGTTTGTTATTAGCATGGTGGAAGCTTGAAATCATTGCGCTCTCAAAGGAACACTGCCAACACTGTCAAAATTAAAGTTCTTTCATTCCTCTTATTTCCGTCGATGATAAATCCCCTTTCCGACGTCATGGTCAGCGTTCGGCCAATCGTGGAAGGCCGACCACAGCGACGCTTTCGGTCGCGCACGGGGCTAATAGTTCACCGCCGCTTAATTAAGGTGGAACGTTTACAGGCTCCTGATCTACAGGGGGAACAGCGCACCAGCAATACAGTCACTCAAGTCAACACACATACAAAAGAAAGAGACACTTACACAGCGCTGACCAGGGGCCTGTCACAGCGCTGTGTAAGTGTCTCTTTTGTATGTGTGTTGACTCGAGTGACTGTATTGCTGGTGCGCTGTTCCCCCTGTAGATCAGGAGCAACCAACTCGCCCGAACCTCAGTGTTAACAAGTTTACAGGCTAGGCTTCCTCGTGAAGTGAAGCCTCAAAAAGCGTTATCCCGAATTTCCGCGCTAAATTTAGAGGGATAAGTGACGTCACATAACTTAATATCACGTGACCTATACACAAAATAAGTTTCCCCGCTAAATTTAGCGGAAAACAATTACGTGTAGTGTCATGGGCACATGTCCTATAAGGCAATTTAGTTTCCCGCTATATTTAGAGGGAAAATTGACGTCACGTGACCTCAACACGAATTAAGTTTTGCCGCTACATTTAGTGGGGAAAATTATGTCACATGACTGTATGTCACGTGACCAATACAAAAATGAAGTTTCCCCGCAAAAGTTAGCGGACAAAGTTACACCACGTCATGTGATGTCGTACCGGCGCGGGGTTCAGTATCACTAATGCGTGATGCACGTTGAAGATCCAAGGTCAGCCGTAGTACTGGAATTTATAAATTTTGCTCTTATAATGGAGACACCAGACGATTATTGGGACTGATTAAATCCAGGTATCCTCACGCACGACACAATTATTACTTTCGACAGAGTTATTACTTTTCTAGTTATGTCCTGAGTCTTCAAGTTCGACTCCAGGCTCAACGTGCAACCCGCCATTTAGGCGCTTGTGGTTTATTACTCTGTGATAAGCAAAGATTTAGGCTCTGACTCAAGGAAATCAATGGTTCTGCAGGTTCCGGAACAATATAAATGCCGATTATTTTCGCATTGCGCGTTAACGCTACAGAAAACAACATTTAAGCCAGCTTGGAACAACGTAGCACCATTGTTATTATTACCGCATTGTTCAGCGTTGGAAAACAGAATACGCACCAAGAAACAAATAATTTGAGTGATATTTTTTTGCGAGAAACTTAGGAGAATTATTAATGAAGCGAGTGACTGCTTATTTAATGGAATACCTTCCGGCTAAGTTCCCTGGACTCAAACAAACGCATCCTAAAGCATTTTATGTGAAATTTATCTGGCTTGGTTTGCTGCTCAAAACGACACCGGTGTCTCGGGTACAAACATGTATAATGTCCCTTACAGCCATGCAACTCAACGACTTGCATTGTTTTTGATTCTATAGACGGGCGTTTGGAAGCCCGTTGCTCCTTATAGTTTTATAACCATGGGATATAAATTTCACTTAGTTTTGTGGCGGACTATGGTAGGACACGACGATGAAACCAAAAAAAGACCTGAGCCCGAGAACCGCTAGAGCTCACGGGGGCATTTCCCTCCAGATATCATTCAGAACCACTTCATTATTTGACGAGCAATGAAGTAGTTATAAGTGTTGACCCGGACAAAGTTCCTTCGCTTTCAGTGTACCGTCATGAGCAACAACGAAGACTCCACGGTAGGGAAATCTCATCTGTACACATTGGTCTTCCAAAGCACTGGACCGCCGATCCGGAGGTATGGTTCGCTAAAGTCCAAATGCAGTTTTCCAGGTGTTGCATCACTTCGCAAATTCGCATTTTCCACTACGTCGCCGCGGCTGTTCCTGCCGAAATCGCGACCGAAGTACGGGATTTAGTCCTCGTCCTACCACTTAATGAACTAAGCTTACATCACCTTGAAGACTGAACTGGTGAAGCGCACGTCGAAGCCTGAACAGCGCCGCCCACACCAACTGTTGACAAGTGAAGACTGCAAACAATCGCAGCTGCTGAGACGCCTCCAAGAACTGTTCGGCAAGAGGGCAGTATTATTTGACGCACCACTTCTGAAGGAACTATTAATGTGATAGCAATCTTTAGCAACCTGCCCCCCCCCCCCCCCCCCCCCGGAGTTTGTGAACTTTCCTGGCCTCCTTCCGGCCTCCTAAATTTTCCGCTATATTTAGCGAAGAAATTGACGTCTCGTGACCTCTGCACCACTTCAGTTTCCCTGCTGAATTTAGCGGGAATATAAAAGACGTTTACAAATCTATGTAGTGCGAAATTAGAGCGCAGCTCTTGAGGAGGAGGAGGGGAGGGTATGCCCCTCCACCTCCTCCGTAACCTCTCCTCCTCTCTCCTCGTCTTCTCCTCCTACAATTCAGTTTCCCCGCTAAATTTAGCGGGGAAAATGACGTCACATGACTTGGTGTCACGTCGCCTATGAACAAAATCAGTTTCTCCGCGATTTAACAGGAAAATTGACGTCACGTGACCTCAACACCAATTGAATTCCCCGCTAAATAGTGGGGAGTTGGCGGAGAAACTGAATTTCTCCACTAAATCTAGCAGACAAACTGAATTTCGCCGCCAAATTTAGCGGGAATTGAATTGATGTTGAGTTCACGTGACGTAAATTTTCCCGCTAAATTTAGTGCGGTTAGCCGACGCCGACGGCGACGCCGCTCAACCCGGAAACGGGCGCTAAGAGCTGCGCTCTAATATTGACGTCACGCGACCTATGCACCAATTTATGGCTCTGTTATACTCCGACGTAACGCGCGCGCAAGCGAACGCTGGCCGAAGTCGGCTACGTCAAGTCAGTCACGCCGCGCGCGTCAAAAATTCGCCCTCTTTATACTCCGGCGGCCCTGGCGGCTCCCGCGGCGCGCGTCGGTGGGCTGCCAGCGCGGCGCATGCGCAGAATCTGACTACGAGGGCACCTTTCTTGCGAGAGTGCGCCACTTCCGGTTCCTTTTCGTTTCGAATAGTAGACGAAAATTCTCGCGCTTCTTGAGCGCAGAGTTCGAGCGATGGCGTGGACGTACCTTGCACGACGAAAACTCGCGCTTGCACTGTTGGTGCACCGCCTGCGCCGCAAGCGTAGGCGGTCAATGTACATACGGTACATCTTTGACAAGCGCACGGTCTACGGTACTCAAGCTTCCTCGAGTCGTAGACACACGGGTGAGACGAATTCCTCTTGATCAGCTTCTCGACGACCGAGTCCGATTCTTCAAAAATGACGCCAGACGAAGTGGTGCTCCCGTCGTCTGCTATTGCTCGTATCCGCCGCGCTTCACGCGCGAGGGCTGCCGGGAGCCAGCGCGTGATGCATCCTGGTCCGGCGTCGTTGGCGCGGCCGGCGCGGAATACGACATGCTCCATTTTGGCTGTCGAGGCGGTCAGGCTGCGTCGAACGCCGCCGGTCGCGTCGGTTACGACACGACGCCGGAGTATAGAGCGTCGGGTTTTCGCCGACGTGACGTCGCTGTGACGCGCTCGCACGCGCGCACGCGTTACGTCGGAGTATAACAGAGCCTTTAGTTTCTTCGCTATATTTATCGCAAAAATTAATGCGACGTAACCTGACGTCACAGGACCTACAAGAAAATTTTGGGTCACCGCTAAATTTAGCGAAACAATTTACGTCACAACCTTTTCGTCAATTTAGTTTTCCCCCTAAATTTAGCAGCCGAATTGACGTCGCGTGATCTATACACCAATTCAGTTTCCCCACCAAATTTGGCGGGAAACACGTCACGACTTTAAGATCAGTTCTTAATCAAGAATGTATCGGCGCTAAATCAAGGCAACATTGATTTAGAGTCAATTTTCTCGACGTCCTCCTAGACGTCGTCCTTGAGGTCGTCCTAGAGGTCGTTTTTTAGGTCATCCTTGAGGCCGCCCTAAATGTACTAGACGTCCTTCACGTCGTGCTCTAGGACGTCGTTCTCGACGTCGTCCTAAACGTCGTCCTTGAGGTCGTTCTAGACGTCATTCTTAACTTATGTCTTCTAGGACTTGGTCCTCGACGTCGTGCTAGACGCCGTCCTTGATGTCGTTCATGGCCTAGTAACAAAAGAAAATAAACATGACGAATGCTAACGAAATTCATAGACAACCAAAAATTGTGGTTTCTGCAGCGACTTTATCTTAACGATTACCGACCAATGTTCGCATAATGCTTGCCACGGCGCCAGACCCCCAGCGGCCCGCCCTGGCACAACTGGCAGACCCCATTATGGAGGTTGCCACACCGCTACTAGCAGAGTTGCATCGATCGCAAGTATCGACAAGGCCGTCAGTTGATTCAACATCTACCAATTTCTCCACAGAGCTGCACTACCTCCAGGATGTTTTCCAACGAGAGTTGATTGAACCCAGGAATAAAACAGCTGCAGTTTCGTTACGCTCTCGATCAACAAGGCGCAACGCACTAATGCGTTGCCGTGATTGCAATCCTCAGAACCGCTTAATTTCACCGCTATCCAGATTGTGCTGGTACCACTGGATATTCGGAGATAGGGCTAGAAACTGCAAACCAGCGTTCGCAGCGACGAAAAATGCAAACCCCCACCACTAGAAGCGGGAAGTGGTGCTGGGAGGGATGCTGGCCGCTTATCCTTCGTCACAGCTCCTGATACCGGCCAGCCATCCTTATTGGACCGAGCCACTGATCCCAGGGTTCAAGGAATAGCAATCCCTGAGAGTGCTAGAGAGCACCAACATGCAGAGTCGAAGTACGAGGCGCTACTTCATCATCTTCATCTTTAACCCGCCCTCGTAACTTTCAACATCCATTTAAACATGACGTGACCCACCACATTGTTACGACTTGTCAACCTGTTTATGCTCGACCACGACGGTTACAGCCGGTTCACTTGAAGGTTGCAAAACAAGAACTCGCCGAGAAGCTCCAATTGGGAATCATACAATCCTCATCAAGTCCATGGGCATCGCATCTTCACCTGGTGCAGGAAAAACAAATACCCGTGGATTGGTGACCTTGTAGTGGTTACCGCGCCCTAAACAGCTCAACACTACCGGATATCAACAATTTCTCGGATATCTAAGATTTCATGGCAGCTCTCCATGGCAATAAAATCGTTTCAGAAACTGACCTCGTCAAAGCGTATCATCAGATACAAGTACACCCTCCTGATATCGCCAAAACCACCATCACTACCCGATTCGGTCTTTTCGAATACCTGAGCATGCCATTTGGCCTAAGAAATGCAGCTCAGACGTTTGAACGTTTTGTCGACCATGAAACTCGATACCTTCCCTTTTGTTATGCATATTTTGACGACGTCCTCATCTACAGTTTCTATCATAAGAAACACTGTGAATATTTTGAAATAATTTTCCATAGACTCGATGAATATGGCCTCGTAATCAACAAGGTCAAGTCCGAATTAGGTATCGCCGAAATCAACTTCCTCGGCAACCACCTCGTCCAGCCTAGACTTCGACCTTTAGAGGAAAAAGTTAAGGCTGTTCAGGATTTCACTCTTCCTACCTCAATTCGGAAACATCGGGAATTACTGGGTTTGATTATTTTTTTCTTCCGGCGGTATACTCCTAACTACGCTGATATACTCTAACCAGTTAAGTCACTTCCTCAAAGTCGCCCACACACCTTCGACAACGCTTTAATTGTTTTCCTGCAACTGCGCAAGCATTTCACCAAGCTTGACACAGAATAGCCAAGGCCACTCTCCTATTCCACCCGAGACCGAATGTACCGCTCAACATTATGGTTGACGCTTATACTGCAGTTGGGGCGATCTTCCGGGAGTAAGTCGGAACAGATTGGCACCACATGTGTTCTCATAGAAGCTGGAATCTACAGAGTGCCACTGAGAAATTTTTGGCCGCGAACTTCTCGCTCTCTACCTGGCTACCAAGCACTTGGAACATCTTTTGAAAGGACGGTATTTTTTCATATTCACGGATCACAAGTCATTGACCTTTGCCTTAAAATCAGCCAGCAATAATTTATATACGCGAGAAACACATCACCTGACATACACCGCTGAATTCACGACAGATATTTGACACGTCAAGGGTTCATACAATCCAACAGCGGCCACTCGCTCACGTTTTTCAGCTACTTTCAAGCGCAAGACCTCTTCATCTTCCAGCGACTTTAAAGCAATGGCTTCTGCACAGCGGAGCAAAAATGCCATTCATTTGCTTAGTCAGTTATCTAACAAGCTTTAGGTTGAGAATATCACAAACCCTCTTTTTGACTATCCTCTTGTTTGTGATATATCAACTGGAGTGCCTCGTCCAGTTGTCTCTCTGGCAGTCCCCCACCAGGTCTTTGATGCATTCCATCGACTGTCACACTTCGGCATACGCGCGAGAAAACGGTTGGTCACTGAACGTTTTCTCTGGCATGGCATAAATAAGAACGCCAGAGAATGGACACGAGCATGCATAGGCTGTCAAAAATGAAAGATTGATTGCCATCACTTTGCACCTTTTCAGTTCTTCCCGGCACCGACCACCCGTTTTTATCCCGTTTATCTTGACATCGTGGGCCCATTACCTCCGTCAGAGAAGAACACTTACATACTTACCTGCGTAAACAGATGTACACGTTGGCCAGTAGCCTTCCCGATCGCCAACATTACAGCTGCTACCATCTCACAGGTATTCGTGAGTGGATGGGTAGGAAAATTTTGTAAACCATCCAACATAAGATCAGATTAAGGACGACAGTTTGAATCATATTTAGTTCGTTCCCTCGCACAACCTATCGGTGCACAACGGATACACACAAAATTATATCACCCAATTTCCAACGGCTTGGTTGAAATATTTCATCGATCACTCAAGTCCTCACTCAAGGCACAAGTGGATCCTACACTTTGGGCCAGACAACTGCCTCTCGTTTTTTTGGGACTTTGATCTCCGATCAAAGGTAATCTCAAGTGCAGCCTAGCACAGCTCGTCAATGGCATTACACTACGCCTTCCCAGAACATTTTTTATCCCGAATGATCATAAAGTCGAGCTTGATCCCGGAACCTTCAATGGCGAACTAAAAGCTGCCATGACACAAGCTCGGGCAGTGCAACCAAGACGACGACAAAGCCCGTCGATATATGTGCCACAAGATCTTCAAACATCCACGCACGATTTTGTTCGACGAGACGCGGTTTGAAAGCCGTTACAGCAGCCATATCCAGGACCTTTCAAGAGATAGAACGACAAGAAAAGTATCTTGTTCTAGACTTCGGTGGTCGAACTCACACAGTATCCGTTGACCGACTTAAACCGGCCCACTTGGCAACGGCCACAAGGACTTGCCCATTTCGTCATATTTCTGCTCGCCATTCGTCTCCATTTACTTTGCTCAGCACTACACACAAGCTACGCCGTCGTCACATAACATGGGCTACGCCTCTCCGCAACCTGCCTTCCTAGAAGGGAGGCACCTGTAGCGAACTATAGTAAGAGGCGACGACGAAACCAGAAAAACACCGGAACCCGACACTCACGAGAAATGAATGAATGAATGAATGAATCAATCAATCAATCAATCAATCAATACTCCT
Source organism: Ixodes persulcatus (assembly GCA_013358835.2). NCBI lineage: Eukaryota > Metazoa > Arthropoda > Arachnida > Ixodida > Ixodidae > Ixodes > Ixodes persulcatus. The sequence continues at coordinate 231,168 of JABSTQ010009060.1, forward strand.
CAAGTGGGCATCTCACTTCACGTATCATTCTTAACAACTTCGTTTTTTTATAAAAAGTAAACTATAACTAGTTTAATTCTCAAGCCTTAAAAGAAAATACTTATATAATATAACAAAAAATGCGTCTCATGTAAAAAATAACAAGTTTATAGCTGTTACAGATTGAGCAGCCGTTGGATGCCAACAACTCATCATCGCAATACGACGACCATGCTTAAACAAATCTTGACATATAAGAAAACAGAAAATACCAAATGCATTTACTTTAGATCGGATTTATTTGAGCACCATTGTTTGGTCTTATTCAGCCTGCGGTAATTGTTCTTGCTAGATGAATTTTTGATTTAAGCAAGACAAATGCACACACACAAAAAATGATAGACATATATGTAGTAAATAAAAAAATATTTTGGAATTATCTTCACAAAAAATGTTTAAGATAAGTCATCATATTAAGGCAAGTGTGATTTTTATTACAATAGAAATCATCACATAAATCTAGATTTCTATTATTGACCTTGATGATGACTCGGACTAAGAGATCAACAAAAGCTTCTGGCTTCTCTTTAATTATCGCATAAAATTTTCTTCTGGAACCAACGGTGTGTGCACTTCTAGAAAAAAAAGTAAACAATAGTTTCCTTCTACAAAACTTTTAATAATCGCAAGCACAAATAAAAACAACAACAACAAGATTTGGTGTTGAAAGGCGTCGAATTCACTAATATATTTTTTTTATATTCAACCCAGCTCATCTATTGTTGAGCACTCTGTAAGCATATACTGAAAGTTAGAGTTGCAGACGTTTTTTACCACTTTAAGTTACACTTTACGGTAATCCCAAGTACGGCTTAGGCCTTCCTTAGGATTAGAACTCCCATATGAATCTTGCGCAACGGCCGCATTATACGCCGCAGTCCTATCGAATGAGTTTGGAAGAGTGGCTCGGGGTAAATGAGATCGGCAACCATAATAGGAAAGCAGTTCGAACTGGCGCGACCGAAAGTATGAATTCAGAGAGCCGCGACAGGCGCCAGCACCTACGCCTTCGCACGGCTAAATTAATATCGACTGTGTTTCAAACATCTTCGTGAACTTCGCGCTCGAGGACCCCAAGCCTTGTGGAACTGCGAGGAGGGAGCTTAAATAAATGAGGCCGTGTCTTCGTCGGGCGTTTCCAATTATTAACGAATGTAAAGCGAGGTAAATCTCTCTCGAAATTGCCGCGTACGAAAGGAAGGTCCCGTGAAAAGATTTGAGACGTGGAAGAGAATAAGTAACGGCGCGCAGGTTCCGAACGCGGCCAGCCGGTTGCAACAGCGTGCGTGAAACCGAGCGGTGAATAAGGAACCGCGTATTTCTCAAAATCTGCGGCTATTGTACACTTCTCTTCGAAGTGAATCGGTTGTGGAGCAAAGGAGGAGTATATTGCGAACTCCTAGTTGTGTGCGCATTTTGAGTGTGAGCCAAGTTCTGCACCGTTAATTTTGGTGATGCTCACCGCTGCAAAAAAAAAAGAACCTGGTCCTTTTTGAGGCTTAGTATACTGACACTACCATTAGCACCCTTTTGGGCAAAGGAGAGTGTGAGAGCGAGAGAGAGTGCGAGTAACTACTGACTCTAGATTTGAGAGTGGTTCCAACTAGTCGACCGGAGTGCACCCTTAGAAGAAAGGGTATGTACAGTCCTCCATAAAGGGAGGAACGGTGTTGTAACCTATGTTCTTTAGAAAGAGAGAAACTTTCGTCCCTAAAGCAGGGAAGCAAAGTTTCTCCGTGACCTGCGTCTGATTATGGCGGCCTCGAATCGAGCAAATCGAGCTCAATAAGGCTTAACGAGGACGCTACGTCTCTTGTATGGGAGGATAGGTGCAGCAAATAAAAGCGTAACACGAGCTTTCCGCGAACTGTGTTTATTTCCGAAGCCAGCCGAAGCCCGTCGGTAAAGTAGCTTGCGTTTCAAAAGCAGTTACTCAGTCGTCTCGTCGTCAGCACTTCGATGTTAAACAGAGACAACCGAAACCCAGTTACTTCGCCCACTTTACGTCTTACCTTCGCTATTCCTCGACGCACAATTCCTTCGTCAAACGCACATCACGGTGGAATGGTAAACCAATTCGCGAAACTAAAAGCCGCTCTCAAAGAAGCAAACTCAAAGCCGCTGTTGCACAGTAACCAGAAATTATCGCGTAGCGTGAAAGAAGGTAAAATCGCGTGCCACCAGATGGCAGGGTCAAGCGGAGTAATTACAATTAGCTAGCCTAGGTTGTGCTAGCTAGCGTCCAATTCACGTTCTTCAAAAATTATTTTCATCTGCTCACACCACCACATCGATTCGGGATCTTCAGAAAACCTTTATTCTACACACATGTAGACAGACTCATTGGGCATACTACAAGCATCAGCTGAACATATACATTGAGCGCATACGCATACACGGCACGTACGAAATGCAATAGAACAGCACACTAACCCGATCACTACTTCTTAGCTCTGCGTTTCCGTCTTTTATACTGGTCGTTTATTTGAACGTACAGAATTTTTCGGTGACCGCCTAAGCAATAAAAAATATTCCCAGCGTGTTGATTTTTTTCAGAAATGTCATACCTCTCAGAGTATTTCGAACGGCTCAGGGGATGAATTTCTTTGTAAAAAGTAAACGCTCATTCCGTAATTATTTGAAAGCCAATAATTCAAGCCGCTCTAATGCGGTTCCAAGTCATGTGTTTGCTTCTCCGCACGGCACGTCGTAGCCAGTATTTTTATTGTAGTGTTTGTTTTTACAGCGGAGCTGTTAAGGGCTAGTTTCCCCAGGATCAGTGTCCCCCGCAAAGAAAGGACGACACCGAACTCTGGACACCTACCGCCATCTATGAGCGACGGCGGCAAGCCACGTATCTGGTTGCCGCCGTCGCTCATAGATGCCGGCAGCATTTCCACTCTGGCTTGCCAACTTGCGGCCGACCGTCACTGTTCATTGTACAGCTCCGCTGGTCTTCCTTCTTCACCATTGTGGAAAGGCTGAAAGTTTTTGGACTCGGGCTAGCATCGTATCACTTTTCTATTAGTGCTGCTCGCGCACGGCTACAATTGTCGTCTTGAATTGATCTATGTAGAGCGGATATATTCACTCAGCTAGAAGTGATGCTTCACCGGCAGAAAAATTGCTTTTCAATCAATTTGAATTCAGTAGAAGCCGCGACTTGTGCCAGGCGTTAAGTGTACGGAGCTACGCCGTGGCGAGCTCGAAAACTTCTAGCGCTCATCCCAGCGCACCACTTGGATGGCAGTTTCTCCAGGAACTGTAGTATATTTAAACAGCAAAATAAAGAAAAGCTTTTTCTCGAATTTACCTACCTATTTGTTTTTAATGCTAAAATTACAAACTGTAAACATAGTACTTTCTGTCATATGTTCATACTGTTCAGTCCTTTCCCCGGAACGCAATCGCTCTCGGGGAGGAGACAACCGACAGTCAGTTTGGCCACTGTACGACAGGAGCTACGGTTCAGACCAGCGTTCCAATTTGACTATCCGTATGTCGATCGTTTGCGCCTAATCGCTCAAGTGGTCTTAAACTATTTAGTGTAAATCGGAATGTCAACCTGCGACACACCGCCTCCTCCTATCAGGCCCCACCAGCAGCATCAATGCCCGACAGCTCACGTCATCTCATCTTGTTGTTACACCACTGATACGCAAATACACGGTCACATCGGCGATAATTGCAGTATTTTCACAACGCACAACAGTGCCATCGCGATGTAGCTGCTATGTTGCTGACACGCAGAACTACAGAAACACGTTGACAGCAGGTTGGCACTCGGCATCGGAAAACAGTACCCAACTCTGCACAGAAGGCACCCAGGCACCCGCCAGCAAAACTTGCCTGTCTTGGACGCAGTTTAGGCGATTTCCATAACGTCGTCAACGTCGACACATCCACTACGGACACATCGTTCCGCGTGGTCAGCATGGTTCCGCGTGGGTTCCGCAATCCGGAGACGGCCATCTTCCCCAGTGTACGTAGTGCTGCTGGCACTGCTCCGGAACTTCGCTGTTGCTGGCGGCTTCGTTTGCTCGTTCGATAAAATTAGTGGTAAAAACGTCAATGCAACCAAGAAGCTCTGCATGTTTGGACTTGGAGACGGAATTACAGGCGGCCTTCGCGGCCGCTGCAGCCCAATCCTCTCAACAACACTTATTAAACAACGTGAGCGACGTGCTCGAAAAAACGAAATTGAAAGGAGATGAGACGGGAGGGCGAAAGCTTTCTTCCGTCTGCCTGGAGAAGGAGAAAAACGTCTGGTTTTTCCATTTTTCTCGGGTCCGCTTGGTGGCGCGTCTTTAGAAGGGAGGAAAATGTGCCGTTCCTACATTTTTCATTCATTTTTTCTAAGAGTGTGGCGGGGTTCAAGGGGCGCGTTGGAAGCACCAGGAGCGAAGGTAGTCGAAAGTGGTTATCGTCGGCAAACGCCTTTCCCAGCTTTGCTGAGCCTCTGCTTCCGCTATCCACTTCCCCTCGCGGCAACGCACGCATGTGTACTAGAAACCAATTGGCGCAGGAGGCGTTCGCCATCAAACTGCAAACGCTTTCGGTTCTTTCAGATGCTCTCACTCTTAAAAGATGGCTTTCTACGAGCAACAGATCGGCCCATGCAAATTGCTGTCGCATAGTCTGTTACACACCTACAATTAGATCCAAGGGGGCTAAATGAGCGCCCTTTGGATATACTCCTTGGGGAGTAAATATGTTAGTGCTTTGAAGTTGCTTGTGATCAAACAACTGCTAAATGTTTGGATTGAAACGTTTAAAACTTGAGGTTAGGCAATGCCCCGAAAGTCCGCCAACCGCTGTTTGTGGTCTCATAAAAAATCCAAGCGACGCGACAAAAGAGAACTAAATCTTGCTTTTGTAACTTTCTACTTGTTGAAACACACTATAAAATAGAATTTATTTTGGACATTAGCGTAACAATGTATCGTAGATATTTAAAAAGTTATCTTATCACAGAGTACACGCAGAAATAAAGTCTTTTTATTTTTAAATTTGCGGATATAGTTTTATTAAAACAATGGACATGCGATAAGCTCGCAGAAGGTTTAAAGTATTTCCAATGCATAAAAAAGTACATATATGTAAGCTACAAAAGTCAGTAAGCTCAGATATTCCAAACTTTAAACAAATTGTTTTATCGACTTTATAAACACCTAAGAATCACACTTCATACCCTGCATACTTTCATAACTGAGAGTTTTAAGATTTAATGCACTAGCAAAAAAGGCCGAGTCGTTTGGAGAGTACAAAGAAATAAAGACCGTCGCATGATAGCTTATCACTTGAGTGCTAGATTCTATATCCTTGGCTAGAGCTGCAAAGAGGGGCAGTTCACAGACGTTATTGTAGCCGGTATATCGTTGAAATAAAATAATATTGAATAAGACCAAGTGGTTCCACCTGATCAAGCGGATTTTGTGATACATTTTACCCTCCCCGCGCTTATGTAATAACTCGCACCTCTTTCATCTCAACATACGGCGTCATCTCCTAATTACGGATACGCCGCAGCTCGCCAACCTGCGCCTTGCACCCTCTCATTAATTATATCCGCCTCTGCCGCTCGCAAGTCATTTTTTCTCCGCGAATAATATACGCCCGGGGCGTCAACCCATCACATGTTAACAACGCCATGGGGAGGGGTGGCGGCGCCTAAACGCGAGCTAAATCGGCAAGAGAAAAACAACAACACTAAGAGGTTGGCGCTAAATTGACAAAAAAGTAACTCCTGAAAGCCCCATCGTGAAAGCATACGAACGTGACAGCCTTCCTCGATGGATAAAGTATATAAGAAAGAAAGGAAAAAGAGAACCCTGAAAACCTCGTTCGTTTCCATCAAGTTGTCAAATTTCGCTGGTCTACGTACCACGTGTTTGTCACCCTTCGCCTACCTTGTCGGGTCTCTCACTTCATTTTGAGGGCTGCTGATTTTTTTTTCCTTGATTGTACGCTATACGCTAACGACTCGCACGGCGACGCTAGACTTAGCGCTACCTTTAACGACCCTGTATGAGGCGCGGACGCAAACTGGATGAACCAAGTGGAGCGATCTCGACACAGAGGCAAGAACACGCGCTACAGACAAATAAAAAATAAAAAGTAAAAAATAAAAAAATAAGCAAAAGAAAATGAAGAAAAGAGCGCTGGAAGGCAGAGGAGGGAGAACGATAAAAAAAGAGGAGGGTGACAGGCGCAAATATGTACCGCCTCTGCCAGTTTTTCTTGGTCCGAGCGTGTTCTTGTGACGGCCGATAAAATATTCCCACTGGAGTCCGGACGTTCGCATTTGCATATGCCCCAGCCGTCGCCATGAACGAGCCCGGAGCGCGGGTGGTGCGTTGCTCCAGGCCTCGGGACGTTCCTCCATGGCGCAGCCGTCGCTTCTGCGTCGGCCGCGTCTCGGAATTGCGTCTGTGCATAGCCACCTGTATACTCACAGAGTTTGGCAGTTTGACGACGGAGCCATAGAGTGCTCGGTCGCAGATTTGGAGCGCGAGGACCTGGTAGCACAGAGCATCAAAGAGTCATTTCTCGAGGAACCTGGACGTCAGCGCACAGCTTTTGCAGCGGCCAGGACCCGAAACACAATTGTTCGCTCGGGAGAAGTCTGTTTCGGCGTCTCGCCACAGCGGACAGCCAGACACGTGGCTCTTCTCTCATCCGTTGTCTGCCGCTCCACCTTTTTCATCTCGGCGGCCGCTTCTCGTGGCGATCTGCCAGGCTTTGTCAGTGTATAGGAGGCTATATTCTGTGATAAGCCTGTTTCACATGCAGCGACTGTGCGAAAAAAATCGGTGCGTCAGCCGACGCAGCGAGTGCAATCGCAATGTTTGGTTTCACATGCTGCAACAACCGTGCGATGTCTGCCGGCGCGGCCGGCTTTTCGAACACGGACACGACGCTTTTGACTTTGACTAAAACACAACAAAAACGTCTTAATACACGCAAAAGTTTAACGAATACAACATGTAACTAGAAATTTGTAATAATTGAGCATTAAACCACAAGCTTTTAGGAGTCTAAAGTTATTTTCGAATACGCAGCTATCGCGAATGAAAGCTGGCTAATGAACCGCTCGTTGACGAGAAAGCTGTGCGACACAATGCGACTTGATGGAAACCAGTCGCAGAGCCGCTGCGACAGTGAGACTGCGATGTTAATCGCACATTTACAGGAAATCTCACTGATTTCGGACAAGAATCGCAGCCTGTGAGACAGCCTTTACACGCTGCTCTCCGTTTTTCGTCGCCTCTGACGCATGTTTCTGCGCGTATGCGCGTCTCTCCCTTTCTCCTAATGAATCTTGATTGCTCTTTGTTTTTTGCAGTGCTTTTTTTTACAACGGTAACCTTTATCGGAGTTGACGTCACTGACATCTTAGGATACGCAGGGTGAGTCGAGTACCAAGCACCGTATGATTACTCCGCAGCCAATCAGACAGCTGCTGCAGCCGATAAGAATTGCGAAGGACCAATCACAAATAAGGAAGCGTACACATCACAAGCCACGGCTTGGGTAGTTATTATCATTATTGTTGTAGACGGTGACAAACCCGGCATTCTCAATTCTTGGCTCGCAAACCAGGTAGCCATATATAAGCTAATACAAGCCGTGACTGCAGGAACAAGGAGACGCCGCTGTGATGTTTAAAGATCGTGACTTCAGTCTTCCCTGAGAATTCGAAGACATTTTAAGGGGTAATTTCACGAGGTGGGTGTGATACGAAGCAATGAATATGTCACGCGCATTACGGACGCGTGATCATCGGAGGAAGATTGTCTGACTGGCGAAAGCACAGTGCTAATTTCAAATTCAATAATTTACTTTTAATTACGCGCTTGCCTGGGATGCCTTTTTCATGTTTTGGAAAAAGTAAATCGCAATTGTAAGATGTGTTTTGCTGTCCTACTAGCCTGGGAGTGTACGCCCCATACTCGACGTCTCACTGACTGGGAAACAAGTCCTAGTCAGGTTGGAGAATAATAATCGATATGAATATTATTTTATCGATGATCAGGTGCTCGAGACTCGCGACGCCCTGCCCTTCTTAAGCTGTGCAAGGCAACGAGCGCAGCCGATCCCAAAAGCGGAGCGCAGTCCAAGACATCGGCGGGGACATGCCTCGCAGCCGGCGGACGGAGAACAACACCCAAAGGCCTATAGGTGCCGCACGGGAGGATCACGTCTAAGTGCGGCCTCCTACGGGGACCCTTCTTTGCGAGCATGCAGGTCGCTACCTGCAGCGTGCCGTCTGATCGATGGGCGGGCGCAGAGCAGGCCGCGTGGAACGCTCATCTGGCCCGGGACCTCTTAATTAGCGCGCCAAAGTAGGGCTAATGAATTTATGCCAGCCGAAGGCTTCACTAGCCTAGCCTGCGTTGCTCAGGCGTGTTCCTTGCGAGGAAGGTCTTTCTGCGCCCGGACTCGTGGGGGGGGGGGGGGGGGGGGGGGGGGGGGGGCGGAGGGATGCTACGGACGCTGGATTCCGCTGGTTCTTTTATTAGGGGTGGGGTTCTGGCTCTTCTTCGTCCGCGGGTGGCAGCGGTGTTGTCTTTGGGCTCACGTAGTTTTGTTGGAAGTGTTAAGGCCTGTTCACACATGCAGCGGAGAGCTACGAGCATAGCGCTCACCTCGCGCTAAGCGCATGCTGATGAAAGCGTTCACCAGCTTTGAATCGCACCGTCAAAACTGTTGCTCATGGCAGACGACAAGTAGCTGACGACATGTGAGAAGCGCTACATCAGCGCTTCGCTGCATGTGAGAACCGGCCTTTAAGGTGCCCCGGTGGCGCAAATGTTTCTTTGAGAAGTAGCAAAGCGCCACTTCGCGTGTCACTCAGTTTTCTCTCGTCTCTCGATACTTTTGTTTTATTTTCTTTTTCGTACTTTCATTATTTATTGTTGTGAATTCTTTGAATTCCCCAACCAACGGGTTCAATATTAACGCAATTTTATACAAAAGGGTTAAGCGTACCCTTCAACTTTGGTAGCTAATTATAGCTCGTTTAATGTTAAACAAAAACGAGCGAAGAGACAAAGGTGTTAAGGAACTCACCTAGAACGAAGCCGCCTCCAGTCCACTGCACAGAACGGGCCTCGTTAGACACGTCAAGCATGCACTCCACAAAATAACCTTCTGTAACCTCACGGGCCTGGGGCCGCAACCGGAAGTTATGCTGGCTTGAAGCTGCAACAGACAAAAACAAAAAAAAAACAAACAAGGGGTTGATCACTGCTGGGGGTCCCAATCGGCTTAATATCTTGATGCGTTGTACATATGACTGTGTTACAATCCTCGCTAACATCCTCAGAGCGATACAGGCCTGAGACCGGCGGCCAGATTTTCTCGCGAACGTGATCTGATTACCGGCTCTCGGCGAAATATACAGTGCCAGGGACGATTCGCTGCGTGACTGAAAACGAAGAGGAGAAAATAAAAGCCGCACCCTAAAGAAATAGTGGAGAGGACGGATCGTTGGTGTTCTGGATGGAAAGCATGGCGCACCGATCGCTCAAGCGCACACACGACACCCTCACCGTCACAGGCAATATGAACCGACACATTACGTGGGTGGAGACTCTGTATACGTGCTTGGTCAGTGATGCGATGAGACCGCAGTGCGGAAGATTCATTCTTCCTCGCGTTCGCTTCGTGGAGAAAACACTTAGCCTCCAGTGAAATAAAAGCAGGGTGAAAAATGCCTCAATCGTACTTCACGCGGGCGTGTGAAATGGGACACCCCTAGCGTGGCTTTTCAGGTTTGATGATCAGACGATTTCACATTGTGGGATCCCGTAATTTAAAGTAATTTGTTTTAGCGTGGATAAACTTTTCCGGAGCTGGTACAGGTTTGTGCACGGGAGTCCATTCCCTGGAAGCGCAAGAAATTTGGTCGTCTTCAAAATCAGGCTCGAGAAAAGAAGCTTTATAGAATTACTTGAACCGTTTCGTTCTGCATTCGTGCTTTTATTTGTTCGCAAACATAATGTCTTAGTCATTTTCCTTTTAAATTACGTCTTCATAAATCGCTTGGGGGTTCTCCCCGGTGCTTCTGAATTCTTTACTCAAGCCCCCATTTGTGCATGCGGGTTCCGATGTTCGCTGTCTGCCTTCTTCTTTTGTCTTCACCGAGTGAGGTCAGACGGTGAAATCAAACACTCAAAATATTTAAAAGTGGACGCGTTGAGAGCGCGTGTAAAGAAAGAGGCGGTGAAACTAGAAGCTATGTTAATTACAAACGCTTCTGTAAGGCTCCGAGATTAAGACCTTTCTTTCTTACTGTTTTTAACCTCGAAGCAATAAAAAAACTCATTACAAGAAACCTTACTTTAAGCAGAGAATATGCATCTTATTTGCTGCGTCTACTTTATTTTTATTATTCGTTTGAAAAAAAAAAAAGAGAAGGGAATAGGGGCGGATATGACTTCTAACGTGCCGAGGTTCGCGCTTTGAGAATTATGAATGCTTCAGGCCGGCGGACGTTTGCGGTTCCTTCTTGAATATAGGAGTGAATGTAAATCAATAGAGGATGAAATCGTTAAAAATAAGGAAATGACGAAAACTTTCTAGTTTTAGTTTTTTTTCTACTGTTCGTAACCGTTCCAACGGATGGAAAATTTAAACGATTTTCTTTATTTTCAAGTTTAATAAAAAAGGGCTTCTCTTTGGGTGAACTCTTCCAACTTAATTGAGCCCCCCAAAAAGTAGGTAATATCAGTTAGCGCCTTTAGTGTCGCGTGCATAGCCAAGAAAAAACGCATCTGCATTAATCTGGAAAATTCGTTTTACACTTACACCAAGCGTAAAATATAAGGAGGCCTGAATGAGCTCGCCTCGTCAGTCTCGCTTAAGCTCATTCCCGAACATTCTAGACCGAATCTTCGAGAAGCCGAGTTTAGTAGAAAAGGAGCCCAGCGCGGTATTGCCGATTAATTCGCTGATTCACTCCCGCGATAGCCAGCTGTCACGCCGACGCACCGTCTCTCGCTGCTAACTCCGTTGACTCTCGCTGCTGCTTTCTGGACGAGTGTTCTTCCTTTTTGTTTCTGGTGGAGGTGCGGAATATAACCCATGCATCGTCCACCTTCGAGCTCCCGTAGTGTTAGCCCGCTCCTCAGCGAAAGAAATGTTTTACAGCGAAGCTGTTATGCGCTAGGATCTGTGAAAGAATCCGTCCGCGGATGTATATAGAAAACTTCCCATTGATCGGGGCAAGTATGAATAATTAAAAATAAAAAGAGGGGGCAACCAGCATGAGTCAGCCTTCCCTGGCATTATGAAATAGTGAGGTCGTGATCACTTGTTATCATCTCTAAGTATCGTCCTCGAGGTCGTCCTCTAGGCGTCATCCTCGAGGTCATCCTAGGCGTCGTCCTCTAGGCGTCGTCCTAGAAGTCGTCCTTGAGGTAGTCCTAGACGTCGTCCTCGGGGTCATCCTAGATGTCGTCCTAAAGGCCGTCCTAGAAATTGTCCTTGAGGTCGTCTGAGATGTCTTCCTCTAGGCATCGTTTTCAAGATTGTCCTAGAAGTCGTCCTAGAGGTTGTCCTAGAAGTCGTCCTCGAAATTGTCCTAGAAGCTGTTCTTTAGGTCTTGCGATAGGTCGTTCTAGGCGTCGTCGTCGAGGTCATCCTAGAAGTTGTCCTTGAGGTCGTCCTAGAAGTCGTCCTTGAGGTCGTCCTTTAGGCATCGTCCTAGACGTCGTAAAATACCAGCTTCGCTGGTCCTCTATCTCCACGTAAAGCAGAATGGCTCTACGATTAGGAGTGCAAGCAAGCCACCGTAGTCAAGGCCAGCCTGCGGAATTTGGTCCATTGGTGAAAGAACCAAGGAAGTGCGCGCTTGGACTACCAAAGTACGTGGCCACGAAGGACCTGCTCAGCACGGGCCTCTACAATAGCTACAAAAAACTCTGGGAAGCCCAGCGGATTTCACCGACCAAGTGCCTCAGCGGAAAACCAAACGGAAGGTGGCTCCTTGAGCGGCTGCAATTGGCCGCACCCGGTGACACATTACACAACGAACCCGGACAAGAACTAACACCAACTGTACGAGGCAAGATTACAGTCGAGAAGATCCCAAGGAACATGAATTCGAAAAGGAACGCCAACAGAAGAAGAGTTCGTGCACAGACCATATCCAGGATATGGAGCAAGAAGCCCGGAATTCTGTACGCCGACGCGGCCATCCTACCAAGAGGCAGCACCGCCACCCTGGCCGTGGCCGATCCTTGTGGCAACGTGGTGAGGACGGCTTCAGTCTACACAACCCTGACAGAACACTCAGAAGAAGCCGCAATTGCTCTGGCTGCCACAGGTACCAAACAAGACCACATCACCGTCATTACAGACTTGCAACGGGCGTGCCGCAACTTTGCCAAGAATGAAATAGGCGAACAGGCAGAGAGAATTCTCTCCAAGGCGCAGTTTACGAGCATGAAGATCGTCTGGGCGCCAGGTCATGCGGGTGTCGAGGGAAACGAGGCGGCGAACGCCGCAGCCCGAGCCTTTCATTCGAATCGGGACTCGTCCGCACCTCAACCACACTCCCCTGAGCCCAACATGAAGTGCAACGAGTATTTGAAGACCATCAGGAAAGCCAGTATGACTCTTCCAGCGCCACTTTTGAGGTTCACCAAGGAGGAGGAGCACCTCTATAGAAGACTGCAGACAGGAATCATGAAGACGCCAATGAAGCTCCATCAATAGTGCCCCCAACTCTATCTTTCACCAACTTGCTCCTTTTGCGGTGTGAAATGGGGGGACCTGTACAACTTGATGTGGGTGTGCAAGCACATTAAAGGTTTGGATCTAATTCCGAACCCGACGAGGGACAGCTGGAACGTGGCCAGCGAACACTGGTTAGTACAAAGAGCGACCGTGGTGCAAGCGGCGATTGGAGCCCCGGACTAGGGGCACCCAGCCAGAACTAATTCCTCGATCAAGATCACCTATCTCTTTCGAGTCCCCCTATCTCCTTCTTTTCATAAAATAAAAGAGTTTATCAACAACAACAACCAAGGAAGAAGTCGCCGAAGCTGGAGATGGTTTTTCAGGGTCAGTCGACCGAGAGCCCTGCTACTGCACTCCACGTCCCGTTCCTGTCCATAGCAATTCTAACCCCGACGTCCTTCCATGGCGAAGCTTACGAAGACGTCGACGACTAGCGCAGCAGTACGAGCGAGTTGGCCGTCACAATCAGTGGACGCCGGAGCAATGCCTGCAGAACATCTGCTTTGGGATAAAAAGAATGTCACGCATTTTCTATGAAAGTCACGAGGCGATGATCACCACCTGGGAAATGTGCAAGGAGGAGCTCCACCGAGCGTTTGCGACCCAGCAGCGACGATGACGCACTGAGGAGCTGCTTCAGGTAAGGGTTCAAGACCCCAACGAGAGCATCGTCAGCTTTGTCGATGACGTGCTTCGGCTCAGCAGCCGAGCGGGGCCCAAAGCTCCTGAACCGAATAAACTGACGATGCTCATGCGGGGGGTCAAAGAAAACATCTTTGAGGGTCTTGCGCGCAGTCCACCGGTGAGAGCCGAGCAATTCGTGATGAAGACTAAACATATCAAACGTGCCCTTCAGGCACGAGCCTCCCACTACCAGCGACTACCTGGCTTCGATGCATCCTCGTCGTCAAGCTGCTAACTGTGCTCCACTACATCGGACATACGCGATATCATCCGAGACGTCGTCCGACAGGAGTGCCGAAAGTTGCTCTCCCCTGATGAGCGCCCGGCCTGGCTTTCAGTCGCCGAGATTGTAGCGACGAGGTCCAGTGGGCCTTGCAGACTGAAACTCCCGTCGGCGTGCCAGCTTCCTAGGAACCGACGCTGTCCCACGCCGCAATCGCCCGCCAATCACCGTCCCCTGCTACCCCGTATGTGGCGCCTCCACGTCATGAGCGTCCAGCACCGCAGTATACTCCAGACTTCGTGAAGAACGGGTACAGTAGGTCCATCCGGACCAACCAGTACTCAGGAAGACCGACGTGTGGAGGAGGGCCGACCAATGCCCGTTGTGCTACCACTGCGAGGAGGCGGACCACGTCTACCGACGATGCCCGTATTCTGCGAAGGCTTGCGCCAAATGACCCTTGACCACGCCCTGGGGGGCGACCTCTGGACATCAAAGACGACCTACGCCGCTCGAAATGTCCTGACTGTCTCCGTGCCGAGGATATCGCTCGCCTTCACCTCGACGCCCAGCTTTGCCTCTTTATAGGTCCCGCTGGGAAAGCCTGCCTGCCCTGAGTCGTGTTTCCGATCAGTAATTGAGGAGCTCGAAGGTTGAAACAAGCTTTTACTCAGCAGCATCGCAGATCGTTCCGCCTGCTTCGATCTCCCGCGCGTGTGTGTCCCCCGCGTGCCTCGTGTACCCCGTGCGTTGCCGATGGCCCAATTGTTCGCCTGGCGCCATCTGTGAAGATAACGATACACGACACCTCCCTTTCTTGAGAAACGAGTCGTTTGCTTACAAGTTGAGGCGCTGCGGTGGTCTCACTGCTCGGCCACTGCGTGTGGTTCGGCATGCTTCTCCTGAACTGCCTAGAGGGGCTTTAGAACTGCTTGCTTTCGCATTGCTGGCATTGTTTCCCTAAATCTCGGTCTGTAGGTGCGCTCTTGTGCGACGTAAACTTCCCCCAGCTGTCTGCACTATGTAAGATCTCGGAGTATGTGCAGGTCCCACAACAGTTCCTTGTCGTTGGGCCCCTTGTCTGACGTAAACTATTGCCCCATGCTGCAAGGGTGATCTCTCTCTCTCACTCGGTGCCAGACATTGTAGTTCGCTGCTTTTCTTTTCTCGGCAAGCTTTGTTTCGTTGTCGGTACCTGGATCCGTATCTCCATTTTGGTTTGAGTTTGTCAGGTATGGTCGGAACGTTCGTTTTTAATCTTCGGCCTATGAGAAGTTCCGCAGGTGAGTAACTCTCGGGATTCGGCGTTGCTCTTTGTGCCAGAAGACCTTCGGCAACGTTGTCGGATTTCCTGAGGATGTTCTTGGCTGTTTGAACAGCTCCCTGCGCCTCGCCATTGCTTTGTGCGTAATGTTGGCTAGATGTCACTTGCAAATATCCTCCACAAAAGTTGTCGGGTTCCCACACTAGCCCTTTGATGCCCAAAACTTTACTTTAAAGGGTAACTGAAAAAAAAGTGTATTTTTAAACAGCCTATTTGGGACAAGCATGTCACAAAAAAATTTTCCGCCAAAAACAAAATTTTTTTACAGCAATAATTATTGCGCGAGACTGATTTTCTAGATAACAGAAAGTATACAACATAGAGAGGACGAAACACAGACGAGTACATTCTTTCACTCACAACAAAGTTTATTCCAAGGAGGGCGAACGCACGTTCCCCTGCGCAGACTTAGGGAAAGGGGGAAAGGGCAGAGGTAGAAGGGGGGGGGGAGTAAGAGGAAGGAAGGGCGGGTGGGAGAGGCAGCTGGGTGCGTCGACCCGTTGGGGTCGGGCCGCTCACCGAGGTCGTCTAATCACCCCGGACAGCTCCTGGCTTAGATAATCCATCTCTCTATCAGAAAGGGCTAGCGAGGGGGAAGAGACATTGACTCCGGAGTTTTTTATTGCAACCGATTCGATAACTTCCCTGCCGAACCTCTGAGGATGGCGCCCGAGCACGCGCGTTTGTTTGAACCTTGGCTCACATCCTCCGCATGTGCGGCGATGGGCTGCAATCGGATGCACCGAATCCTCGCTGGGATCGGCGACCACTCGGAAGTGCTCCCTCAGGCGGTCATTTAGGCACCGCCCCGTTTGCCCGATATATTCTCCCCCGCAAGAGAAAGGAATGGAATAGATTCCCTCTCTCCGGCAAGAGACGAACTGCTTTTCATGTTTCTTGGGACAGGGATTTGGAGGGGAAGGATTATTGACCTGACGGCACATCTGCTTCAGTTTGAATTTGCACTTGAAGACGACTCCTACGTCGAAAGGTGAGGCGAGCGCCTTGAGGCGATGTTAAGTGTTGTGCGTATACGGAATGACGGCGAATTGTTTTCGGCGGGGTCGGGGTGTAGAAGGAGGTGTGTTGGAGGAGGTAATAAGCCTCTTTAGAGTATTCGTCAGAAGGTCTTCTGGATAGCCCGCTTTCCGCAATCTATCTATTTGGAGGATAACGCTGTTTGTGGCTAGATGAGGGCAGGATCTAGATCGCGCAGTCTTCAGGAGGGACTTATCTAGGCCTAGCTTGACTGTTTTTGAGTGGGCGCTGGTGAAGGGGAGAACTGGTTTTTCTGATCTTTGTTTGAATTCCCAGCCCAACCCCCCATCCCGAAGACTAAGTTGCAGTTCTAAAAATTGAAGGGTACCCCCTACCGGGTACTCTTTTTTGAACGTGAGGCCGCCCGGGCTTGATGTGAAGGCTTTGAAAATGGTCTCAGGTTTTGTCTGTTCCTGGTGCAGCACAAGATAATCATATACGTACCTGAATACCTGGCACCCGGGTGCCGTCGCCTCCAGGTTTGCCTTTATAGCCCGATCCACATACATTAGGAAGATTTCACTAAGAATGGGCGCCAGGCAAGACCCGATGCAGACGCCTGCCTTCTGGATGTAAATTTTTCCTTCGTACTCAACGAGCGTCGAGCGGAGGTATAGGTCTAGCAGAGAAAGGAACCCTTTAACGGAGACTCCCGACGCGTTTTGGAACTTGCACATGCCGTGCTCATCTATGGCGTTGCTCACAGACTCAAGTAGGTAATGGACATCTAGATAATAATACGTCTTCGATATCTAACGAAAACAGACCGAGGGGGACAGGCGAATCATGGAGAGGGGTGAGGTGTGAGATCAGGTCAGAGGAGTTGGTGATGCGGAAAGGTTGAGGGAGAGTGAGAGAGGTTAGGTGCTTAAGTAGGAAGGATGCCAGGCGCTTCTGCCAACAGCCGTTTTCTGATATGATGCTGCGGAGCGGAATATCGGGCTTGTGAGTTTTTGCGGAGAAAAATACAGTCAGGTACTGTTTTGAGAGGGCGGCTATCGCGTTCCTCAATGCTGGCAGGTCAAGGTTCGTGCACAAGTCTTTAACCTTCGATCTCAGAGACCCCGAAGGTCTTTTTCTGAGCAAGATAAAGCTTTTATCTAGGGCAGCTCCCACCTTAACGCCGAAGAGGTCTTCTTCTATGATGACAAAAACGCCTGTTTTGTCAGATTCCAATAGTTTCAGTCGGGCGCCGCGCAGCTCCTCCACGACCGAAGGCACCAGATACCCACCCGAGGAGGGCGGTGGAGGGTGGGCACACGCTGAGCGAACCGCTGAGCCCACGAAGTCTTGACGATCCAGTTCTGGGATGGAGGCTGCAACCTGGTAGACAGACGCCAGCTGGTCGACTCTTGAACCGGGCAGGTCTGGGGCAAACTTAGGTCCGTAGGAGAGAAGCCGCACGGCGTCCGGAGATAGCGGTGTGTGCGAGAGGTTCACAGGAGGTTCCAACCAGGCGGTGGGGTGGTTTTAGTTTGCGGCTATTTCGTTCGTTTTAAATCACGCGCCACAAAGTTGGTAATATACGTGACGGAGTGGCTGCTATACGTCACGAAGTGACGTATAACAGCCACTCCGCGCGCTTCGAAAAGCGGCATTTTCAAATGTGGAGAAGTTGCGACCTCTACTAAATTACGTCCTGTGGCGTAAATATTGCAGGAAAAAATTGTTTTTTCGCGGAAGATTTGTTTTGTGACATGCTTGTCCCAATTAGGCTGTTTAGAAAAACACTTTTTTTTCTTTGCAGTTACCCTTTAACACCTACAAACGTCGGTGCGGATTTAGAACAGACAAGAAATACAAAAACCTGGTTTCAGAAAAAAATTACCTTTATTTGTGAACGCATAAGGATATGTTGCTCCTGAGCAACGTTGGGCATCTGCGGCACTACTTCACGTGAAACGAGTGAAAACGGTTCCGAACATGGGAGAAGGCACAGGTGCATCTCGCATTTTGCTCAGTAGAGGAACGTGTAACCGGTTTTGCTATATTTGCACCTGTTCTTCTTTTCAGTGTACTGAGGCCAGTGGTGCGTTCCATCATACCTCACATCATCTGTCGGTCTTGGCTTTAGTGGCCGAGTGATCTTGCTTGGAGATGCATTTTCATTTTCCAATGTGTCTGACCTTCTCTCTAAAGGCTTGGCCTTCACGTGTGCCAGGGCTTGTGCGATTTGAGAACGGAAAGTGAGCAGATATTTATATTTATATTAAATATTTATCATTTATATTATTAATAATATTATGTATTATTAAATATTATTATAAATATATTATTAAATATTTATATTACTTTTTATTTTATGTGCAAAAATAATTTAACCATAAAAGTCATTCATATTTGAAGATTTTAGCCGCGGGTGAACCATAGCAGATACGCCACCAATTTTTCGTCACCAATGCCAATGCTACCCACATATGCCCGATGTTGCTCTTGGGCAACATCATAGTTGTCAGGCTGCTACTGAGCTTTCACAAACTGTAAGTGTATTTTCACTGCACATGCGTCTGTTTTAGTCAATCAGTAGGTGATTTCAATTAAGGATTTGTTTCATTATCACATCCTGCATTTGTTTTCATCGATGTTCGCTCACCTGGTACAATGGGGGGACGAGGTCGCTCGCCGGTCCAGACATGTGTAGCGAAAGAGTGAGAGCGGACAAGTGCCGCCCTCTGTTTTGTAGCGTTAGCTACACTGGCCGAGGTTGAGCATTTTCGCGTGGCCCTCATAATGGGCCGTGCTCAATATGCGAGCCGTGCTCAATATGCGGAGCGCGTGGCGGCGGCGGCGGAGCTCCGCATAATGAGCACGGCTCGCATAATGAGCACGGCTTATTTTGAGAGCCACCCGAAGCCGCCGCCGCGCGCTCCGCCGCCGCCGCGCCCGCCTCGCCCGCCTCGCCGGTCTGTGCATTCCAGAGGAGTGACATCATAGCCGCGGCAGACGCACTGGCGCCGCCGCGTGCCCAGCTGTGCACCTCCGTTGCGCAGTAGCCAAGTCTGACGCTGCACCGGAGCCGCTTGATAGCGCCTCTCATTTTGTGCGCATAAGCTCACGCTGCGTATGTCCTGGCATAGCCGAGCTAAGCCACCGCACGTTTTTTATTTCTAGAAGCTCAGGTCGCCTCAGCCTTGCGGCTGATGGCGCTAATTGCATAGATTTGTGGGTTTCGGGGGAGAAAAAAAATTATGTTTCAGTTCTTGCTCCTGGGCAACGCTGGGCATCAAAGGGCTAGCGACGCGACGGATCGGAACGACCGTGCTGCGGTGGTGTCGAATAACCTCGACTTTACAGTCAACGGTCACGGTGTGACGGCAATCATCGGCACCGGAGCAGACTACTCCGGTTTGAGTGGGAAGCTCTCTCGCCTCGTTCGGAAAGTGATGACGATGTGGGAAGGCCCGCAAGTATGAACTGCTGGCGCCACCCAACCTGTGGGAAGGGGCACTGCATGTGTGGACATCCACGGGGAGACCTGTCCAAATAAATTCGTGGTCCTCAAGCACTGTTCATGAGACGTCATTCTGTGAATAAACTTTCTCTGTGAACACGGCGCCGTTATCAACCATAGAGAGAACAGGTTGACGCTGCGGAAACCTATCCCTACGTCCGAAGATCGCGATGCGACGTCATGCGCGTTACGAGTCCTTGCATACCCTATGAACCTGCCGCTGCTGTCAAGTGTTTTTTGTGCCGGTCAGGATCGCAACAGTTATGTGCGCTGAAGAGCAGTTAGGAGGAAACGTTCAACTTCACATGGGAAGAGGAATAGGAATGGCCAGGGTCGTAAGGGAGCTCAAGGACGGGCGCACCTTGGCTTTTGTGACAAACATTCAAAAGGAATCGTTGCCCTTGACAAAAGGCACAACCAAGGGCTACGTCGAGAAACTTCCAAACTGAACCGTGATTGTCTCAATCTCGAAAGACTCCTCTTCATTCCGGCACAAGAGGACGCCGCCATTGGAGCTTGACATCGACCCGACCCTGCCAACACAAGAACGACGTCAGTTGATTGATAATCTCGCCGAGCACTGCGAGTGTTCCGCCACGTCATCAAGGATGCGCCAAACGACTATTGCAAAGCATCGCATCATTAAGCATGAACATTCCCTTCTCGTCCACTAGCGTCCGTACTGTGCCTCCGCAAAAGAACGGCAGGACATTCGAGAACAAGTTCATGAGTTGCCCGAAAACGACATCATTCAGTCTTCAAACACTCCCTGATCCTCTCCCGTCCTGCTGGTAAAGGATAAGGACGAAACGGTGAAAGTTTGTGTGGACTAAGGTTGAATTCTGTAACAAAGAAATACCTCTATCCGCTTCCACTCATCCACGATACGCTTAATCGGTTACGCAACGCCCGTTACTTCTCATCTATGGACCTGAAGAGTGGCTACTGGCAGACTAAAGTCGACGAGCAAACCATGAGAAGACGGCCTTCGTTAATCCCGACGGACTGTACGAATTTAAGGTGATGCCTTTCGGACTTTGTACGGCACCAGCCATCTTTCCAGCATGTCATGGACACTGTGCTGGCAGGTCTGAAATGGCAGAGTTGTCTCGTCTACTTCGATGACTTCGTGGATTTCAAGCGATTTCGACGAGCACCTGTGGCGACTCCGCGCACTGCTCCAAGCCATCAAGACCGCAGGACTGACGCTCCAATCTTTGAAATGTTGATTCACTTACGGCAAACGAAAGTTCCTATACCCTATTTCACCTTAGGATGTACCGCAGGAAAGGCTAAAAGCGCGAGCTCCTTGCTCTAGGGCACATCTCGGCGGCACAAGCTCTCGTGTATTAGGGCCAGCTGCCAACGCTATGAACTCGCGCTCCTAGCCTTTGCTGCGGTACAACATAAGATGAAACGGAGTATAGGCCCCGTCGTGAGCAAGGAAGGTGTTCGTCCTGACCCTGTGATAACGCGCGCAGTGGTCCAATTGTCACCGCCGGAAGAAAAGAAGGCCGCGAGCAGATTTCTCGGACTGCGCCTTGTACAGGCGTTTCGGTCGAGATTTTGCGAAGATCACTGTGCCGCTCATCAACTTTTATCCATTCATGTAATATACCTCAAAGCGCCCTTTCAGGCATTGTATGACGGGGGAGTACACGTTTTTGACAAAAATATTAAAATAATAACAATTGTACACATTTTCGTAAAGACAAGGAACAATGCAAATATACCCACTCAGGAAAAAGTACATAACGAAGGGCACCGTAAAATTCCACTGGGCAGAAGACTAACATAGACTCCCAAGGTCTCCGGTCTTTGGCCATTTTGAACAGCATGCCAAGACTGAAGTCCATAAGGATGCCAGTAGTACGGGACTTGGCGCGATACTGGTACAAATACAAAAAGGCACAGAACGAGTGATCACCTATACAAGTCGAACGCTCTCCAAGGCAGAGAGCAATTATCCCACGACTGAGAAGAAGTGCCTTGCGGTCGCCTGGGCTATAACTAGGGCTCCGTGTTTTCGGATAAATCCGAAAAACTCCGAAAAACACCCCCCGGTAAAATTTTGGTCAATTCGGATTTATCCGATAAACTCCGAATATTTATGTGTCAATGCCACCCCCCCCCCCTCCCACCGGCAAAAGAAAAAAAAGCAAAATACTTTTTTTTTTTTTACAGTTATCAGCACGGAGCCAATAGTCCTGGAAAAATTCCACCATAAATATCTTTCAAATCTCGGACCGTTGTCAAAAGGGGTCTTGCCGCTTGTCTCTTCAAGGTTGATTCAGGGCAACACGTCGTTCGTTGTACACTCGGGTCACTACAAAAGCCACTCTTTTGATTTCCAGTTTGGGCCATGCGATTTGTGATTTAGAGAAAGGAAAGGGTATGTTTTAGTAACAGTGAAAGCTATGGACCTTAGGGATTGCATAAAATTGGGAAGAGGGGCAGTTGAAACTCTCTATTACCTCCTTAACCACCCCACCTCGAGCGGCCGCGGGCTAGATTGATGGATTAGGATGGGATGACTACGAGATTCCTAGCAACTACCTCCGGGAGTTAATTGATTTTAAGGTATCGGCGTTTACCGAAGCGCCACTTGTGTGTGACTTTTGTCGTGGATAAATTAGTATTGCCACCGGCAATGGCACCAACGCCAAATTCAACTGAAGACATTTCAGTTGATACAAGCGCGTTTTATTTTTTATCTGGCATACGTTTACATTCGGGTATTATTTATTTATTTATTTTTAATAGGAAACAGAGCAAAATTAAAGTCCGAATTTCGGAGAATTGGGTATAAAAAAAAATAAACTCCGATAAACTCCGAATCTTCGGCAAAAAATAAACTAGCCGAAAAACGCCCTCCGAATTTGACGAAACATAAGCTCCGAAAACACGGAACCCCAGCTATAACCAAGTTTCATTCCGTCCGTTCAAAGTTGTCAGAGACCACCACTCGCTCTGCTGGCTTGCGAACCAGAAGGAGATGGCAGGACGCTTTGCCCGATGAAACCTACGACTGCAAAAATTGGACATGTCCGTTGTGTACAAGTCCGCCTACAGATTTTGCTACCGCGGAACAAACGTGTGTACAGCTTTCAACTTTTTTTGTTTTTAATGCGAAAGCATTAACTGTCCTATGGAGCGAACCGACGCCATCAGCTTCTGAAGCCGCGCTAAACGGCACCTTCCCCTGTCTCAATGGAGCGAAGCCTGTCATCTGTATCAGAAATTTGATGGGTAGGCTCCCATTGGCTGGCGCGCGTCATAGTTTCAAGGAACGAGGCTCCCATTGGCTCTCGCGCGACGTAGTTCCAAGGGACGCCACCAGGGAAGCCCTTTTCATGGCGGCGCAGCGCACACAGCGGCCCGGCCGCGCCGGTGAGAGGGAGCGCCTGGTCGCAGAGCCCGCACGGGCAAACTCCGGAGAGGCTGCACGACTGAGGTCAGCGCTGCGCAGCGACTTCATGAGAGCGAGCGCTCGGCCGTCGGTCGCTACCTCGGAAGTAGCGAAACGTGGAAGTCCACGCCAGTACGCCCCAGACGAGCTAAGGGAGCGAAAGAACGACATTCACGCTTTCGCACTCACAACTCATAAGAAGTGCTTAGATGTCCTCGGAATTTTTATTTTCACGTTTATGTTTGCTTTTTTCTTCCTTCAGAGATATTGTTTAGCAGAAAAAAAAGACCACACACACACACGAGCGCGCACACAAACACACACACACAATGAATACTTCTTTAGCCTCTAGGCCACCGTTCTCTCGGCATAGTCAGATATACTCCGTTTGTCACCTTGTGATGTACCTCGATGGACGCTGCTACACAAGCCAATCTCTTGTCACACGTAGCTTGTCTCGTGACTTCGCACTCTCCGCGTGGTTCCGCCCAACCGGAAGGACACGCGACGCCCTCCGAGCTATGAATTGGCTCCGGTGGCTCGTAGTGTCCCTTGTTGTCCATCGTAAGGTGAAATCAAGAATACATGTGTACGCATCCACACCGACTTTCCGACGCCAATTCGTGCTGTACATAGACGGGAAATATACTTATTTGTTGCATTAATAAGGCTGAACCTCATGGGGCGAATATGCTGCGAAAAACCGACGTCTTTCGCGCGGCGGCTTCCGCTTTGCGTGTGGCATAAGCACAGTTGCTGCGGCTTCGCGCACGAAGCGAGTGGGCCGCCGGGCGAAGTTCGTCAGTTATTCGTCGCATATTCGCTGCATGCAGTTCAGCGTTTTTGCAGCTATCCCCATGTCGTCGCCGCCGTTTGTGTAGTCAAAACGTAGCGGCTGACGTTTTCGTCGGGAATACTTATATTGACTTCGCGCCGCCACCCGCAAGACGGCGCGGCTCACCTTTCATGACGCCGAACCGTTTCCAATGAATCGTTAACCGCCCATAAGTTTAAGGTTCAGTTCCGGTTCGCGCTTCCTATCAAACGCTTTATTTCGGTTACAATCTCGTTCCGGTTGAGCTAAAAATAACGCTTTTGCTCTGGTTTTCGGTTCGATTCGACACCTTGTGTAACAGCTACATTCTAACCGCGCATAATTACAACAGCCGATTTGTCGCGTCTCGCCGCGCCAGGAAAGGCACCTAGTCCGTCAACAACTATTAAGTTTTGATTGCTTCACTGAGGGCGCGCCATTTTCATCCTCTACGGAGCATATACACAAGTGAGACGGCAATCAAGCCACAATTCCCAGACAACACACAATATCCGCAGATATCCCTACAAACTCCCAATCTACTGCTCGGGATATGACATCCCTAGTATGTCCCTAGGAGATTCCTATCAGTACATCGTCTCACGTACCCACCAGATATTCTAGAGAGATCGGACGAGGATATGAAAAACACACTTTATTTTCGTATTTGTTGAGACGCACAAAATGCGTTAAATAATTAAAATTTCAGCAATCATAAACCTGTAAATCAATTTATTTTGTAGACTTTTAGCTGGAATAGTGTTTAAGAATTTTATTTTGAAATACACAACTAGTGCCGGTTTATGAGCTCTGGTTTCGCCGGTCGCCATCTTTATTGAGAACTCGCGCGCGCGCGCAGCAGCTCGTCGTCATAGCTCGTCGTTGGGAGAACTTGGTTGTTAACAGCGGAACAGCGGTACAACGCCAAATAATGAACGACACCCACGGTATGGATCGTACACGTTCTATGCTCACTGTTTTAAATGTCCTGCATGAATTTGGATTTTGAATTTCTTGATTGGTCGGTACCTTACAGCTACAGTTCTTATAGCCTCGCACTGTTTGGTAATTCTGACAATTCATAAAGGCATTTTGGTCCAAACGGGGACTTGGAATCGACCTCTGGGCTGCAGTCTTTGAGTTAGGTGACGAGCCGAGAGATAGTAAGGATTGTGAGGATTGCAATTTGGGCAAAAGGCCGGATTTAGTGTTGTCTCTTGTGCTCAGTACAATAGAGACAGATCGCCTGTTTTGCAGTCTTTTTTCTAAAATACATTCGGTGTCATCAAAACTCTTAGTGTCGTGGAAAGTTTGTGTTCGGGGCTCTAACTTAACAGGAAAAAGTTCGTGTTTCTCAGTATTCTATCTTGGTAAGGTCAAAAAAAAAAAGAAAAGACGCCAAAGGCGTGCTTGGGCTGTGGCTCACTGGTGTGTGCGACAGCCAGCGCGTTGGTCACGCATATTTTATTTTTTTTACCCCTATGAGCATGTTTGATGATATTAATATGGGAAAAAGTGGCTGACCGCTTTTTCGTACTGTGTCGCGGTCTAAACAGTTTCAGAACGCATCCAAAACGGAATGAAAAAAGTTTAAGAACGCATCCGAAACAGAAGAAAACAGGACTATTTCATAAGTATGTACGTACGTACCAGATTCCACGACAGAACATTATCGAAATATGTAGCCGCGCTCCTAGGACCGTCTCCAAACGCTCTTGAAGGCCTTATATAAATCATTGTATTATCCGTGACTTTCAGGTACGTCCTTAGCCAAACGGTTTGAAAACCAGGTAATCGTTGCCCATTGCTGCAGTGCAGCTGCAGTAATCATAGGCTTTATTTCTAGATTTAGAAAAAGCTGCTGCATGTGTAGATTATATGTTATTGAGGTGTCTCATGTCTTGTGTGAACATCAAGCCATTAAGGATGTATTTTTGTTTCATTTACAGACATGCCAAAACCAAAACGTCCCCTACGGCGTCAAATTTCTAATGCAGTCAGAGATAGCGTCAACATAGTTACAGCGTCAACTTTTGACACTGAGCTCTCCCTGCAAACAAACCCTGTCCTGTCAAACCCTCAGAGAGGCTATCTGAATGCTGCGCTGTCCTCCGAGTCGGAGACTTGCTCTGAGCAGGAATCGAGTGAAACAGGCGATCCCTCTTCACAAGACCAACTGGGGTCCATCTGGGATGATTCTTGTATATCCTTTGATGATAGAGAACAGCAGTTTTCTGATGACATAAACCACAGCACTGAGGAACTGGTGCCACGCACATCTGTATCAGTGAGTGCTACACAAAAGGATAGTGTTGAGAGCTTCAAAACAATGCTCCAGACATGGGCTATAAGACACAATGTAACTCATGAGTGCTTGACAGATCTTTTGAAGGTTCAGCGCACACACCCTTGCTTTGCAGAGCTGCCAGGGTGTTCTCGAACCCTTCTTCAAACACCTAGAATGTGTATGGGCATTGTGAACATAGGTGGCGGCCAGTACTGCTCATTTTTGTCTCGCTACTCAACTGCAGCAAAGCCTTGAGAATGTCCAACACTTTCCCTCGGTTCTGAACTTTCACATCAACATTGATGGACTTCCCTTCAGGAAGAGCACGAAAGAACAGTTTCGGCCAATTCTTTGCCAGGTGGTTAACTGTGAACCAGGCATACCATTTCCTGTTGGCGTGTTCTATGGGCATTCAAAGGCTGTGAAAGCAAATGAATTCTGACAACCACTCGTAGACGACTAAAACGCGGCACTTGACTCCAGCGTGACCGTTAGGGATGTGACCATTCAAGTGAAGCTGACAGCATTAGTGTGTGATGCTCCAGCTAGAGCCTACATCCTACATATCAAAGGTCACTCGGGCTACTCAAGTTGCAGTAGGTGCAGTACTGAGGGAGTCTCGCTTGGTAGGATGTGCTTCCCCGTGTTAGACGCCCCTTTAAGAACAAATGACAGTTTCAAGTGATGACCGCTTTTTCGTGCTGTGTCGCGGTCTAAACAGTTTCAGAACGCATCCAAAACGGAATGAAAACAGTTTAACAACGCCTCCGAAACAGAAGAAAATAGGACTATTTTATAAGTATGTACGTACGTACCAGATTCCACGACAGAACATTATCGAAATATGTAGCCGCGCTCCTAGGACCGTCTCCAAAGGCTCTTGAAGGCCTTATATAAATCATTGTATCATCCGTGACTTTCAGGTACGTCCTTAGCCAAACGGTTTGAAAACCAGGTAATCGTTGCCCATTGCTGCAGTGCAGCTGCAGTAATCATAGGCTTTATTTCTAGATTTAGAAAAAGCTGCTGCATGTGTAGATTATATGTTATTGAGGTGTCTCATGTCTTGTGTGAACATCAAGCCATTAAGGATGTATTTTTGTTTCATTTACAGACATGCCAAAACCAAAACGTCCCCTACGGCGTCAAATTTCTAATGCAGTCAGAGATAGCGTCAACATAGTTACAGCGTCAACTTTTGACACTGAGCTCTCCCTGCAAACAAACCCTGTCCTGTCAAACCCTCAGAGAGGCTATCTGAATGCTGCGCTGTCCTCCGAGTCGGAGACTTGCTCTGAGCAGGAATCGAGTGAAACAGGCGATCCCTCTTCACAAGACCAACTGGGGTCCATCTGGGATGATTCTTGTATATCCTTTGATGATAGAGAACAGCAGTTTTCTGATGACATAAACCACAGCACTGAGGAACTGGTGCCACGCACATCTGTATCAGTGAGTGCTACACAAAAGGATAGTGTTGAGAGCTTCAAAACAATGCTCCAGACATGGGCTATAAGACACAATGTAACTCATGAGTGCTTGACAGATCTTTTGAAGGTTCAGCGCACACACCCTTGCTTTGCAGAGCTGCCAGGGTGTTCTCGAACCCTTCTTCAAACACCTAGAATGTGTATGGGCATTGTGAACATAGGTGGCGGCCAGTACTGTCATTTTTGTCTCGCTACTCAACTGCAGCAAAGCCTTGAGAATGTCCAACACTTTCCCTCGGTTCTGAACTTTCACATCAACATTGATGGACTTCCCTTCAGGAAGAGCACGAAAGAACAGTTTCGGCCAATTCTTTGCCAGGTGGTTAACTGTGAACCAGGCATACCATTTCCTGTTGGCGTGTTCTATGGGCATTCAAAGGCTGTGAAAGCAAATGAATTCTGACAACCACTCGTAGACGACTAAAACGCGGCACTTGACTCCAGCGTGACCGTTAGGGATGTGACCGTTCAAGTGAAGCTGACAGCATTAGTGTGTGATGCTCCAGCTAGAGCCTACATCCTACATATCAAAGGTCACTCGGGCTACTCAAGTTGCAGTAGGTGCAGTACTGAGGGAGTCTCGCTTGGTAGGATGTGCTTCCCCGTGTTAGACGCCCCTTTAAGAACAAATGACAGTTTCAGGAGCCCTGTTGATGAGGATCATCACACTGGTGTAAGTGTACTTGAGAAACTACCAATTGACATGGTCGCAGAAGTCCCGCTTGACTACATGCATTTGGTCTGCATTGGTGTCGTGCATAAGCTGATGAGGGTCTGGTTTAAAGGACCAAAAGCTTGTCGGATGGGGTCAAATGTAAAGATTAAACTCTCCCCCAAAAGGGAAGCACTGCGACATTGTGTTGCATCAGAGTTTAGTCGTCGGCCTCGAAGTTTTGAGGATATGGAGATGTGGAAAGCAACGGAATTTAGACTTCTTCTGCTGTACACTGGTCCTGTGATCTTTCCATCCACAGTTCGATCAGATCTTCAGGCAAACTTTATGATTTTCCATTGTGCTATAACAATCCTGACTTCACCAAGGCTTTCAAAGGAGCTTGTTGATTATGCGGAAAAGCTTCTGCGTTACATTGTGGAGACCTGCAAGTCACTGTTTGGAACCAAGTTTATTTCGTACAATGTTCATGGGCTCTTGCACCTGGCAAATGATGTCAGGGCACACCGTCATTTGGACAGGTGGATTGCCTTTGCATTTGAAAACTACATGCAAAACTTCAAAAAGAGTTTGAGGAAACCAGAAAAGCCACTAGAACAACTCTGCGACAGGCTAGCAGAAAAAAAAGGCGTTGCTTTCAAGGAAAAGGCCCCACCTCGCAAATCAATGACATTTTCCGGGAAGCATGAGGATTTTCCGCTGCCATCACACTGTCGGAGCCCTCAGTACAGAAAGGTCGACATTCCAGGAAGGTTCTGTATTGCAACAAACAAACGAGACAACACATGCACACTTCTGGATGGTGGCATCATAGAGGTTCACAGCATTGCATTTTCATGCTTGTCCAAGAAGCCAGTGCTTGTTGGAAGGAGGTACTCTGTAGTAGAGGATCTGTACACATATCCATGCCAGTCGTCGCTTCTTAATATTTATCTAGTTTCTTGCACACACACAGTGTCATCATGGCCCCTACAAGATGTGGCGTTCAAATGTGTTCGACTGCCTCTGGGTGACAAGTTTGTAGTCTACCCACTGTTGCATCTCAATTGAGCTATGTTGGACAAATCCTGGGATGCTATGTTTGGCTTTGCTGTTACCTTTTCTCAAAGGTCACAAAAGTGATGATGTCGCTGCTGACGTGTCTGATTGGTTAGAGTTGCGCACTGGTAGATGTCTTAAGATGCAATATTTGATCTTTCTCAGAAAAACCATTTATTATTGCGGAGTTTCCGGATGAGGAGAATGACGTGGCACTCATACATGAGAGCTGGTTGAACGGTTACTTGTGCAATTGGCCGAATCACAGGGACACCGGCAAGATTCAATCCTTGATCAGAAACGGTCAACAGCCGACGTCCGAGTGGTGGCGAATGCGATGTATTTCTATCGGATGGTTGGGTGAGTATTTAATCATAGATTATTCCATTTCCACTAAGTGTTATCAGTCACTGTGAGGCTGATACTTTATTTTATCTTGAATCAGGTCTGTATCAGCACAGATGAAAACTGGTGAATATGTTTCTTATAGCTTTTTTGTCGCACCCGCGCACATGTTTTCACGAATAAAGCAATAAACAGTTTTGATAATACTTAAAACAAAGTTTTAATAAGGCAAACGTGTGCCTAAAAATAAAAATAAAACAATGAACCCCTACATCCTTTGACGGTGGTGGCACTACGCAGCCCCGTGAAGCCCCTTTTGTAACCGCACTGCCTTCTGGAAGATTCGGTCTAGAAAGTTCGGTCCTCCAACATTTTGATCCCCAAGAAATGGTAAGATTCTCGATTTTACTAGAACATTACAGCAATGGGAAGAGGTCAAACGATAGTAGGTTTCAGGATTCGAGCCATGGGCGTGGAAGACGGGTGCATGCTGACTTGGCTGCGCTCGAGGCAACATAATGTTTGCTGTAGGCACTTTCAATTGGGGGCTTTTCTTGGTACCAGATATATAATGCTAATTTGAATATGATGTATAACCATTGCATGTACTTACGGCCTTTATGGAGCAACATCTAACTGCCATTAAATATTCTTCAGCATCGTATGACCATGCACGCAAGAGGCTTCCTGAGGCTGAGGAGATGTGAGACCTCCATAGTGAGGTTGAACAGCCGAAGAGGTCGCGTAGGCGAGTCAGGCGCTATAGCACGGACTCCAACTCTGATGACAGCTACCAGTTTGCTGTATCCTTACCACTGCCATCGCCACCAGCATCTGCCTCGCTGTTCATCCTAAGCAACATCCTGATCATAACACAGGTGACAATTTTGTAAGCAACCGAATATTAACCAAGTGTAAGAGTTAATAGTCTTTTTTAATCATTGATTTTTTTTCTTGTAGATCGACTAAACCGATCAACTTCATGTGGCACTCAAGACAGGAGCCACAACCAGGTTACAAAGACACGTTGAGGTCATAATTGTTTTTTATCTAATAAAAAAATTGCTCTAGTCAAGCGGAGTTGTACGTAGTATATCCTATAATTAATGCAGCAAGATATATTGTTATTTTGTTGACCCAACTTGAAACAGGAACACCCATCTTTAAATTCTTTAGCTACCATTATACATAAAGATGGTTGCTGACTATGCATCTAACATGCTCAAGAGGTCTGTCTTAATGTAAGTCGGCCTATAGTGCCAAGGAGGTTAGTCATTCCCTTGGGAAAGGTATAGAACGCTTCATGTGACGTGTTGTTTTTCTTATAACGTGAAATTAAATATTAGTTAAATATTTTCTAGTGAAAATGCAACGCGGGTGTATATTTAAAATGCATCACACTATATTAAATGCATTTTGTGGCCTCTGTTGAAAAGGAGGTTGGCAATGTTGCTTGCGCATTTTTCAAATCTTGTCAACTTCATTGTATCATGGCATGAATGCTGAGATTCAAGACATCATGGATTGTTTTAGAAAGGTAAAAAGTTAGTGGAAGTGTTTCTTTTTCTTTGTGTGGCATGTAGATCAGTTCAGGAGACACAAGACAGCAAGATCAGAGTCAGCTCTTCAGTGCAGAGATCCTCAAGCAAGTGACAGTGCCATGCCAAGTAAGTATAGGACAGGCCTTATAACCCTTCCACTGTTGGCCTTCAAATTTCCTAGAAATATTTTTTTCTACTCTATCCTGACACAGCAACCAATAAAGTGTAGCCAGATAGGAATTGGGGATGCGACCGAACGCAGGTTTAGTAACTGCAGAGGCAAACAGACTGCTGTGACAGAATAAACTACAGATCGAATTTAAATAGAGCTAAATAAAACTATGGTCATTTTGTTTGTTTTCTTTGCAGGCTGTTCCACAACAGGAAGTGATTTCAGGGCAGGAACCCCCCGTTTTAGTGCTGCAACAGGGTTGGTGCCACTCCAAATTGTGCCTCAGGCAACTCGTTCCGATCATGTCACTCCAAGTAAGCAAAATGAGAACTTGCTGTTGCTGTAGCTCCCTTATGTTCTGAGAATTTGCAGTCATCTAGGCCATAGCACCAAAAACGTTAATGATTATTGATTAGTCTATTCCAGCCTTGCCCTGCTCTATATTATCTTTCTGCTTAGTTAAGCTTTTACAGGCATTGTCTACCCGACCATGTCCTGCTTTATTAACTTTCTGCTTAGTTAAGCTTTTCCAGCTCTTCACTGAGTTTTGAAAAATTCAAACCCTTCATTGTTACAGATTTTTTCAAGGAGATCTTGCGCTTGCTGCACATAATCTAATTCAAGCTGAATGAACATGCACTGAACTTAGAGTTGCTAACCACCCTGGTCTCGATCAGTAATGACCAGAACATTTTTGTCTCAGGCGAATCCTTTGGGCCCTTTAATGACCTCACAACGTATTTAGACTTTGATGGTTCTGTGGCAAGCTCCGAAGAGAGAAAAAAAAAAAACAGCTGGTGAATCTACTTATACTACAACTTAAGTCTTCTCTTCGACTGCTATTGACAATTTACCCTATATAAAGTGAAGATCCACTTGCACTAGAACATAGAACATATACGTACAGGGTCCAAACCTCCATTTTAACATATTTGTAAGCACTAAAAACATATCTGCACAGTAGGAGTGTTAAACAGTGGTTGGTGCAGTTTTATTCAATAGGCAAATTATGCTTTTAGTGGCTTTGAGTATACTGTACGTGGCACGCAAGTGAACAAAAATGCATCTTTGTGCATGAGAATGTTAGCATGAGCTCGTAAGAGATGAGAATATAAAGAAAAGAAAGGGCATGCTCAATGGAAAACGCCAAGAATGCTCAAGAAGTGCACACTCAGAATGCACTTTGAGTAGTGGATACATGGCCAACAAGCGGACACTCTTGCTCACTGTATTGATGTATTTATTCTTGGGTCCTGCTCTATCGATTCATAGCTTTCATTTTGTAAGATTATGCTGAAATAATGTACATTTAGCAGGAAACTTATTTTTGAAAGATATTGGGGTGGGTATGCCACATGTGTAGTCAAGCCGGAAGCGCGTTAGTCTCCCATGTTGACTACTTGAAGGAGACCTTGTGTCCATTCATTCCGCTAGTAGAATGTGCAATCGCTTCACGTTTTGCCTAGCAGCGAACATTGAAGCAGATGGATGAACTACCATTCGTAATGTAAATGCATTGCAGTGTAGCAGAAAAAGCAGTGGTTAAGTAGAAGACATTGGGCTTACAATTCAAATAAAATCAGAAACTGAACTTTCATGTGAAGTAAAACAACCACAGAACTAATATTTTAGATGGGTTTAAACTTATAGCTGAATACTAATATGGGGTGGAATTCTGTAGTTTTTTTGTACTGAAATTATATAGTTGTTCAATGTCAGATGGTCTCCTGGGGCAAGTACGGGGGTTCTTCGGGACCTGACTTGACAAGGAGCATTCTCGTTGGACTGCTTTCCGACGACGTCGCTGTTCAGTACAGCTTCAAGGGGGGTAAAGGCAAACGCAAGTTTAACTAACTCGACTGCTGGTAAATCATTAAAGGTAGGCCTTTCAATACCATCTTTTCATTGTATTAGTATGTATATTAACCGTAAGTCAACACAATATGAATGCCAATTTACCTGCAAATGTGAATGCTTTGTTACGGAAGTGTTGCTGTTGTGTTTTTAAGCGATATTCACACAAGGGATGAATCCCCACCAGGTGTGGGGAATGTGTACCGCTTTACCGAAACGCCGCGCTTTCCTGCACTTTCCTGCACTATCGCGGTGACATCGGCACTTCTCCGGGGATGGAAGGGCATTTTATTGGGCGGCACGAATGATACCCGCTTGGTGATGGAAGTCGTCATGCTGTGTGGTGTTTGGTTAGTTCATCTGACAACATGACACAGCATGTTATCTAGGGTGAAAATGGCGGCAGCAAAATCGGTGCTTAGAGGAGCCGACAAGTTTGCTTCTCAAGATCTCCGTTCGGTTTCCCGGCACTGTGAGGGAGAGGCTAGATGGGATAGAGCAATGTATATGCTACTGAAGGTAGCAGCGTGGTGCATTCCTTTAATCGAGGGCTTTGCTGACGGGGATCTTTGTTTTTTCTTTTCTCGTCTTCCTTACTTACTCGTTTTCCTGCAATATAATTATCGATTTTGTTTACATTTTCTTACAATTTGCTTATCCGCCTCTGCCAAGAAAACGGAGGTGGGACCCAGTCAAGCCAACATGTGTTGGCTTTTTGCCCATGCCCCTGTCGTCTGTACATATAGCCGAAATAAACTGATTCTGATTCTGATTCTGATTGACCCTCTTCCTTGCCTTCCCCAACAAAATTTGCAGACATCCATCACTCCGAGAGAAATGAGCAAGGCAAGCGCTCTTGATTGGTTGAAGCTGGTCACGTGTGTGAAATTGTCTCCTTGATCGCCCCTACCTGGGTCGTTTTTAACTAAAATGAGGCACCTGTAGTTGTAGAAAGATTTAAATTTAATGAAACTGTGTTTATGAAGCATTCACATTATGTTAGTATTAGTCTCAACACTGCACATTTAGTATTAACAGGGGAAAGTGAGTTTTTTTCCCCCGATTCCCCATGGATTCCCAAACGGAGTTCTGTCTAAATTGGCAGTCGCTGAGATCTGGAACTCAAGTTTGCGCTACTCACTTCCTTCAGGGGCATTTATGGCGGTGGCTTTGTGGTTCGGAGGTCACGACGGCTGTTGAATTCATGCTTTCGTGTTATTTCAGAAACTATTAAAGCGCAGGGTAAGCTTTATCTATAAGTTGGCACGTCTATGGAGACCAAACGATTGATGGAGATTAAGTGTTCGGTGGTGTTCCGTTTAAAAGTACTTTCTTTGCTTAATTTCTTTTCAGAAGTTGGTGTTATTTCTTTGCCATTAGCAAAATACAGGAGCAAGCAGCTCCAGAGGTAAGTCATGCTTTTGACAGAAATTGCCAATTTGTTTGTTTCTCACACGGGAGTGCTAGTCACTGTCCAATACATTTATTTGAAGCCAGTCTCAATGGTTATCTATAAGTTGGCACGTCTAAGTGGTGTTCCGTTAAGTCCTTTTTTGCTTACTTTCTTTTCAGAAGTTAGTGTTATTTCTTTGCCATTAGCCAAATACAGGAGCAAGCAGCTCCAGAGGAAAGTCATGCTTTCGACATTGCTGGCGCTTTTTTTCCTCACGTGAGAGCCCCAGTCACTGTAACTCAGCAAACGTGAGAGCCCCAGTCACTATAACTCAGCAGTCACTATAACTCAGCTGAAGTATCCTACTCATACTAATAGAGAGGATACTTATGATGGCTGTGCAGCCTCCAAAGCCTAATGTTTATTAAGGTGGAGATACAGGCGAGTTGTTTCATGGCAAAAACAAGAAACAGCACAAAAACACACAAGGCAAGTGGAAGAAGTAGACGGGACGAGCGCTGACTAACAATTGAAAGTTTATTGAAAACACATAAGCAAACGAAACCACCATCAAAAACACAAAAGCAATCAAGCAACCAAAAAATCACACAATAAAAGCAAACACGATAGGCCAGCATCAATGAAAGCTTAGAAATTCTAACGCTTTGCTTCTTTGCTTATTTTAGATGCGGAGCATCTCTTGCTCGGGTCTATGTCCCGCGGCGTTGGCGTTGTAGTCGGCACTCGAACTACGCATGCGCAACTCTCCTCCTTCCCTCTCTCCAACAGCTGCGCGTTACTCTCTCCGCTCTCTCTCTCTACCAGCTGTGCGTGCACTTCGCGTGCGTTCGATTCTAACCACACCGCGCGCGCACGCGCAACTCTCCTCCTCTAGTCTCCTCTCCTTCAAGTGTGAAAAAAAATAAATGGCGAGCGGCGAGCGTTCCAAGTTTCTCTGCCGCGAGCCGCGACGAAGGCTCGCGTAGGGGGTAACGCTAGGGCAGTCGGTGGCGCCATCTCTCGACGTCAGCACGCAACTGACTCTTTCCTCGGAACCAACACGATGCTCCGCATCACCCCATGGTTCCCCTCGGGAAGATGGTGTAATTTTTTGTTTGTGTTTGCTTTTGGAGTTTGGATGGTGGTTGCTTTTGCTAGTGTGTTTTTGTGTTTTCAGTGAACTTTAGTTGTCAGTCAACGCTCGTCCCGTCTACTTCTTCCCCTTATCTTGCGTGTTTTTTGCGCTGTTTCTTGTTTGCCTAATATTTAGTTGTAAATGCGAAGCATTTCTGGTCGAACCTTGTAAATGGCGATCGGTGGGTCGGTCGTACCACATAAAAACAATGTAGCGGACAAAATATTCGGCTATAGCTATTAGGCAGATTGTTTGCCTAAAACTAGCGGGCAAAAAAGAATTCGTAATCTAAAGGGCAAAGAATTTCACAGCACATAGCTTGCATGTGATCCACGCCAGCTATGGTACGAATACCGAACTGGCGACGGGCACTGTATATTTTCTGTAGAACAAGAGAAGCGCTGAATGATTTCTACAGCTCCCGCAGAGCATGCACTAAGAATACCATTGCCCTAGGTCTTAGACACAAGGCTATCATCTTAGTGTATGGCATGAATTCGCAGTTATTGTACTAAAATAAGAGATTCATGTAAAATGGTTTGCATTTCAACGAAAATCTAAGCGGCAATTTCGGCAGATGTCTTTTCAAGTGATTATATTGACATCAAACCAAGTGTAAGAAAATGTCATTAAGAGTTTTTTTTAGCGACATCTTTGAAGAATATTTACGCCTACGACGCTGAGTAACTACTAGTCATACGTTTAATAAAACAACTTGGGAAAGATCGGTACACTGTCCTGGTATTTCCTTAAAATGTACTACACTCATCCGTAAAGGTTTACCACGTAGCTCGATAGGATATGCTGGGACCTCCTTAAAATGTCCTCCAGTCATCCGTAAAGGTTTGTCACGTAGCTCCTTAGGATATGCTGGGACCTCCTTAAAATGTCCTGCAGTCATCCTTCAAGATTTGTCACGTAACACCCCGGGATCAACTCAAAGTGGCCATTTTGATATCCTGAGAATGTCCCTAGAATGTCTTTGCGTATATTCGCATTTCCGACGGATATCCGAATATCTTGAAAGGATCACCCAGTGATGTACGTCGGATGTACTTGTGTTGTCTGGGAAGACACCTCCAGTGCAATGATGCTGTTTCAAGAGCGACTTCCCTTGCCCTAACGAATCGTGCCATTAGCCCGAAATCCTAAGTGAAAATCAACACAGTTCGCATAAGAATCAAGACCATTCCATTCCCACTCCATTCTGAGCAAAAGGCATCTAATTCCATTCCCATTCCAATCCTCCAGCGCTGCCGCTATTCCATTCTCACTCCAATCCTCCAGCGCTGCCGCCATTCTATTCTCATCTCATTCCGGGATCGCGAAAGTGCGGAATGATTCTGGAATCATTCCAAATCCGGAGTGGCAACTCCGCAACACTGGTTGCAATTGGTGGCGAGAACGTATGCCCATATAATGTATTTCAGGCAGCCTATATTTATCTTATCCACATTTTAACGACTTTCTAAACTTTCAAGACCACGCGCGTCTTAGAGCAAGCTCGTCCGTGTCGATCCTTCTTGCAGCTGCCGAGGCAAGCGGTCGCAAAGTTATGGGCTCCGTCGGAGCTGAGCAATCAGGCAATACTTTGCCGCGGTGTTAGCTTTGTAGATATGCCCGCTGATTACCGTTTTGTTGCTGCCGACACTGCCAGCCAGTGATCCGTCGAAGTGCAAGGCTCTTTGGATGCCGACATTGGAACGAGGCCATATTGCTGCGCGCGCACATGACCAAGAAGGCAGCGCGCTCGTGGCATAACGGTTATCGCGCTTGGCTTCCATGCGGAAAGCCGGGGTTCCATGCTTGGCCGCGGGTACACATTTGTGTTCACTCTGTAATGTGATGTTCTGGTAAATTCGAGAACCGTGCTGCTTGCTCTAAGTCAGAATGTCCTACGTGCAGAATCTTCTAGGCCAAATGTTCCAGAAGTCCGCAAGTGTACAAAAGGGGCTCCGCGTAGCGAGCCGGTGTCAGTCTTGTCCCTGCGTTCGATCCTGCTGTTTTGCCAACTTCGACACCCGCGACGCTCTGTTGTTGTCTTCTGTTCCCTTCTTGTTTTGGGCACAGGTTCACCCCATTAAACGTTTAAGTTTCTTGAGTTATTTTTTGTTTCATCACCTCTTCATTCGCGACATATTGGTGGAGGTGCGGGGTACCGCATGTCAAGACAGCATGTCACCCATCACCTCCCGTCGGAAAAACTAGGCGCGGCAATGCCGGGAGACGTGGTGTTGCCGAAGACTAACGATGCCAAGATCCTCCAAGATCGTCGGTGTTCTCCCGCTCTAACGCCGCAACGCCCGAAACGATGTTTCTGAAACAGTGCTGAATAACCTCAACGTCATTATCGACGGCCACGACGCAACGGCACTCGTGGATACCGGAGCAGACTACTCCGTGTTGAGTGGGAGACTCTCTCGTCGCCTTCGGAAAGTTACGACGTCGTGGGACGGACCGCAGATACGAACCGCAGTCGGACATCTCATTACACCTTTAGGCAGGTGTACTGCTCGCGTCGAGATCCACGTTGAGACGTGCTGTGTCAAATTCGTCCTTCTGCAAGACTGTGCGAGAGAAGTTATCCTCGGAATGGACTTTCTGTACGAGTATGGCGCCGCGATCGGCCTCGGATCAAACCGGCTGACGCTAAGAAAACCTGCTCCACCTCCGGAGGAACCGAAATCGAAGTCAACCGCGGCTGGAGTCCTCGCAAACCACGTGAACTTACCGCCGCGGTCAAGTGTTTTCGCACCCATCGGGATCGATGAGGCTTTCTGCGGCAACGTTCTGCTCGTGGGAAGCCTCCAGTTGCTTCTAGAAAGAGGGATTGGCGTCGCAAAAGGCATCGCGGAGCTCCAAGACGGACACACTGTTGCACTCGTAACAAATTTCCGACAGGAGGCTCAGCACCTTAAGAACGGCATCGCCGTGGGTCACGCCGAGGAACTCCCGGACTCAGTCGCAATCGCCGGAAGAGCATAATACCTCTTTTTGTGGTCACACAAGACAACGCCGCCTTTGCAGTTCGACATCAATCCAACCCTTCCTACCCCTCAACGACGGCAACTCAGTGACCTTCTCGTCGAGTTCTACGAGTGCTTACCCACGTCGTCAAAGGTGCGCCAAATTACGGTTGCGAAACATCGAATTGTTACTGATGGCGACGCGCTTCCTGTTAATCGGTCGCCGTACCATGTCTTTGTGAATGAGAGAAAGGTCATCCCGAAGCAGGTCCAAGAAATGCTCGACGACGACATCGTCCAGCACTCAAACAGTCCGTGGGCTTCACCGGTAGTCCTGGTGAAAAAAAAAGAGACAGGACTCTTCGGTTCTGCATGGACTATCGTCGACTTAACACCGTAACAAAAAGGACGCCTACCCGCTGCCACGCATCGACGACACTCTGGACCGGCTGCGCCACGCCCGATACTTTTCGTCCATGGAACTGAAGAGTGCGCACTGGCAGATCGAGGTCGACGAACGGGATTGTAAGAAGACTGCCTTCGTCACACCTGACGGACTGTACGATTTTAAAGTGATGCCGTTCGGACTGTGCACAGTACCGGCGATGTTCCAGCGCGTAATAGACACCGTTCTTTCCGGCTTCAAATGGCGAAGCTGTCTCGTATATCTCGACGACGTCGTGGTATTTGCAAGCGACTTTGACGAGCACCTCTGACGTTTGCGAGCCATCCTACAGGCTATCCAGAATGCTAGACTGACACTAAAGCCGTTAAAATGTCGGTTCACTTACGGCAAGCTCAACTTCCTGGGCCATGTCGTGAGTGTCCAGGGTGTAAGCCCTGACCCTACAAAGACATCCGCTGTTGCCGAATTTCCGCAGCCATCAGGCAAGAAAGCCGTACGAAGATTTATTGGGCTGTGCGCTTACTACACACGTTTCGTTTGCATTTTTGCCAACATTTCTGCACCACTCACGCATCTGAAGAAGGACGACGTGAACTTTCAGTGGGAGGAGGAGCAAGAACAAGCGTTCAACTAGTGAAAGAAACACTCCAGTCGCCCCTTACCCTCGGACACTTCGATCCATCAGCGCAAACGGAAGTTCACACGGACGCCAGCAACGCCGAACTCGGCGCGGGACTCGCCCAGAAACAGGACAGGGCAGAGGGGGTTATTGCTAACGCAAGGCGGGCACTGCCCAAGGCAGAGAAAAATTACTCAACGACCGACAAGGAATGTCTGGTTGTCGTCTGGGCGTTAACCAGCTTCCGCCCCTCCCTGTGCGGGATCCCGTTTCGTGTTGTCACGGACCACCACGTTCTTTGTTGGCTCGCCAACCTCAAGGACTCGTCAGGACGCCCCACTCGCAGGAGTATTCGACTGCAAGAATTCGACGTAATCAATGTGCATAAGTCTGGCCACAAGCATAATGACGCCGACTCTTTGTCTAGGGCCCCGGTCGAATCTCCTCCCGACTGCACTGACGACGACGATGACGCCCGTTTTTTTAGCGCAGTTACAGATACCAACATTGGAGCACTTCAACGAGACGACCCGGAACTTCGCGCCGTGATCGATCACCTCGAAGGTCAAGGAAGTTCAGTTCCGCGAGTCTTGGCCCGAGACTTGTCAAGTTTCGTTCTGCGGCAAGCCGTGCTCTTCAAGAATAATTTCGGAACGAGCAACCCTGCCTCGCTGCTGGTTGTTCCGACAAGCCTGCGAGGAAACATTTTCCACGCATGCCACGACGACCCGACGGCTGGAGACCTTGGCTACAGAGCGAAACTCGCCCGGATTCATGACAAGTATTAATGGCCGAGACTCCCGAAAACCATCCATCTGCACACACGGTCGTTCCATGAGGGCCAACGACGTAAGAAGCCTCCGACGAAGCCAGCAGGACTCCTGCAGCCAATACCTGCCCCGACTACGCCGTTCAGCAGGTCGGAATGAATTTATTTGGGCCGTTCCCAACATCGGCGCAAGGCAACCGGTAGAATATCGTCGCGACCGATTATCTTACAGGATACGCCGAGACGAAAGCTCTTCCGCCGGGAACAGCGGTGGAAGTCGCCAAGTTTTTCGTCGAGTCCATTCTCCTTCGTCCCAGGGGCAACTGAACTGCTGACCACAGATCGAGGGTCATCTTTCATGGCACAGCTGACTCAAGAGGTTCTTCGGCTCAGTCACACCAGCCATCGACGAACCACCGCTTATCATCCGCAGACCAAAAGGCTAACGTAGCGGCTGAACAAGACGATCGCCGACATAATCTCCATGTCCGTCGACGTAAAGCACAAGACGTGGGACGAGGTGTTGCCGTACCTTACTGTTGCGTACAACAAAGGGGTTGAAGAAACCACAGGAGTGACGCCGTTCCAGCTGGTACACGCCCGAACGGTTACCACGATGCTCGACGCTAAGCTGCCTCAGGTGCCAACCAACGATGGCAACAACGACGCTCAACTGATCTCTCAACGCGCGGAGGAAGCTCGTCAACTGGCAAGAATAAAGATTCAAGACCAACAGCGAGTCGACGCACGGCGGTATAACCTTCGTCGCCGGGATGCCACTTTCAACCCGGAGACCTGGTACGGGTGTGGACACCGATACGGCGCCTCGGTCTCAGCGAGAAGCTTCTGAGACGCTAATTCAGACCCTATAAGATCATCCGACGCCTCTGCGATTTGAACTACGAAGTTCTTCCCGACGGAACGGGCCCATCTGCAAGACGCTAGCACGACCCGAGGTGGTGCACGTTGTCCGGCTCAAGCCGTATTACGAACGATGGAACTTTAGAATCTCGTCAAAGAGTGAACTGTGAACTGTAGCTGGAACTGGGAACTGTAGCTCGCGATTCTGTTGTCCTTTTGTTGTGGATTTGTTTTTTTTTTTTTGGTTTTGTGCTGCATCGGGACGATGCATCTTTTTTAAAGGGGGGGGGGGGGATAATGCCGCGCGCGCACCTAACCAAACAGGCAGCGCGTTCGTGGCCTAACGGTCATCGCGCCCGCCTTCCATGCAAAAAGCCAAGGTTCAGTGCATGGCCGCGGTAAATTCGAGAACCGCATTGCTTGTTCTAGGCCAGAATGTTCTAAGCGTCGAATCTTATAGGCCGATTGTTCCAGAAGCCCACGCGTGTACAAAAGGGGTTCCGCGTCGCGAGCCGAAGTCAGTCTCGCCCCAGATTTCGATCCGGCTGTTACGCCGACTTCGACGCCCACGTCGCTATGTTGTTATATTCTCTTAAATGAGTTACACGAGGGGACGGAGGATGAGGTAGGTGCTGAAGTGTTGTCCCTATTGTTATTGGACCTGCCCGATACTGATGTCGACTTCCACGATGCCTCCGTTTTCGCCGCCTCCGTTGTCGCGTTTTGAATTAAAGGAGAATAGTCGGACAACTTCCACGCGGGTTTTGTTATCTGCTGCTGTTGCCGATGACGCTGTTGTATTTGTTGATGTTGCGGGAATGGGGGAAAGCCATTTGCGCCCTGATGTGGGGTTGTTGTCTGTCCTGTAGTCTCGCTCACGTGCTTTTTGTCCCTTACTTCCGCCCAAAAGGGACAAAAAGCACGTGAGCTGTTGGAAGCTTTGTTTATCAAAAAGAAAGGCGACCTGTGTGTGAGCGATGCCTCGATACGTTTGTATTATGCTGAGAAATGCTTCCTTGATAAATTTCTGTGACGAGCGTGTGATAGTGACACGACGCATGCGTGGACGCATTGAAGTTGACGATATATCGGTATGTTTTCTAAAGGTTCCCTGAATACATTTGTAAGTTGCGCTCGTGTTTGTTTCTCTCTTTTGTGTCCGTCTTTTTGCGCAAAACCATGCATCCAAACGTTCACCAACTCGCCCAACAACAAAATATTTTATTTTATTTTACTGGAGATAAACGGTGGTCGCCTTGATCGCGTTCTCGAAATCAAGTTTGGGGATGCTCGTTAGCGGAAGACGCTGCTTCTGCCTTAATATGATGGTGATCTTGGTTGGAGGTGCACTCTTAAAAAAAGCGTACATGTATTTCTCCATAAAAGGGGGAAGAATCTGTTTTTTTTAGAACATAGAGAGTAACCTTTTATATGTTCCCTTGAGAACACAGCAAAGTTCGTTCCTGCAAACGGGGAAGCAAAGTTCCTCTCTC
Source organism: Ixodes persulcatus (assembly GCA_013358835.2). Classification (NCBI taxonomy): domain Eukaryota; kingdom Metazoa; phylum Arthropoda; class Arachnida; order Ixodida; family Ixodidae; genus Ixodes; species Ixodes persulcatus. The sequence goes on from JABSTQ010009060.1 coordinate 273,939, forward strand.
GTCTGCAGAGCGAATTGGCGGCTTCCAATTGAATGAATGGAGCTCAGTAAGCCTTGACGAGGACGCTAGAACGTTACGGACATATTCATTTTTTTTAAGCATAACGCTGCCGTGATTCAACCGAAAGAAGCTAGAATAGTGTTTGGACTGGCAAATGCCTCGCACCACTGGCGGCCCCCAGGCCTGCTAAGCAGCTATCACAAAGAAAAGCATTCAACCACTTCGTATACATCCAAAAGAGTATCCTTTCGGCGAAAAGCTGTAGCAAATGAAAACATAGCACCAGCTTTTTACGAACTGTATTTATTGCCGAACCCGGCTTCCCGCGCAGGTAAGCAAATGTGCTTCGAATGCAGTCACTCATTTTTCTTTTTTTTCGTCACGTCTCGTTTTTGTCACTTCACGTGTCACGTTTTTTCACTTCACATGTTCAAAAATCCCGGCGACACATTGCCTTCTCTAGCACCACACGTCAGAGAGGAGAGGTAAACAATTTGCGAAGCCAAAAGCCGTTCCTGGAAAAGTTAATTGAAAGCAGCGTGCTTCGCTAATTTCATGGTCTAGAAAACATCCCGAAGAGTGGTGAAAGAACGTTAAATTGCTAGACACCTGATAGCAGGCAAAGGTAGAGTAATTGCAAATGTTCATTCTAGGTGGCACTAGGTACCGTCCAATTCAGTGCTACAAACAATTTGTCTGCTCTACTGTTGCGATTTTTAAATCTTTATTATACACACACACACACACACACACACTTCGCGTGCCACTACATTCGCTGCAGTACAGTTCACATCAAACGAGAACTTACACATACACAGCAGATAAACAAATCAACATGAACGCACACTACCCCATCACTCACCCCGTACACTGCGCTTCAGCCTTTGATACTCGTTGTTTCGATGATAGGATTTTCTCGATGATCATCTAAGCAATGAATATTACAAAATTGTTGATTTTTTTCTTAGTAATGTCATTGCTCGCAAGATATTTTCCACAGCATAAGAGATGAACTTCCTAGGAAAAAAAAAAAGTAAACGTTCACGCTGTAATTATTTGTGACAGCCAATAAAAGAACACGCTCCACTCCGGTTCCAAGCACCTACGTGTTCGCACGCTTGCAAAGCATGTCTTAGAATGGCGCGAGAGAGGTCAGTTTTTCTATCAAAACATTCTTTTTCTTTGTTGTTCGTGTGGGGGGGGGGGGGGGGGGAAGAAGTCGTCGTGAATAACCTCTGTAAACGGGGCGTTCACTCAGCCCTTGGAAGATATGTTTCACGGATGTAGAAATCGCTTTTCGACCAACATGAATGTGGCCAAAGCTACGATTTAAGGCAGGTGTTGAGTACGGGTAGCTACACCGTGGTGCGATCGAAAACAAGCAAATTGCGAAGATAATTTGTGTAAATAAGCAAGTATGTCGTACCCAATTAAGCAACTTCGGCGGAAGAAAAAATATTTTGGCCGGTTGTTGTGCCGAGTGGGTTTGCGAAACCACAGACCGATATTGATGACTCGGAGCACTCGGTGTTCCGAAGTTTTTATTTTCTGACCGAAGATCGGTGCAATATTGTAATGGTTAGATTAAGAGCTGATGAATTTGGCATAGGCAAGATGACTATATAATGCACATGCGAAATTAAAGCAAGCTGTGAGCTCGATCCAACAATAACTGGTTCGATTTAACTAAAACAAATAGCACGAACGCGGCTTCGCTCAAGACAAAAAGGCTGAAAAGATTGAGTTAGTTCAAAACATGTGTCCTTTTGCATTAGCGCGTAGATGCGGGATCGGATAAGTACGAAAATCAAATATAAAAAAAAGCTAAAGCAATGTCAGCTACGTTTTCAGTGATCGGTTACAAGCCGACTGTCGACTAAAAGCTATCCGGCAATAACAAAAAGCAAATTTACCTAGAACAACATTGCTCGTTCTGTCCGATTTCCTTTATTGCTAATATTCCAAACTGTAAATATACGTACGTGCTTCGTTTCCGTCATTTATCAAGCATGTTCAGCCCTTCCCCGACAGCGTAATCGCTCTTGGAGAGGGGACAACAGGGCATCGCAGACGACTGTAACATTAGTCACTATATCACAGGAGCTACTTTTTAGACAGGCCTTCCAACTTGACTATTTGCGGGCCGATCGATTGTACGATAGTCGCCGAAGCGGCCTTAATAAACTCTTTAGCCTAAAGCAGAATGTCAACCTGCGACCACACACATAATCTTGTATCACTGTTACTCCACTGCACGCAAAACACATGGAGGCATCGACGACGATTCCAAACTTCGTTCACAACAGACAACACTGCTATGGCGATGTTGTTAACTCACGAAAAAAAAAAACACGTTTACTGTCTGATGGCATTCGGTTACAGGAGACAGACTGAAACGTTGCGCAAAAGACGCCCAGGCACCCGGCAGAAAAGCCAGCCTGACGTGGACGGAAAGTGGCGGAGATGTTCATTTTAGCCTCAGTGCACGTAGCGCTGCTGGCACAGCTGTGGAACTCCGCCTTTTCTAACGGCTTCGTTTGCTCGTTTGGCCAAATTAGCGGTAAAAGCGCCACTACAACGGAGGTGCTCTGCGTGCTTGAACGGTGAGACTAAATTACAGGCAGCCTTCTTTGCCGCAAACGCTCAATCAACTGAATAGTGTTTACAAAAAAAAAAAAAAAAAAAAAAAAACAACGTGCGACGTATTAAAAAAAATTAAACCAAAGGAAGGTGAGACAAGATCGAGGGAAGAAATTTCCCCTTGTCTGCCTAGAGGAGGAAAAAAACGTATCGTTCCTTCCTTCTTCTCATGTTAGCTTCGGGGCACGCCAGTAGAAGGGAGCAAAACTAAGCGTTGCTATCTTTTTCCTCCATTTTTTCTGGAGCGTGGTGCACTGCCCACTTGCGGCCATGGCACGAGGCCTTCTCTTTCGGTAGGTTACGTGGTTCCAGTCTGTGAAGGAGTCGGCCATCTCTATGGCGTTCCCAGCGTCACCGACGCCCATGCCGTCAGCGGTGACGACATCCCTGGCAACTGTGTGGTCCATCTCCTCGCTCTCGTTCTTCAGTTCTCCCGGCTGAACAGCACTTGCTGCCTTTATCTTCGGCGTTAGGCTTATCGCCCGCTGCACGTGCGACACGTGGAGATGTAATCTCCGCGGTTCGTGGAGGTTGGTTTTGGGACCTGACCTGTGGCTTGGCCGATCCGGGGAGTCGTCGTCGGAGAGAAACTCGAAACGGTTCTTGCTGTGAAGATCGACTTCGGAGCCTGGCTCTGAAGTTGCGGTTGGCCGGTCGGGCGAGGCGTGTCAAATATTCGGGGGTATATGACCGCAGGGACCCGGATGTTCGGGTGGTGTGGTGTCCGTGATGTTCGTGGACATTCTGCGATTTTGGAAGGTCGTGCCTTCAAAGAATAGCGGAAACACTCGAAGAAAAGCGGAGCTCGGCTAGAGTTGTCTGGCCCCCTAGCGACTTTTTTCTCATCCCCAGTTAGTTTCAGAAATGTGTTGCGGATATTTTTGCATGGCTACCATGTACCATAATATTTTTCGAAAGTGTATTCTATGTTCGAAGCTGTGAAGCCCTGCATAAGGGGAGATACTATCGCGAGCTCCTTGCATTTGATTGCGCTTCAAGCACTTGTGCGGCTGGAGGAAAACCCGGAGCTATCCGCTGGTGTCGCTTGCACGTTCCACGGCGTCGGTTCGCGAACGAAATGTTACTACGTGTAATAACTGCAGTGTCAAGAGCGTCACATTGGTGAAATCCAATAAAGAAAAAAAAAAAAGAAAAGAAAACGGTGGCACAATCGTTCAGCATCGGGCTTACATACTCGGGGTTCTGGGTTCAATTCCTGTGCTCGGCGTCCTGGGTGTTCTGCCTGGGTTCGATTCCCTTTGGGGGCCTTGCGGAGTTTGGTTCTCTCTTCACAATATATCCGCTTACTGCCCTCCCGCTCATGCGTATTCGTATTATGTATCGGGAACAAAATTTTTCCGGGTGGGCGACTGAAAGATATGCTATGGTATTTAGAAAAGCCCCCCCCCCCCCCCCCCCCCCCCTTGCCTCTCTTAGTGAAAACCGGTACGAGCAAAAAAAAAAAAAAACTTTCAAAAAAGAAACAAAGTTAAGAAATACTCAAAAGTGACTTGTACTAAAGACATCACAAAATGGCTAATCTAGGTGAGTATTATATCTGTGATAGACTTCCGAGCTTGTTTTTGTTATGGGTTTTGTGCACACACGTTTGTAGTATTTTCAGATCGACCGTAAAGAGCCTAATATGTGAAGCGATCTATACCCGCAGCGATAACTCTAACGTTCTGTTTCGCTCCAGGCATTAACTCGCGAGAGCCGCCTATGGACACGCGCGGCCGCCGCCCTGCGCCGCCATGGCCTGGATGCCTGGAAAAGGTCTCGCGAAATTGTTAAGCGATGATGAGGCAAACATTTTTTTTTGGGCCCTGTCGATCGATTCAAGAAGAAGTGAAACGAGCGATTTCCTATCATCGCTGCGGATCTTGGTGAAAGAAAAACAAAAACGACTACAAATTTTGGGGAAAAGAAGGTTGTTAGGGAGGGAGACTGAAGGAGAGAACCGAGGGACGAAGAGGAGGCAATGGAGGAAAAGGAAAAGGGCACGAAAACCATCAACAAGAAAGGACAGAAGGCAAGAAAAAAGTAAGCAGACTATAGGAAATGTTTGAGTTGAACAACACATCCAAAATTGAAGCAAAAAAAAAAAGAATAAAAAAGAAGAATGGGGATGGTACGTTGAGGGCTGCTGTGAAAAGGTGGGTGGGAGAGGCCGGTGGATATCCAGGAAAAAGTGAGAAGCGTTTTCTGACGACCACTCCTTTCTAGCTGTTTCCAACCTGGATCTGAAATCAATATGAGTAGAGTGAGTCCGGGCAGAAATTTTAAAAGAAGGAGGGCAGATCCCATGAGCGAGTTTCGCACTCGGTAATCGGATTAAGTTTTTTTATACTTATGGATCGTTCTTCCGCCTGGCAAGAGATTGATGCGGATGTGGCTACCATGGAGCTTGTGGCTGAGTTTTTGTGCCATACGTATAGTGTGTGTCACCGAGCAAGTTCGAAAGGACCGCCTCTGATCTGGAACATTGTTCCTATGCTTAGCAGAAAATTTATTTGACGCATTAATCTGGATTTCAAAATTGCTACTTTTCTTTTTTACCGCCTTCACTCGGGAGGTATATCACCTTCTTTAAGAGACACTACTACGCAAAAAAAAAAGATATTTTTAATATGCGATTTATTATGGTGCCAGGACATTCGTCAATCAATATTTTCTTGAAGAGTCGAGTATCGTTTTAATAAAACAAGAAGACTCACTGCTACGAAACTGAAACCGAAACATGAGCACGAAGATTCATGGCCGACTACGCCTACCGAGTAGGGGGAAAAGTGAAGGTGGAGGGTCTTGCCGGAAGTCACGTGGAAATCGCTACCTACCCAGTTTTTTTTTTGTTCCTCCGTTTTTCTGGCGTGTGAAGCAGACGACGGCGGCGACGACGAAGTTGCGTGCATTGCTTGTCGTTTGATTGTTCAGACTTCGGAACATTCGATGAAGGCATACGAATTTTGGCGAACTTTGAACAAACTGCACATTCCTTTCGATTATTACTTTGGCTAGAATCGTCGCTCATTTTTACACCCCTTCTATGCAACAGAGGTTTGGGCCTGAAATATAGCGAAATTTAACATTGCTCACTGATCAGAAAAATTCTGTAACTAAAGCAATTTTAATTTTCCAATGTTAAAAACCTTACCTACTATTCGCTACGACCTAAGTAGAAAAGGTAGTTTTTGTAATTTTAAGGCGCAGAGACAAAATTCAGGGGTGTTTTTCAGGGGAATGCAGAGGAACACCGCACAAGGGAACTGATTGTTCTCTACTTAATATTAAACCTAAGTTATAAGAACACACATTATAATAAATATGTGGATTTGGCACTGTGCATGCAATCCATTTACCGATTGTGCTCACCTCCACAGATCTCTTACAATGGTATTGTTGTTCTTGCGTGTTTCCAGACAGGAAAATTATTGTTAATGCCGTCAAGCTAAGACGCCGCATCTGGTGGCGATGCGAAGACGTGCGCTTGTTTCACCGGTGTGTGGATATCTCAATTTAGGCAGACATTCAAGAATTGTGTTTATTAATTATTCTGCCCCTGGGAAATTAGACTTAGTGCCACTAAATAAGCTACGCTTCAGAGTTATGATAATTAGCCAAATTGTGTCTTAAAACCATGGTTGCCATATCTGAAAATGTATCTGAAATCACAGGAAACGCTTTTACGCCCTCCACAAATGTTTATACAGTTCGCGACAGAGCAAAACAAAATTACATGACCTTCCTAACACCGAAGCTAATGCTGAGGAAGTCGTAGTTTTGAATCATGACGATCGGCAGCTGCGTCTGCTCTGCACAAAATGGTGGCGCCCACAACAATCTCGGGGAACGGAGTGCCGATACTTTAAGCGCAGCTCATTTTGTAGCTCTACTTAGACTGTCTCACCAAAAATAAAGTGGTCAAAGAGACACTGCTCATTCCATGAACCAAAATGGCGACCATACAGTGAAATTAAAGATAATTTAACAGGACGCAGTGACTTTAGGGTCAGATACGTCACTACCAAATGACAAGTAAGTGATAATGAAGAATACGGGCATAAATGTTTACGACTTATTACTGCTTGCCACGGAAATGTCAGGTGCCGTATGACGCACGCTTGTCCCGGGGACTCACTGTCCTTTAAAATGCAGTGAACTCAGCCGATTCGCATCTCTTAACTGAGTCTACTCTAGCCTTTGGGAGAATATTGTCCATCAGTTAGTCACGTGTCACAAGCGAAACCTGCACGTTAAAAAAGCAGTTGTCTCAACAAAACCTTTTTTTAAGGTACTGTCATTATTAATATCAAAGATATCAGCACTCGTCACGTGTGCACATAGCATAATTATAGCACATGTTCTATTCAAATATACTATTTGAACCCCACCTTCGAACCCCACCTTCGAACCCATAGTAACTAAATTGCAAACTACACCTATTGGGACGTGGCCTCCGAGATTTTTCGCAGGCTGGATGCGCTCCTCAGGCAGTTGCATTCGCCGGTAGAATCTGTTACTGCGGGGCGATTGGTGGCGCTCGCAAACCAAACCAAACAGTACACAAGAAAGAGGCTCGGATTATCATCATCATCATCATTATTGTCGATCTACGTAACTTATTGGGGAGGAGATCGAACAGTCACGCCTCTTGCGGTACGCTTCAGCTGTGTGGGCAACAAACCACATATTATTATTTGTTGTTGATCAAAGAAATAAAATATGATAATTTGAAGGCGGCTCATCTTGCGACCAATGCACTTGTCAGGTCGAAGCGCTCTTGCCCAGACCGTCCTAGGCGAGGTTCAATCTTTTTGCAGTGATGTGTAAGTATGGATAGACAGCTAGATAGTTTATTTCCGTACATGTGCAGCCGAGAGTTCTGCAGGACAGAACACTTCGTCGAATAAAACACAGTCATCGTCGTTGCTAAAGTCAGAGTAAAAAGAAGGTGAAATAAACGTACAAATCAAGTAAGATAAGGCAGAACTGTCTGTCAGACAGATATTGCTTCAGCGATACAAAGCCAGTTAAAAGTGTGCTCCAAAAAGTTTAAATTGTATGTCTCTCGCAACCGTGTCATGGTACTATCGCGGACAATATGAGCTGAAACAGCGCTCCGGCCGGCGCACGGTACTACCTGCGCCGCCTGTCGCCTTGCTCCGCACACACGGCGCACCCTGAGGCCGAGATAAGTTAGCACTTCCGCTCGCTGCGTCACTGCGCTCTTCCTGCCGTCTGCTAGCGAGACGGCGTGTGCGACAGCGGGCGTGTGTGTGGTAGGGCGGCCGGGGGGGACAGAAGATCACAGTTGTCGCCCCTATTTTGCAATTGTTTTACTAAATTCTATCGCGTAGAATCACGTACAAAAAACGCTTACTGATGAAGAAAAAATGTTGAGGTATATTAAATGGCATCTGCGATTATCGTTTTTGAAAGTCACATTAAACAAAAGACGTTGCAGGTTGTTTTTCTTTGATTAAGTACATGCACAAAGTAGGACATCGTAAAATATAGGCCAAAATCTACACCGGATTTAGGCCGGCTCCAAGGTGCTTACTTTTTTTTTTCTTTGTCATTCAGCACAGTTGTTTAAAAAAAAAAACGGTAACCATACATGGTACTGCAAAGGTTTTGTAACCTTGATTTGTATAAAAATGTTCAAATATATTATTTCTTTATTAGTGGGCTCACGTGTTTGTTTCAAGCAAAACAAGTAGCAGACAAGCCACAAGTGTTCTATTTACAAATTCCCAGTCTTAATAAAGTGTGACAGTCATATATTTGCCAGGAGAAGGAGCTTCAAACTTCACCGAAATAATATTCGGAGAGGACAATGACAGACACAAAAGATTAATAGTTGGCATGGAAGTTCAACAGCACTATACAAGAAGATTATGATCATGGATGCACTACACAAAAGTATGCGCTGGTTAACGGCATCAAACAGTGTGTCGCAACCGTATCAGAAAGCTTTGTTCCGATCGGCAGAAGTCCGGTTCAGCGGCTCCTGAGGCGCAGTAGAACTTTCGAAAGAAGTTAATACCATGTCATTCTCCCCTAACCCGCGACCACGGCTCTCGTCCTGTTTGGTAAGGTATCATAGAGCGCGGCCACGAAGTCTGGCTCTGCCCGAAGCCTCTCCCATTCACGCCTCACCGCTTCCCACAATTCGTCGGCAGTGACGCGGTAGAGGGGACGCAGTGACATATGTACCTGGATGTGCCTCCAAACGTGTTCGATGATATTCAGATCGGCATCTTTTGGGAGCCAAGGCAGCTCCGTCAGGCAGCGCTCCTCGAGGATATACGAGCGTGACAACGCATTTTCCACTTCGGCGCTTTTTTGAAATGCACTGAAATGCATGTTAATTGAAAACGTGAACATTGGGCTGCACGGCACACGCATCGTGATGGTTTTCCCGTTGGCGAATATTTTCGCTAGCAGACGGCCGGAAGAGCGCAGCGGCGCTGTGAGCGCAAGAGAGAGTCTATCTCGGCCTCAGGGTTCGCCGTGTTTGCGGAGCGATGCGACAGGCGGCGCAGGTAGTGCCGTGCACAGGCCGGGGCGCTGTTTTAGCTCATATTGTCCGCGATAGTACACTAGACATGCATAGCTGTATAAAAAGTGCAGACAGAACTAAACCTGAGGCACCGGAAGAAGGAAAAGGAAGGACACGTGTCCTTCGTGTTCGTTTTTCTTCTTCCGGTTTCTGAAGTTTATTTATGTACGCAATCCATCAGCTTGCCTGTACTTTTACTTTCCTCTCAATAAAAAGTGTGCAGACATTTATGTGCTTTCCCAGATGGGACTCTGAAACACAGCGACGACAAAAACTCATCACAGTCAAGTGTACCGCGTACGACATTGCATAAAAATGTCATGTCACACGCAAGCCTCCTGTCATGACGAGTCTAAAGGCCAAGGTCTTCCAAAAAAGAGCTGTAGCTATAAAAATGGCGGCGACCAATACGTTTATCGTACACAATACGAATAAACTTCCGCTGAACATTTTCGATTATATTGCTATAGAACAAAAACACAGAGTTCCAAATTACGGATGAAAACTCTAAACACTGCCGGACAAGTGAACGATAAAAATAGCGAATGCAGTGTGGTCTGCGAAATCTTCTTGTTAACCGCGATACAACACTAAGGTATCGTAGTGCCTGACTGGTTATGTTGAACACACGCTGGTGAAAATCCAGCCTGGAGTCCACTCGAACACCAAGGTCCCGTACAAGAGACACGCGCTGTACCTGACTGCCAGAGAGAATATAGTTGAACATGATGCACTCGTGTCATCTGCTCACTTGACATTACCCAAGTTTTCTTGAGATTAGTTGCAGTATATTTGTTTTGCACCATTGTTTAACAGAATATGCGTCATTTTGTAACAGAAAGCAGTCCTGCCCATTCTCCACTTTTCTGAACAATTTCAAGTCATCGACGTGCATTAACGCTTTGGAGTTGTGTACCTGCGATGCCAAGTCATTAATGAACACTAAAAACAACAACGGCCCGAGGTTCGAGCACTGGGGAGCACCTGATAATTATACGAACGGCTGAGACATACAGTATAAAAAACTAACTCGATTTTGGCGAATTCCTAAGTAACCTGATCCTGGTTCAATCCCCACCCCTGCACTTTTCGATTTGGATGAGCATCGTACCGGCTTGCGGTCGTGTATCACTACAGCGTGATGCACTTTAAAGACCCCAGGCTAGCGGTTGTACTGCACTGGCTAAATTTCTCACCTACAGCTGGGAGACTCGTCGCCCGTTGAGGCAGACCAAGTTCTAGGCTGTATAAATATACATACAGCTTAATTTTTTATTTTCATGGCAAGTTTCAAATTATGGACGTGCATAGGCCATACTTATTCAATTTGTACAAAAGTATGTTATGTGAGACCTTGTCAAAAGCCTCTGAGATTTCAAAACAAAAAGTGTCTACTTGACCGCGGACGTGAACTAAAGGCAGCCCTAAGCCCTAGAAAAACACTCATATTTGTCTAAATAAATCTGCCTTTCACGAAGCCGTGCTGCAATGGTAATATTTTTTGTTTAAAATAAAAATGTAGTCGTTCATAGATGACAATTTCGAAAACTTGTAAAAATCCGCACAAAAGTGACACTGGACGAAATTTATTTACATCACACGGATCCCCAGGCTTGAATATGGGAGAACCAAAGACATGCTCTACCGAGAAGGAAGCACATAGCGCTCTAATGACAAATATACGCATAAGTTAGGGCTGGAACCAGGAGTTCAATGCCAGATATGGCAGTAGTGACATTACTGTAATAAAATTACACTAAATAAATTACCTTTTGTGGTAATGAGTAATGTCATAAACTACGTTTCTAGTATGGTAATGGAATATTGTGAAAAATTTCTTTCAGGCAGTAATTTCGAGAATATTACTCATTACATTTGAAATTACTTTGGTCAGAAATTAGAATGTTCGTTTACAAGCTTTAAAAAAATATTTTTTTTTCAATGATGAATTGTTGTGATAGGTACATCAGATCAAATAAACGGCGTCCATCTGAGCGCAGAGCCTCGCACGAAGAACTCGACAGGGGCATAAAGGATGGCTGGAAAGGCGGAGAAAAGCTTACGTGTAAAGACATCACTGGAAGGCCACGACTCACGAACTCCAGGCAAGAGAGATTCATGGTGTCACGCCATGACGACGCTACTAGTATACTTCGTTCATTTCTAACCTGACAGTGCAGTGGGAGCTACGAGCTCACCAGAACCAATCAACCACGTTCCCTTGACCACATAACCCGTTACTTTCTCTGCGCGTGGTTATGAACGAGAGCGTGGTTACGTGGCGAAAGATAGACATTTGACTGCTCCAACGAGCGCGTAACTTCCACCGCACTTCCAGCTTATGGATGAACGGCTTAAAGGCTAAAAGGCGTAGGGCTGAGGAGTGGTGGACCTTGCGCACAGGACGAGCACTAGAAGGCTAAGATCGTGCGTCCTCAGCCGAGAAGCCTGGGCTAGTCGTGGCGACACAGGTGACGCTTTGTGCTGGTGGTGTCAATTGACCGGACAAGCGGAGCGGCGGAAAATACGTTTGCCCCACGACACATTCGGGCAAATCGAGTATTTTCACAAGAAGAGCAATATGTTCGGCCCGTAGCTGTCGCACTTCAGACGTTAAAGAGTCTATCTGAGCTGTCATCTTCTGCATCAGCGTGACGGCGTTCGTAGATACAGTGCCGCCGGTAGTATAGGTCGGGGAAAGACGAAGATTTTTCGTTGTATGTCCACGGTGCCATTATCGCAACCAAGCAGGGCTGCAGCGGGGTCAGGCCGCTTCACGCAATGCACGGATTTGTAGCAGCTGGACCCAGACGGCACGAGGAAATTGCATTCCTCGGATCGAATGACCCAGCACTTGTAATGAAACCGATGTTCACACGACACCTACGGTAGCAATTGTTGTCTGCCACGAATAGGTTCGAAGGAACGCGAAAAGTCGACCGCCTTCGCCGCCAACTTGGCTGTGGGGACAACAAGCTCGATAAAGCGCCCCCTATAGTTCGCTCTGCCGCCAAATGCTCTATCTTATGAGTCGCGTGCAGCAGAGGCAAAAGCACTGGCGAAAGCACGTTACTTTCCGATTGGCTTTCCCTTCGCGAGTGCTCGTGAAAGGAAAGCAAATCCGAAAGCCATCTGCTCGCGCCTATGCCTTCTCCTTTGCTGCATTGAACTCCTTGGTTGTTAAGCTCGTCAAATACAAAGATTCTGGTGGGGGAAGAGGCGACAGGCTGTCGCGATTTTTTTCTTTCTCACAAACCCGCAGATCCCTATATTTTTGTTACATTTTTTTTATTGAATGGGCGAAAAAATTCTTACCACCTTCTGGGCGCCGAACAAGAGCTTCACGAAAGAGTGCGCGGAGACGACCGTGGTTTGTACGTCTGACGTCAGGACAGAGATTATCAATTGCGCCCAACATGTTGGATGGTCTTTTTTATTGTTGAAGACAAACAATAACGTTAAATGTTTGTCTTTTTTTTTCTTTGGCTCAACTAAAGTCTATTTTACTTGATGATGTACCGCAGGAAAGGCTACAAGCACGAGCTATTTGCTCTAGGGCACATCTCGGCGGCACCACCTCTCGTGTATTAAGGGCAACTGCCAACGCTTCGAGCTTCAAGCCTTCGCTGCGGTACAACATAAGGCAAAACGGCGTATAGCAGGCAACACAATATCGTATCGCTTCACACACAGCGCAAAACAAGAAGAAAGTGGTCGCACCAGCACGCTACTAGCCAGCCTCGTGAAACGCTGCCTGACAAAACTTTACTGGAGCAAGCTTGCTCCAGTAACGTTGGCATGGCCGGCCTCCTTCTCGCGCTGTGGCTGTCGGCGCCACTCCAGGCCACTGTGGAAGAATTAGGCCACACGACGCTCAGCTTGTATGAAGAGGCCGACGCTGTTGGCATACCTCGCAGTTCTAGTACACCCTAGTGAAGCCGAACACGGACGAAGCACTAGCGGATATTTTTTTTTCGTCCTTCTCGACAGAGCGCGGGAAAAAATAGGGCACGTGAATCTTTGCCCATCGCCACGGTGGAAGAAAAACATTTAGGTCATCACTCTGGCCGCTCTTCCCGCGGGAAGCGAGTGACCAGATTGTGTTCGAAGCTAGCCTCGAACCAGGAGTAGTTAGTTCTGCGCCGCCATGGAGGGCGCTGAGGTATGAGCAACGTGGGTATGCGGTCCCTCCTTGGCGGCCACGGTGTCGGCGGCATAGCGTGCTCGCCTCTTTCGCTGTGTGGTGGTAGTGTGCGGCCAGTGGCTGGCCTCGTGTTTTGCTTTGGTGCCGTGTCGATCACAGGTGCCACCATCGTGCATAAAGATGAGCCTTAACCCGAAAAAGAAAAAGAAGGAAGAGAACAAAGATTTACGGACTCTGGCAACTTGGTGGCGGCGTGGCGACTTGGTGGCAGCGTGGCGGCTTGGCAGCGGTGAGGTACAACAAGAAGCGGTGGTCGAGAGATTGAGGGACCGCCGCTGGGAGGAACAACCGGAGCGATCGTTTTGGGAGGGTCCCTAAAGCCCCTTTATACGGAAAAAAACGCCATCCGTTGAAGAGTGCCTCCTGCTATCTTGGCCCGATCCAGGCGGCACTACAGTCGATGCGCGAGTGTAAAATAGGAAAACATGAAGATAAAAGGGGTGCGTGTCAGAGGAGGAGGGAGAAGGAATGTCTATGCTGTCGGAGTGCAGTGCATGCTATGAGCTCATGCCGCCAATCAAATAACGCCGACTGTGTAACGTCACGACTTTCATCATATTTCTATGAGCCCATCCTTCGAGGCTGGTAAACCGTGACAGTGCGATTTTAGCCTGTGTGTATGCATTTGCGCGTGTCTTTCAGCCTCTGACTGCGCTCTGACTCAAGTATAGGAAGGCCGTCTGCTATCTTGGCCCCATCCAGGCGGCACTGAAGTCGATCCGCGGGTGTAAAAAAGCAAAACATAAAGATGAAATATGTGCGCGTCAGAGGAGGAGAGAGAAGATGGCGCTACCTTTCTTATTTAAGGGCGTTAAGGGACCCCATACTTGGGCGCCATCTATCCCTTGTGGCGTTCGGCTTCCCCCGTCCGCCGCAGGTGATCAACCAGACGACTCGTTCCTTGGGGCTAATGAGGGTTTATTACCATGCTCTTCAGGGATCCAGATCCGGCCAACACTCAGGGCCGCAACTGCCCAGGGCAACTCTGCCCTCGGCCGCACCGGCCATCCCTTTTAAGCCCGACGGTCACCGGGAGCCGCCCCCCGCTAGTCGCCGGTTGGCCGCCGTATGGCGGGCCGAGCGCCCCACACCCTGTGGAAGTGAAGCGCGCTCGGTGCGCCGAATATAATGTGGCCGCCGCGGCGGACAGAGAGTCATGACCTAAACGTTTTTATTCCACCGAGGGTACAACAAGAAGCGGTGAGCGAGGGAATGCGGGACCACCGCTGGGAGAAACAACCGGAGTGGTCGGTATGGAAGGTACCCGATACTTAGGCGCCATGTATCCCCGTGCGGGGGAAGGGCTCGGTGCGCCACACATAATGTGGTCGCCGCATCGGACAGAGTCATCACTAAATGTTTCTTCCACCATGGCCCTCAATCGAGAAAAAAAAAAGAATCAAGCGCACGTGTCTTGTCTTGGTAAACATAGCACACTGAGAAAACTAAGGTCACCGGATCCTGGGAAAGTAGCACCGTTACCTTTCCTGCCTGCTAGCCGGAAACAACACAGATACTAAAGTACAGACGACCACACCTTGCAAAGTGATTGGTAACTGAGCGGTCTCAGTTTCCATGGCGATCGCCATTTTTGTCCATTCAGATATTCAAAGCTTCGAATGTGTCGTTCTGAAGCAGTCGCACAAAACTTTAAATGGAGCATCATCGTACTGAAAGCATTCCGCGCCAATATAAGCTTTTTTTGGAGGTTGGCTCGCAATACGCTTATCAACCATGTTTATCTCTCTACCAGCTTGGCGCACGTGGAGCGAATAGCTTGCGCTGCAGGACCAAGGAATCTTGGGATGAATCACTACCCCTGCGCGTTCCTATCTGAGTGAGCATCGTACCGGTGTGCGGTCGTGTATTACTACTGCGTTGTGCCCGTTAAAAAGCCCAAGCTAGCGGCTATACTACACTGCTAAATTGCGCATCTACAGCGGAGACACATGACGCCCTTTGGGGCACTAACTTCCTGCTGAATAAACATGCACACAGCACATTTACTTTTATGCTATTTCCACGGATTTCTTACAATGTTATTGTTGTTCTCGCGTATTTAAAGACAAGAAACTTATTTTTCAATGCCGCCAAGCACCGGCTTTGCAGCGCCACCAATGTGGCGACGGTGCGAAGTTGTGCGCTCATTTAGCCGGTATGTGGAAAACAATATCTTGGTATTCAAAAAACGTCTTAATAAAGATACCTCTTGCGGTTGTACTATAGGACCAACAATTTCAGTGATTCTTCAGATGCCTGCAAAACCAGGCATCGCACCAAATATACGGAGTACACTTCTGGT
Organism: Ixodes persulcatus; assembly: GCA_013358835.2. Taxonomy (NCBI): domain Eukaryota; kingdom Metazoa; phylum Arthropoda; class Arachnida; order Ixodida; family Ixodidae; genus Ixodes; species Ixodes persulcatus. The sequence goes on from JABSTQ010009060.1 coordinate 289,647, forward strand.
GTAGTGTGATGCAATACCCTTATCGTGTGACTCTTCTTATATCAGCCCGACAGGCAGGTGCTTCAATAGAGAGTTTTAGTAGATCGTTCCGATGACTCCGATAACGATACCCGATACTCTGCCTCCGCCTTTGCGCTTACATATATAGTATCGTTATCGGGGGTATCGGAGGTATCGGAAAGATTTACTAAAACTCTCTAATGATCGTGCGCGTGAACATGCCGCGGCCACTCAAGCTACCCCGTCGGGACACCCGGCCACTTACTGCAGTCTTTGCCCACGTGCCTCGTCAATTAGCGAAAGCAGGTTTCGGGCTGGGTACTCAGATAGGTTTTCTAGAGAGCTACATGAAGCTGTTGATATCAAAGCAGAGGGTGGCAAGTGTATAAGTGACATGTCACTGTCCTTGTCGGCACATGAATACTCTTTTATGTTAGGAGGATTGCACCGGAATTAGCCGTGACTGTTTGTTTTTCCACGGTTATATATACGAGGGGCGTTCATAAAGTTCGTATCATTGTCTCGAAGGAATAGAGATTCAGCAATCAAACTCGAGTAGGAGTTAAGACTTTCTCTACATGTTTGCCACCAAAGGGGACGCCCACTTGTTTCAGCGATGCACCACATGCCGGAGGCCATTGTTATAGAACTCCTCGTTTTGAGTGTTCAGAAATCGCTCCACTTCAGCAATCACTTGGTAGTCGTCATTGAAATGCTTTCCTCTTATGCGGCCACACAGGAAACGTCTCCGCCATTTAACCAAAGTGTCATAAACTGGGGCGTTATCCCCGAACAACGCTCACAAATCGGAATGAATATCCTTGGCATTGCTTCCCTTCAAATGGAAAAAAAAACGATCACTGCATGTGCTTGGCACCGATGGGCGGTGCCATTTTTGTTTCGACACCGTAGCGGCGTTAAGCGCTACTATAGCTATGCGATGTTTAACTGTGCGGAAACTAGAGGGAAGCGCTCATGTTGATGCCTGTTTTGTTTCGTTTTTTTCAACTTTTTGTGCCTATAATACGAACTTTATGAACGCCCCTCGTATATATAAATATATATATACAGGGTGTTTTTTTTAAGCTTAACAGATTTGTTTAAAAAAAGCCGTGAAAGTTACACTTATGCCGCTTGTGGAGGTGAGTTATACGGCCAGGGGGACATATTATAGGGGGCTAATCGTAATGATCAAGTGGCTAATTAATTAAAATTCGTTAATTAACTTTTTAATTAATGAAAATAGACATATGATTTCAATTAGAAATTTGCTCAGCGTCATCGAAAACCCCTAAATCAGTCATTTTCAGAAAGACTTTGAGCGCGTGAGAAGCGTAGTAGTGCACTAAAATTACCACTTGTGGAGCAGGTACAAGGCTTGGGCTAGATAAGAGACGGAAAAATCGCGCGGGCGCCTTATCGCAACCTCTAGCGTTGTACCTGCTCCACGAGCGGGCCCTTTCCGACATTTGCAAGCTGAGATGACGTGCCACGTCACTGCCGCAATTCGGAAATAGCGCGGGCCTTAAATCAGCAACGGTTGTCGTCTCCCCAGTTAAGCGAATTCGAAACTAACAGTAGTACACAGAGAGCTGGTCAAAAATTGAGTCCGCCGAAACCAGTGGCCGGAATGGTCTAATCGGTTAAGGCGTCGCCCGGACAGGCGAAGGTTGCGGGTTCAATCCCCGCTCCTGGCCCAATTTTTCGCCAGCTCTCTTTCCCTTTCCCTTTCCCTAACTTTAATTAAATACATTCAATAATCACCTTCTCCCCTCTTCGTTCACTATATATATATATGTGTGTATATAAGTGTTATTTTAAAAAAAAAAAGTTTGTTTCGAGTGCGTTTCTGTCTGTCTACTTTATTGTCCCTGTGTTTTTTCGGCGCTTACCTACTTCATCATAAACCAAATGGCCGAAATTTCCACTTTAATGAATTTAGATCTGATCACTAAGATTGGAGAGGTCACGAAGATACACCTCATTCCTTGAACCAACGGCGACCTTACGGGAAGCTTGCCGCTACTTTCCCATGATCCCGGGACATTAGGGAGAACAAGTTAAGCCCCTGGATCTGTTTGTTTTTGCCTCGCAAGTAACGTCAAATGCGCCACTGCACGAGGCCCGTGTTTCCAGCGGCCCTTGGAAGCAAATGGCGGCGCAACACTGAAATGAGTGGCCCTGGGAAGCGAATGTCCTCGGAGCACCCGCTCGTGCCACGTGTCTCGCGCATTTCCTGAGCAATTGTTGGCGCTACTTGAAAGCGTGAATTTTAACGATGGACTTTAAAAACAAGCTGGATATAGGGAGTATTCACTGGCGGCCATAGCTGTGTGCGCGAAAGCTGAGCGCGTGCTGATGGCGAGCTTCCACAGTTCTTTTGCAACGTGCATTCCGCACCATCAAGAGTGCCGGTCTTAGCAGCCTATTGATGTGAGCTCGTTCTGAGCATGCGCTCTAAACAGCACCCACAAATATGGCGTCCAGTGAATACTCCCTATAGCGCCTTCTATACTTCGATCTCCTCACCAATAGGGGGTATTTACTTAGTATTTACTGGAGGGCATTGCCGAGTGCGTAGCTGCTCAGCGCGTGCTCACGACGAGCTTCCACAGAGCTACGCCACCGTGACAAAGCTCTTGCAAAGTGAATTCCAGACCATCAAGACTCCCGGACTTGGGAACGTATAAGTGTAAACTCGTTATGAGCATGTCCAGTAAACAGTCCACTCAATGATGTCATAGAGTAAGCCTAAAGTATTTTCAAGGCCATCTTGTTTTTAACGAAATGGCCGTGGAATGAAGCGGACAGTGACAATTTAGTATTGGACAATTCCACAGACCGCAACGGAGGGAGCCTCCACCGTTGGAGAGCCGGAGTCCGAAGAGCGAACGCTGCAGTGCCTTGTTCGCGGAGTCCTCGAGAGACTCGTCCGACAAGATGAGGGTAAACGTGTTTTTTATCTTGTGTGCTGCCTTCGGGAACTTTAGTCTTGGCGCAAATCGGCGGAAGACTGCTCCTGCTTTACTGTTTCGTTACCCACCCCCTGAGAGCGCGCGGACAGCTACGGCACTGTCTTGGCGAGGTTCCCATAAAACGTCGCTTAGCTCGAAATGATTGTCTTCCTTGTCCTAGCCCGGCTGCGCGCTTTCGCGCGTATTTCAAACGTCGTTTGGTGTGGACGCGTTTGCGCGCGAGCACTGGGTCCTTTTTGCCTATTTTGACGCAAACTCGCGGGGCGCTGAGACTTCGTCGAGGGAGTAAAAATAAAATTGGGTCTTTTTTCTTATCGCTCGCGTAACTGTCGCGACGGCAGTTTGAGCGGCCGGAGCCCTATTACGGCGTAATGCACTTTGTTGAGAGATGTCTAACAGTAAGCAATTTTTTTAAGTGAGCCTGCCGCGTTCCCGCGCACCTATTTAACCTTGGCCTCATTAGTCAGGGATAATTTGTATGAGCAAGATGCAAAAATAAAATTGTTCGCCGAAGCTTTGGCTGAAGGATGCGGTCCACCACTGTCTCGAGAGGACCGATGCCGCAAAATGCAAAACGGATTGACGCCTCACGAGGAGAGGCAGAGTGATCTCTCCCTCTAGTCTGACTTTAAGCTTCCAGTAGCCGCTGCTATATGTTTTATTCCGGGATTCTTAAGTTGTTTACGAACTAAGTTGAATGAATATATATATATATATATATATATATATATGTTTGTAGAATCGTTACATTTTTGCAGTCCATAATATAAATCTACTAAAATACGATTCTTTATCCATTGGATATTGCAGAGGAAATACCAGATGAAAGTAAATTTTAAAGGTTGTACAGATTTACACCTACACAAACCGTGTCATATTTTGATCGCACCAGCGGCTGCCATCGCGTCGACATTTTTGCAACGCCCTTACTGATACCGTACAATTAATTGTCGCTCGTTATTATTCGCAGTATCAGCAATTAACACTTTGCTGTGGAAGAGACTGCCAACTCTTTCAGCAGCATCGACAGGACAAGATAAGGTCTGTCGAAACTCCCAGCTATGGTTGCTTGACTGTCGGCATCATCACGTGACTCCCCCAAAGCACGGCTGCTTTACTACAAACGGCTCCATTCAAAGTGTCAATAGGCTCACCCGAGCCGTCTACCTGGTAGCCGCGTCCTTTCGAACGGGCGGGGTGATATGAAGAGGGGTCTGCGTAGGGGCACTTAGTTGACGCCAAAAATGAAGATACCCACCATTCCCACGATACAGAGGAGGGGCCCCGGAAACTGGACTTATTTACTGCAAATCACTGTCCCCTTGTGTCCGCCCCCTTTCCATGCGTCGTAAAAACAAAACAAAAAACACAGATTTGGTTGCGGACGGAGGGTTATAGGACACGTGCGCTATCTGCCGAGTGCAGGTCGAGCGCATTCGCATTGAAACTTGGTTCAATTTAATAGCATCGCGCGAAGGTAATAAGAAGCTTTTGAAAATTGTTTCTTCTAAGTGAATTTCTTCTTTATTTATGCTTACGTCTACACGTGGTGACGTGCGTTTTATAGTTTGTTTCTGGATGGGACTTGTGTTTGCTTGTTTTAGCGAGTGATTGTGCGCACCCGTGCTCGTGTGGGCTTTCGTGTTTTTGTGTGACCCTGAATATTGCCGCTTTTGTACAGAAGTTGTAATTGTAACTTTAGAGTGAATTGGAAATGGGGAGAGTGGTACCCCGACACTTTCAATCGCAATATTCGCAACTTGCACGGCCTATCTGGGGCGCTCTAGTTCCTACTTAAATGGCTATAAACTGGACGATCGTCGTAGAACAGCGGTAGGAGTGCTAGGTCTGCGACGCGTAAATTTTAATTTTGTGAAATGCGAGCGATATAAAAGCCGTACCCCATACTTTCACGTCGGGAACGTGTAAGCAAGTACGTTCAATCTGAAGCTTATCATACAGAAGAAAGAGAGCGCGATTCTCTCCCCGCGGAATCACCATCGCTAATAGTTGCGAATAGCGAGGCGGTGTCAAAACAATACTTTTTTAAATCGGCGTGCTCGCACAATCTGAGACCTAGTTTCTTTTACCCCTTTTGTTATATTTCTCTCTCGGTCCCTCTTTTTTTGTTAATCCCTTCGGCGAAGTCGCACAGATGTTTAGAAAACGCCACGTCGCCGGGGTTGCAACAGAATGGGCAGAGCGATTTTTCGCTTGCCTTATTTTTGCATAACGTTTTATCAAGTTAAGTGTAGACCATTTATTTTGTTCATTTCTCTATTTTTTCGATTTTTTTTGTCCTTGTTGCTTTCTCCTCTGCACATTTACGAAGTAGCCAACCGGGACAAGATTCCCCGGTTTCTATTTGCCTACATTTCATTTGTTTTCCTTAATGCTGACTCAATTATTCGAAGCTGCATGGCCAGGAATTTGTGGCAGGCACTTCTAGTTCAATTATTTCTCCCCACGAGGCGTATATACCTCTCACTTTTATGCTGCGTTCAAATTCGTGCCAGAGCGGAGTGTGTGTCTCCATACGAAAAAAAGTAACACCAGAAATAAAAAAAAAGACAACGAGTTTTTTGTGGTCGCTAGCTACAAGTAACTTTATCGTTCCCCTTTTCTATCTTAAAGCGATATTTTGAAAGAAGGAAGAGCATCGGAACTTCTATAAATAGTTTTACCGTAAGTTCATACCCAGCCGACGCTACGAGCTGATACGCCAATCAAACAGAGTCAAAAGTGCACCGTCATGGTGTTCCTCGTGTTTCTGTACGTGTTATATCATCGCTGAACCAAACTTAAAAAAATTCCGAGTGATTTTCACTTTAGACGCTGCTTGGTTGGTCCTATTATCTCGTAGCGCCGGCCGCGTCTGGACTAATGATGAAAGGGAGTATTAGCGGCGAGATATTTTGGTGGCGCCCTCCCATGGCTTCCTTTCGTGACGTCATTACCTTGCGAACAACAAGTTCGATGGTGTTTGCAATGAGCATGGTGGAAGCTTGAAATCATTACCCTCTCAAAGCGACACTGTCAACACCATCAAAATTCAAGCTGTTACATTCCTCTTATTTGCGTCGATGAGAAATTCTTTCCTGACGTCATAGTCAGCATTCGGCCAATCATGGCCGGCCGACCACAGCGACGCTTTCGATCGCGCACGTCGCCAATAGACAATTGTAAACGGGTAATTGCACGTTTTGTTTCTGGTTCTATTAGTTGTTTTGGTGGGCGGTATGTTTTTGTACCTTCAAAGAACTGTGCCCTGAATCTAGGATATAAAACGTACGCAATTATCAGCGGTTGATTTAAAAAATGACCTGTTTAAGAATGAATTGGCTACCAACGTATTGTAGGGAAATGATTTTCTTCGCGTTGAGTCGTGTTTACTTTACACCGCGTCCTAAAGTACTACAACATTGTATTTTATGATTGTTATATCATATATAGTGCATTTAAACTAGGCTTATATTTCGCACTTTTAAGAATCAAACATGCCCTAATGCAGTGTATTCAGGTGAGTTACATTGTCATGGGGTATGTATTGCAGAAGGCTAATCGCCCAGCTAAGTCAAACAATTAACTTATATCACTTTAATTACATTTTATTCAGTTAAATAAATATACAGTTAACATTATAAAATTGCTGAGCGTTATTAAAAAACAATTAAATCGGTCAATTCTAGAAGAAAGTCGAAGGCACCGGAAGCGAGGTGGTGCACTAAACTTACCACCCGTGCATGAGGCGCCAAGCTGGTGGTTCGGAAATGCCGATGATAATTTTATCAACCGCGTTCATCGTGACAAATCTTGAAGATAGGCGCATAAGGAGGAGCATCTCATCAAAGAGGGGATGACCCAGGCGTGTTTACGCATTCGCTTAAAATTTTAAATTTGCTCACTCGCGCCTCGCCAGGGAACATTTTGAGAACTGCCCAGTTTTCAACTAAAAAGGGAGTATAAAATGTACGGCCCCTGAGCACATTGTGGCACTACGGCAAAAACTTCAAATAGATTTTGGTAAAAAAAGGACGGTCTGAATTTGTTGATGGTTTGGCACTGGTTACGTATTCGTTCAACATTTGAATGTTGAGCACACGCGCCTCGCCAGTGATATATTCGAGAACAGCCCAGTCCACAACTAAGGGCGGTATGAAAGATGTACGGCACTCGAGCACACCCTGCTAGTATGAAGGATACTAAAGAAAGTATGTATTTATTTAAAAAGCGGTCTATAAGTGGAGATGCTTCCGCCGTTTCTTTGCTTTCGTTCTTCTTTTGAAATTTGGGCACACGGGCCTCGCCATACTTTTTTTAGATCAACCGCCTTTACAACTGGTGGAAAAATATACAACCCAGGTTCCTTGTCTACAATCTGGTGCTATGGCGAATACTAAAGAATGGGTGCTTTCTGTGAAAGTTTTATTAAAGTGGGTTTTATTCGACCGCGTTGAAGCATTCGTTCATTTGAATTTTGGCCACCTGTGACTCGTCTGGAAACATTCTAAAATCTACCGTCTACCTAGTTAGTGGAGAAATATTAAATTCAGGTGCCTCATCTACAAGCTAATACTATTGCAAAACTTTGAACTTTCGCCATCTTTGGGAATATGTCAAGTCGCAACTTTTACTCCCTGAAAAACCTTTTCTCCAAATTAGTTTTTATGCGGGCGTGCTTGACAATAGGAATAATGATTTTAATGTACAAATATCAATATATCCCTAAATGTGCAATTCTTAGTGTAAAAACGATAAATTCGCAAGTAGAATTAGCCCTCTTAAGTTCCTACACCGCAACATGTTTATTCCATAAGCTGAAGATAGTTTTCTTCAGAACGAAACAAAAGTATAAATTCATAGGAATTTGTAGAAAACAAGTTTGCACCATGACAAAATATCTCACGTAGAACGGCTGCTTTTTTCTTGCTCGCATATTGATATACGTAGCTTACTATTACATAGGATTCTTGGCGTCTAGGTAAATGAGGATGATCACACCAGATTTGACGAAATAGTGTTAGGAATCCATAAATACTTTTGAGGAAAAACAAGATGTACCCTGCATGTTACTGATCCTTCTGGTTTCTTGTAATTAAATGGCAAGTCTTGTATTATTCGCACTTTTAAAATTCGGGCGTATAAACTTGGCTGTCTCTCAAACATTTGCGAGAGGTGCCTTCGAAAAATTTATTATGCATGTAAAATACATTTCCGAAATCACAAATTGTGCCATAATATGGGGGAAAGATTTAACTTTAAGAAATAATATCACGTTTTTTATGACTAAGAATAAATCGTACATTTTGATGAACTGAGACTATCTGTGGAGCAAACACCTACAAAAATGTATTCGGCTGAGGAACCTGCAGTTTAGAGGCTGTTATCTTGATATTTTGGCACAATAATTCGTAGATAATATATATTAAAGCTGTAGCATGGCTCATTCTTCAAAGTAAAACGTTAAGATGTTATCGCCATGTTTAAAAATTAAATACATGGTCTTCTATACGAGGAATGCCCTAACCCTCTAAGAGATTGCGCAAGTATGCGATGACTCAAAGTTTTGAGGTAAAAGCACAATAAACAACCCTCAACATTTCACCCAGCCATCTTAGGAAGAAGACACAAAACAAGCTTTGAGAAATGATCACATTTTGGTATTCTTCAGAAACTCGTTATTACATAAAATGATTCTATGGGCATGTACTTTGTCCCTGGCTGTGATGTCCTCTTCACTCTCTCTGGTAGCGGATAAGAGGAGGTAGCTCAAATAGCAAAAATGCGCGGCGTCGTTATCAACCATTCAGATCTTAGCATCCGTTTGTTTATGCAAAATATTTGGTTGGTCGCAACTCTACTATTATGTGTTCGATTGTGAAACACAAAAGTCTCCATTTTAACCTAAAGATAATTAAACGACTTAGTAAAAAAATACCTTCTTGATCAAAACAAAACTCTCACAGGCAAATATTTTGCAGTGAGTCAACAGCCTAACACATGAAGGAACTTGTCGCGTTTTGAGGACACCGCAATTACCCGTGTAGGAACCACATACACTGAAATACCTAGCACACTATATTTAGTGCATAAGGAATATAATTGACCAACGTAGAAGACACGAACAAGACTAACGTAGAAGTCTTGTCCGTGTCCTTGCGCTGTTTTAAGTTTCAATATGAAATATAACGCTCCGTTCATCCGTAAAAAAAATGTACAATGGGAGCTACGTGGTCTCTCTACCAATCATGCCTCCATTTAATCACGGGACTCCGCTATCTGCGTGTGGGTATGTGCGAGAACGTGATGATCGGGCAAAAGCTCAACGTATGACTGGTCAAGCGATCTAGTAGTGAAGCCATTCTGCACTGAAAGTAGCGCCATTTATGGATCCTCCGGTATGTTCGTCGGTCTAATGCGAAACGCCTATGCGGACTCTATGGTTCGCTCTCGCACCTTTACCGTTCATTCAATCCATCTGCTCCGAAACGACACCTTAGCCGCTCCGACGTCACAGCCGAAGCCTTGAAAAACCTCGCGTGCCTGCTCCAGACATGAAGCAGTGGAAAGACATATCCAATAGCAAAAACGTCAAGGACACTGACAACTCATATCCTAGCAAGAACAGGAAAGCTGTGAGTCGAAATAGCGCAGAAAACACCGTTCTAGCTAGGGTTTGCCATCAGTCACCTGTCGCGGCACTCGGCAGAAGGGCAGCCTAGGAGGCTTCTGTGTCGAAACGAGAGACGGAGAGACTCCCGAAGAGGAGGAAAGGGCGAGAGATTCTCGAGGATATAAGAACCTAAAGCTACTTTCACTAAAGAACTTCAACTTGTAGTTTACACCGCAAAGAAGGGCTTCAGCTTGTTGTACTTTACTCCGCCCTCTCAGCTAAGGGGTAAACATAGTGTAGGCAAGAAATAGTAGAAAAACAAGTTACGGACACATCTTCAAATGCATAAAATTCATACGGTTCCCGATCTTCGAAAAGGCTTTCTTTTATCGTCTTTAGAGCTGATACCATGAATCGATTTTAAGCTTATATTCGGAAGTTTTTCTTGCAATACCGTAATGCCAGGAGATCTCTACTTGAATTACGTTCGTGCTGCGACACAAATTCCTAGGATTTATTTGGACTGAGACCAGTAAATCGTCTGCCCTAACTCGGGAATGTTGCCGGGAATGACAAATATTCCGGGACGTGGTATATTTAATTTCCTCCTTTTGGTGGTGAAGATAAACGAACACTGCGTTTGATTTTGTTCTGGTGTGCTGTGGATTATTTTTTTTTCTGGCTAACAGCTATTTATTTCAATATAATGGGGCCATATAAAACATGCTATTTACGTAAGTGTGCGCATAAATAATAAAAAAAAAGAATTCACTTCCAATAGTCGTGATAACAAAACATATGGCGCATTGATGTTTCAAGATTCGCCGCCCTTGAATGCGGGACATCGGGGTGGCGGTTGTCGTAAAGATACCGACAAACGTTGCCTCTTGTAACCACAATCTAAGCGAGGTTGAGAAGTAAAGCCTGGCTTGTGTTTGCTTTGATTCAGTATTCCCGCCATTCACTAATTTTTAATCTATCGCTATACCCGAGATGTCGACATTTAAAGCTTCGATGACCTGATTATAATATCCTATTTGTTTAAGGGAAAGCAAGACCAACATCCTGTTCATCAAACAACATGGTAGAGGAGGATCGCCGGAAGTATAATAATAAAAAAATAATTTGATTAGATGACGCTCAATATACTAAAATTATACTTGTCTGGCACAGTTTCTAGGGCAAATACAAAGGTTCCCGTGAAACATTGTTTTCGCTAGGCTAGAAAGAAGGCAAAACAATGACAGCGGTCAGACGAACTGGCGTTGGGCGTGGAGGTACACGTAGCGTTTAATGGCAACGCAAGAAAAATAGCATGATCCGGCGCGGTTGCTTGGAGATAAATCATGCCTTTGTAACTTTGTCCATACTCCGGAGTAGGTTTATCGTGCATTAGTGAGTGAAATGCTGCGCTTCGTTATCTGCGCAAACTAAAAAAGTTGGGGAACGACAAGCCGGAGGAAATCGGACGCGAATGGGAAAAGAATGTGACAAGCCGCAGGCAGCGGGTGCAACGTCTTGCGCACGATAAAAATAGTCTTGGGAGCAATTAATTAGACAAAAGGCCCCTGTGAATACTTGGGAAAAGTGCGCGAGCATACGGCTGCTCTCGGCGCGCGATTGTACAAAAATGTCAAGATAGCAGAAAAAGAAGGAAAATTAGGGACAAAAAAGACTAAAGAAACAATGGAACAGAAGCCTGTAGAGAGCCGACAAGAAGGCAGGAAGTTTGAGCGGAAGTTAAGAAAACTAAAAGAACTAGAATCTCGAAACTTCGATTTTACGAGGCCGCGCTGGCAGTGAAGCCTGCGCTATCTTCAAAAACATTCCTGTGTTCTTCGCGGGTGTAGCCTTCCTTGCTCCTCTTCTTTTATTACGGGAAGCAGCCAAGAAGAATTCGAAATCAGGAAGTTGGGTCCGGGGAAAGCCAACAACGAAGAAAAAAAGTTTGAAAAGTTAAAAAGTAACGCAAGAAAATATAATAAAAGAAAACAGAAAACATGGTTCTATGGAAACGTCAAACGTAGTTTTTGGGGAGCTACCGATTTTGGAAGCAATTATGCAAATTACGATACCGTCAAAGGACTTCATATCAGCGCGTGCCAAGGGCCAGCGCCGAGAAAGGGGGGGGGGGGGGGTGGCTTGAAGCTTTGCTTTTATATTCGTCGATTCGGACCCTCAACCATTATGTTTCTTCCCTCTTTTTTGTTACGAGCGTTAGTTCTCGTCACGGACCATCTGAGCGACATAAAATATCACGAAGATCGCATAACTGAGCGTGACATTTCTTCCCAATTGACCAGGCGTAACCTTAATGCCTTAAACAACTCACAAAAAAATAACAACAGAGAACAGGGAATCTCATTAGCTCACCCCCGACTCATAAAATTATGGTGTTTATCAATACGAGTAAGAACAACAGCTCACAAAATCGGGAATGGGCCAGATAACACACTTCATTTCCCGAAGATGCTACCGGGGAGTGTTCATTGAAAATAAAACTACAAGTTGGCAACAGTTGCTAACCGAGATCCACATAACCATCGAAAAACACAGACGGTAAAAAAAAAAATTCGCCGATATAAAGTTTTAGATGCCCATATTGCTAGCCAAAAAAGGCTCAGTGGTATCCATTGTTTAAAAGAAACAATATTTCTTTTTACACAGTTTGTCGACGTTTCTAGCGAAGTCCCAATCTCCTACTCGGAGTATTTATGAAACGAGACGCGGTACAGATTCAGATATCTTAAATTTAACTAAAACATTCGAGGCTCAAATTTGTACTGGGCATCGTTCCGACGTGCAATCTTGTAACTTCTCTAATCACTACTGCGTGACACACGTCAAACGACCCAGGCACCAGCGGCCAAATTCTTCACCTCTATCGGAGAGAGATGCGACATTATTTCATGGGAGTCGAAGTCTACCCGATCTAAATATTCAAAAGGCCGACATGACTTTACAGTGAAAACATGAGACGCTAATTTAAGTGGGACAAACAACCACTTTACAAAGATTAACCGTTTCATATTTACGAACTTTGATTGTTACGTGTTTGCAGTTCGCGCTTAGCCGCAGTATATCTAGTCAGAAAGTTTCATTTTCCGTAAATTATCAGTTACAGTGACACGCGATATTACATGCATTGAATCCTCCGCAATATTCACTAACACGTCCGTCCTAAACATGGGGGCAGAAGGGGGGACGGGCGATTTGATTCTAGAATTCCAGACTTCCGAAGGTACGTTTGTATGACTGCACTCCGAACTATTTCCCACACATCGCGGCGATCGTGTGGTAAGATGCGTGCAGGATTCTGCGTGCACAGTGTTAACGTGGGTTCTATGTATCCAGTGTCTGACAGGATGATAAGTGCAGGAGGTCTGCTTTAGATACCCGGCTTGCGGCCCGCGCCCCTTGCCATCGTTGGTACGCTGGCCGCGCGTGCAAGCAGAAGCATTATCGAAGGTAATGACTGGTAGGTAGCTCGCACTGGGGTCTACAGCTGAAATGCCTTCTTGCCATTTTGTAAGTGACAATGCGAAGAAAGGCACGTCTCTTCTGCTTTTCGTTCGTCCTTCCCTTGTCTCTTCATTGTTTTCCCTAACTTAGGGTAGCCAATCAAGACAGGTCAACGCCACCTAGATGAATTTTATACGCTACCTATTGTAGCCTCACGAGGGGCACATATCGGACACGACTGCTACGCGAGCGTTTTGCTGGACGTGTCGGAGCAAGAGTCCCACTCGAACACCGACACTGAACTCGTGTCTAAGCTGTGTCCCGCGTGACCCTCGGAAGGTGGAACCGAAAATTCAACAGTACGGCTAACTATTCAGGTGGATCTGGGTAAGCCCCTTTTTTCTCCTTCTGCTCGTATCTTTTGCGAGATCCTACCAGTTTCTAACGGCATAAACAGCGGATGCAAATTGAGATGGTAAAACGTGTTAGGGCGAGGTTCGAAGAATGCACTGTTTTTGTAAACCCAAACCAAAATAATATTGTATCTCAATATCATCCCATAGTTTCTACCGATTGCGCACGACAGCGCCGAGGAGTGTGCAACGTTTGAGCGGTGGTGAAACATCGATCCGCCTTATTGTTCTACCTTCCCAACGCTCTAGCGGGCAGGCTTGCTCTCGGCGACCAATACACTACAAATTAGCGCACTCCCAACTTCGCCGGGAAGGAGACAGTCAATCCTGCTCCGCTGGGGCCGAAATCGCCGTGAGACCCTTCATGTAAGTTGTCTACTCGTGCGGAGCAAGGAAACTTAGGAGCAGCCTGGCGGCCGATTGCTACTTAAAACCTGGTTCCCCGGGGCCATGTTCAAGTCACATTAGGAGGACCTCCACTTACTATGTGCATTTGACTGTCTACTTCTTTATACTACATATCCACTTATTTGTTTAGCCCGTTGAGGCATGTTTTGCCTTCTTGGACGGCTTTGGTGATAGTGACTTGGTCCTACACTCGTACCAAGAGGTTTTGTGAATTTTATTGGCTGCGCGGCCTCGCGTGTTTTTGCGTAATAATTACGAAAGAATACGTGGCAGGAGGTAAAATGGCCATTTTTGAGAGAACGCTGAAGTCGGACACGAATTTAGTGATCTTTTATTATGTTACGCAACTCGAGTGTAGGGACTCGCAAAAATATGAGATAAAACAGGCGAGGTGAGGCATTGAGGTAAAAAAAAGGGACCGTGTAAATAATAATCTGGCATGAAACAAACATCGATACGCTATACCTTTTTAGCTTAAGTCCAGACGCAGCCGACACTACGAATAGGACCAATGAAACAGCGTGAAAAGCGCAAGTCCTTGGGCCTTTCCTCTTTTCGATTGGCTCAGCGTTAATAGAACACGCACAAGAAACATGACGAACATCACGATGGCGCGCGTTTGACGCGCTCTGAATGGTCCCATCAGCTCGTATCGTCGGGTACGTCGGAACTTACGGTAAAACAAAATAGTTAAGCCATTCGTGAAAATCGTAACAAACCCAGTGAAACGAGTCTGCCCTTGTCATTTGTTTCGAGGCCGACGCAACAGTCCACTCTTTTGCCGAACAGAAGATTGAGGATGATAAGGAACCTCCATTTTTGTTCTAAAACTGAGAGTAAAAAATAAGACATAAAATAAAACTGTGAAATATCTCACTGGGAAGGAATTGTTTGAAAGTCGGATAAGTACACGGGAAATGAGAAAGCCAGCAAAACTGGAAAGCGGTATGAGTTAAGGCTCAGTCACACTGCCCCATTTTCTTACGTTCCGTATAGTAAGTCACCGAAACATTCGTGTCTCGAATGTCGCGTGTCATGCTTTCTTTTTGAATTGGTAGCCTCGCTTAATATGAAGCACAGAGGTCCCGGTAACTTCAACGTAATATTTCGTAGCGTAACTTAACGTCAGAAAATGGGGCAGTGTGAACCAGCCTTCAATCGAACTTTAAGTGCGAACCACGTGCATCTTCCTTATATCCCTTTCCGCTTGAGTTCAGATGAAGCCACGGCCGTGCTTGCCTCATTGCAACAGTGAGAAGCCGCGTCGAGCGATGAGTGCTAAGATCAACACGTCCGAGACTACGAGGCCGGAGTAGTAAAATGTCCGCGTCACCTACCGGAGCACGGGGCTCAGACTAGACGCAGGTGTGCCGCCATTGCTCATTACTTCTCTCCCACAACTTGCATTAGCAAACGCGGACACGAAAATTGGGCGATGTTTCTCCGAAGAAAATGTTAACTTGGGAGTTCTAGGAGATGGCGTTTACGAATGACTACTGCGTGCCCTCGACGAATCCAGGGGAAGCATTTAATGTGAGCGCATAAAGCGGCTTGGAAATGTATCGCGCTAGGTTTTACCGAAGAGGTACTTGTACGTAGTGAAAACATCGCATCAACATTAAAAAAAAAAAGGTTAAACTTACCTTAATTAAAAAAAAAATATATCAGATTTGTTTTTTCTTTTTAGCTACGGCGCCCGCCTGCTCTCCACGCACCCTCTGACTGGCGCAACAACCGACAGATGGCGGCAGCTGTCCCGGCGTCAGCTTGCAAAGAGCCCGCATAACGGACAGCTTCCACCTGCTCGATCGCGGTATTGTGGTTTATGTGCCACATTTGCAATAGCGTCTGCGAGGAGCTGCCGAATGTGTTGATAGGCTGCAAATGCCTCCGCCTATCCGCCTGCTCTCCTCCTCGCCAGCCGAAAAGGCAGTGCATGTCCACTTGCGACCAATTTGAGCAGAAGGCGGCAGGAGGCGTCCTCCATTAAACTGCGAAAGCTCATCCATGGTTCCCGAGATGGACCATCTCTCCCCAACCTAGGCTTTCTACGCCACTTAGAGCCCGGTCGCGTCAAGAGCATACGACATCTGGCTAAAGTTACTCGACGAACCCTCGCTTTTATTTCTTTTGTTTCCAGTTAATGTGTCTACAGTTGGAAACGCAAAATAAATAATGCGCTGACCATTATGGCACCCACAAAGCGCGCGTCGTTTGATTCGAAAACATCGTCGGCTTTTAGCGCGACCGGGTGGTGCGCCAAAAGCAGACGATGCTGACGCCGGGGCAGCAGTCGCCGTCGTTCACTTGTTGCGCCAGTAAGAGGGTGCGTGGATAGCAGACGAACGCCGTAGGATAGAAAATACAGTTTTTAGTTTTTACTTATTACTCTATGTTTTTAATTAAAGTAATAATTTACTTATGATTTAAGTTTTTACTTAAATCATAGCGCGATACGTTATCAAACCTACACTCTTAGAAATACGTTGCGTATAGGGGTGCACCCCTAGTCCTATATGCAACACCCCAGAACTACATTTGAACGTTCAGTCCACTGACGTCGAGCTGGCGACACCAATTTTTACGAGAAGCTTGATAGGTGTTGGATATAATGTATTAAATAGTTAACGTGCGTATCAAAGTCTAGAGGAAAAAAAAATGAGGTTTTGCAGCAGGGTCCAAAAAACCTGTATTGTCTTACTGTCGCCTTTATTGTGTACATTAGCTATTTTACTAAGTTGTATCGCTCGACTATCAAGCCGCTCTTGAAAGTTGGTGTCGTCGGTTCGTACGTCTGTGGACTGGACGTCGAATTGTTATTTCGGGGTGTCCCGTATGGCACAAGGGCTGTTCCCCTATACACCCCCTATTTCTTAGAGTGTATGTATCCGGTCACTTTTAAGGTTTCATCGGATTCGTAATCACGCTGTATATTGGTGTCGGGAACACACATTACCACAGCTAAGTATGCTTTAAAACCCTCAATCGGAGTTGTATTCGGGTTTCGAAAACGATTTGCTAAAGACTCTGTCACAGATTATATAATAGTCATAGCTTCGTAATAATAAAAACCGCGTTAAGGAGAGATACTGCTGGTAGGGATGCAACATTAAAAAAATAGACGTTTACAACTCCCTGTAATGCCTAATTAGAGCGCAGCTCTTGAGGAGGAGGAGGGGAGGGTATGGAGGGCACGTTATGCCCCTCCTCCTCATCCCGTACCCTCTCCTCCTCCCTCCTCATCTAGTCCTCCCGTGCTCCTCGCCTCCTCCCACTCTTCCTCCTCCCCTCCTCTTTCTCCTCCTCCTCCCCATACCCCTACATCCTCCTCGTCCATTCTCCTCCCTCCTCCACTTCCCTCCTCCCCCTCCTTCCGTCCAGCTCCTCCCTGCTCCTTCCCTCCTCCTCCCTCCTCCCTCCTCCTTCCCCGCCTCCCATCCCCTCGTCCTCCCCTCCTCCTCCTCCCCCTCCTCCCTCCCGCTCGTCCTCCTCCCCGCCCGGTGCATCATGGGAAATGTCCCATAATGCACCGCGCAGGACCCTCGTGACGTCACAAGTGACGTAAAGAGTAACGTCACGAGGGTCCCGCGCGGTGCATTATGGGACATTTCCGATGATGCACCGCGCGGTTACGCCGACGGTGACGGCGACGGCGACGCCGACGCCGCTCAAGCTAGAAACGGGCGCCTAAGAGCTGTGGTCTAAAAATTAAAGACGGTTACAACTTCCTGTAACGCCAATTTAGAGCGCAGCTCTTGAGGAGGAGGAGAGGAGGGTTCTGCGGGGAGGGTATGGCGCTACTCCTCATCCATACCCTCTCCTCCTCCTCTCCTCCACCTTTCACGCGCAAAATGCGCGTCGTCACGCGACGTTTCGGCACCATGCCGAAACGTCCGCGCGGTGCATTATAGGAAACGTCCCACAATGCACCGCGGTGATGTTTCGGCACGGTGACGTTTCGGTACCGTGCCGAAACATCCGCACGGTGCATTATGGGAAACGCCCCATGATGCACCATGGTGATGTTTTGGCACGGTGACGTTTCGGTACCGTGCCGAAACGTGCCGCGCGGTGCATTATGGGTAACGTCCCATAATGCACCACGGTAACGTTTCGGTACGGTGACGTTTCGGCACCATGCCGATACGTCACCGTGGTGCACGGCGACGCCGACGGCGGTGGCAATGGCGGCGGCGACGGCGACGCCGCTCAAGCTGGAATCGGCCGCCCAAGAGATGCGCTCTAAAAAAAACCGTGTGACATTTTGAAAACATTTGGATATTTTTCTCAGCAATAGTAATCGAAATATGTCTTGAAAGGTACCGACATAGATCATCAACGTCAAAGTTTTTCACCAGTTTTTGCGGTCGTGTTACTACCTTATATTCTTTTTATGTTTATGAGAGCTTTTCCAATTTAGCATATATTTTACTACGCACGTGGCAATAGCAAGACTCTTCATCACGCTAAATGTGGTATTGGGTTCTCTGTAACGGTTAACTTGCAGCCCCCGCTTGTCCATTACTCAAAAGTATGCGTACGGTGGTGCATTAGAGCAAGCTCGGTTGTGTAGGTTAGACACGTCCTATGATTATCCTTGTCTAAGGGCGTGAAATCGTATTGACCGGGATATATGTGATAGATGGCAAAATATTGGCTTGTTTACATTCATGCACACACTACAAAACAAACCTCGGGCAGCACTAAGTTATCACCCCTCTGTTTAAAGTTCTTGAACTTTATTTTGATAGTTTTTTTTTTTAACATTTACAGCCAGACTGCTGCACGATTTTACTGAAAAGCGGAATATTGCTCATTTGTTTTTTTTAGAGCCAAGCAAACTGTTTGACGACAGATCGATTCAGTAGACCAACACAAGCGCTTGCGTTTCTTTTCATTTCTCGCTTGCTTCGACACCGCACCGTTTCTTTTTCTTTTCATGGACTGACGCATCTAATTCCGTATAGCGTGTTCAATCTTCCGTCTCGACTGTGGACAAAACCACGTGCGATAGCATTAGGGCCAGACGGTGCAAAATGTGACAAAACGTTTCCTTGCAGTTGTAATTTTTATTACTGCTTCAATATTTAAAAACACAGCGTGGGAATATTATTATATTTCTTTACTCTATTTCCTGCAAATATCACTTAACTGGAGCAAGCAACACATTAAACGAAACTACAATATATGAAGTCCCAAAACGTCTCATTTCGCCCTGCCCTGTGAGGCAAAATGAGACAATATGAGAAGTTGTTTTTTTGGGCGAGCTGGTTCGACATGTTATGCAATCTTGTGCGCAGCAAGGACGAGGACAAAAGGGGAGAACACGGACACAACTAGGCGCAATCGTCAACCGATATTCATTGAATACGCGTTTAGGTATTTATAGTGTGAACCATCGTCACAATGACAACAAACAAAACAAAAAACAAGCAGAGGAAACAACCATCGCAGAGCATACTTGGGAAAAAAAACACTCTCTCGTTCTCAGGAAAACCAGTGCCTTTTCTGATAACGCAATCGACGGCATAGCAACACACCTGTCTCCTAAATAATCAACGTGTTCGGCTTCTACAATTTCGTGTGTTAACTTTGACTTGCAATTTCCAATTTTCACATATTCATCCAACAGCGGGGCACAACCGCAAGTCCTGAAATGCAAGTCAAGACTGCCACCTTTGTTTTTGCACGTTGTTATTGTGCTCGCGAAGCCGATCATTTAGGCAGCGCCCCGTCTGCCCGACGTAGTGCCTGCCACAGGACAACGGAATGCGATTAACAACACCACATGTACAATCAAAAAAAAATTCGTTCTGTGCTTCTTTCCACATCAGTGTTTGTTTGGTGTCATTGTGACGATGGTTCAGACTGTAAATACCGGAACACGTATTCAATAAAAATCAGTTGAAAGCTGCGCCTTGTCGTTTCCTTGTTCTCCCCTTTTGTCCACGTTCTTGCTGCGCACAAGATTGAATAACAGACAATATGGCGGGGCACAATGCGACACACTGAAACAAAAAAGTGATGTTTTCAGTTATTCCAATAAAAACGCTTGAAATGCACTGAGTGAGCACCAACGCACTCTTCGGGTGCCCACTCCTTGCATTCCATGCACTGGATTCATACAGAATGCAGAGCTGGTTGGTTCCAAAGTGTTTTGCATACCAAAACCTAGCAGTCTCTTGTGGTGTGCTTCGCACGGTCTGCACAACGCTCGGACACTGCGCGCATCTCCGGGGGATCACTAATGATCTTTGTATTCGGTTTTATATTTTTGTGTGTGTGTAAGGAGGGGGGGGGGGGATGTTGCAGGTGAACGCAGGTTCTTGGTTGCTTTTGCCAACATCAACTTTGCCTTGTGGGGAGATGACGTTACAACAGTGCTTCTATCCGACCTGCAGGTTGTCTTTTTCTGCCCTACATTAGATACAAAAGAAATGTACTTGAAACTTGAAATGACAGAAAGAACGCGCCTTCTGTTGTCCCGCCCTGTTTTTTTTGTTTTTTTTGTAGAGTCGCTGCTTTTCACATTCACAGAGCCGTATGGCTCGGCCTTGAAGCGCATCCTTTTGTACTCCAAGAAGTTTGGCAGCATTGAGAAGGGAGGGACGCTGTTGCTTGACATTTTAAGAGCTTTGTTCGTGTCACTTTTGCGTTCTGAAGCCCTCGTTTTTTTTTTCTTTTATACGTTTGGACCATCCTAGGCACCGGAAGAAAAAAGAAAATGGCTCAGGAGCAACTGAGAGATTTGTGCGTTATTGAGATGCGTGCCATAGAATGCCAGATTGTCGCGTTAACCCGCCCGTATCCCGTTAAGAAAATAATTATTTAGTTCAAAACGCAGCCACATAATGCTAAATGTAGGTCCGCATGAAGCCAATAGAGCACACCAATAAAATTAAAGCTTCCCTTGGCAGAATAGTAGCCGCAAACCGGAGTGCACGTCTCGAAGCAAAATCACTCGCTGAAGTTTGCGCCTTCTGGCAAGGGGGGGGGGGGGGGGGGGGGGGGGGTAAAGACGGCATTATGAACTGCGGATTTATTTCCTCTGAACACTCAGAACACTCTCGCTGATTGATAGCTCTCAATTTTTTCACATGCAAATTGTACAGGTCACGGCACCCCTATGGACAAATTTGAACGTAATCCGATTGCTTGTCTAGGAGATGAATGGCACAAAACACAAACTGTCGCATTTTGCCCCGCGTCCCATCTTCCCCCCCCCCCCTTTAACCTATCATTAGGTTTGACGTAGCGATGAATGTCAATTCTAACGTATGTTCCAGAAGTATTCCTAATAGGCTTGTTAAAAATTAAAATTAATTGTACTCGTTTTTTTTTTGTTTTAGAGCGCAGCTTTTAGGCGCCCGTTTCCGGCTTGAGCGGCGTCGGCGTAACCGTGACCCCCATGAGGTCACGTGACCCCGGCGACGTCACGTGACCCCGTGAGGTCACGAGGGTCACGTAACGTGACCGGGGTCACGTGACCTCACGGGGGTCACGTGACGTCGCCGGGGTCACGTGACCTCACAGAGGGTCACGTGACCTCACGGCGACGTCACAGGGGTCACGTGAGCTCGCGGTGACGTCACAAGGGTCACGTGACGTCACCGGGGTCACGTGACGTCACCGTTTCATGTGGCCTCACGGTGACGTGACAAGGGTCACGTTACGTCACCGGGGTCACGTAACCGAACGGTTACGGCGACTGCGACGACGACGCCGCTCGGAGGGAGGAGTAGCAGGCAGTATGAGGAGGTGAGTAGGAGGGAGGAGGGGTATACACTCCCCTCAGTACCCTCCCCTCCTCCTCCTCAAGAGCTGCGCTCTAATTCGGTGCTAGAGGGAGTTGTAAGCGGCTTTCATTTTTTTCTGCTTTTAATGGAAAAAAAACAAGAAAAACGTGTATTTTTTATTGTTTTCTTCCGAGCTTTCTCATTACTAACTCGTTGACTTAATCGTTTACGTACCGTAAACGAATAAGCCTAAGAGTTCAGGATGAATCACACCTCATCATAAATTGAACGCAGACTCGAGTGCATGCATTGTATCACTTTTACGATACTTATACGATCGATGGATCATCGAGCTAGCATACTGCGAGCTCGCTGATTTAGTGGTCTTAATTTCGTTCGAAGACCAGTTTTATGTAACCAGTTTTGTATTCCTCATCTTACGAAAGCAAGCACCTGCTCTCTCCTATTTCGCAAACCCAAAAGCGGACACAATATTACTCTAGAACTAAAGCTGCGACCGAAAATATTGACTACGGCTTCAGGGTCTGGCATCACAATTAACAGAGACTGTTAAGCTCAGGTATTGTGATGGGTAGTCGCTAAAAAGGGCTTTACAGCCGAAGGATTTTGAAAGTCAGCCATAAGCCGATGAGTCAGGAACGGAACTTCCAGGAAACACGTTCAACCTCCATGCATAACACAAAGCTTTGTTCCGGGGAGATTAATTATAAGCACGCAATTATTATTATTTTTGTTGTACCTCGCATCAACCTGGGTTTAGTGTCAAGTTTCGCCGCTGTGACACCATAGCACTCAACAGCGTCGTGTTCACTTGAAGCTTAGACAACATTTGTTAATAAATGATGACGTGGCTTAATTAGACAATGCTGTCCGGACAGCGGGAGGTTCGTGGCACTCGAGTCTCGCGGGCAGGAGTGTCTTGGGCGAAAATCTGGTGGAAACAAGCGAACCCACGAATTTCGAGCTCGATTTGCGTCCACGTCACTTTCGACCCTATGACGCGCCCTACAGATGCGTTTTTGTGTAATTATTACCACGTGATGCACGTGTCACCAGGATACCGCCTCCTGTGGGAAGAAAATGAAGGAATACGCCACGATGGTAGGCAGCCCTCACACCAAGCACCTTGCACTGGTGAATTAGACTGAAGCTGGTGAAGAACGCAATACCAGTTCAAGCTGTTCCTTTCTTGTGCGTTCAGTGTTTAAGGGAACGGAAATGGTTTTTAGCTCTATAGGGCTGCTAAAAACAGTTTGACGCATTTATAACTTTACTTAGTGAAATACGCTGTGCCGAGAACATACTCTGGTTTTGATAACGCATCAGAAAAAGGAGGTACGAAGTGAGCCGAAATAAATACTTCTACGACTCCTTTTGAGTAACCTCTCTTCGTGACTTTAGGCGCGCACATGGATAGTTTTAACTCACACACTTAAGGACACGTTGTTTTACGATATACGTAAACAACTTAACGAGTCCCCAGTTTTTTTTTTTTTTTGCATTTGATAGTTAGAACGTTTGTTAATACTAAAATGTAAAGATGTCAGCGCTTGTCCCGTCTACGTATTTTACCTGTCCGTGTCCTTTGGGCTGCAGTGTGTGTTATGTAATGATATCATTCACAGGACAAACTATGGCCTACAGATGCTTCCGTACTCACTATCCATCCTATTGAAAATTTTAGACGAGCAAGACGTTCCCATTGAATTTACAAACAGTAAGGCATTGTACTAATTTCTCGTTTTAAATGTGTATTATTTTTTGTATATAATCTGCAACTTCCTGTTTAAATACTTCAAGCTGAGAAATGTAGAGGGCAGGGGTCATGTGAAGCGGCATTACTGCAGTTTTTCTCCTGTCTTATTACCCCCTCCCTTTTGCACACTGGATGTAAAATAAATTGAATTAAATTTAATCTCATCTCCCGCCGTACGTTTATGTCAGTTTATGAGCTTTTTATCTGCCTCTCTCCCAGTGCTAAGTAACCTTTCAGAGTGATGTGTACAGCACAGCCTCCATACTCAGTGATATCAAGGAGCGGCCAGGCTCTTTCAATCGAACGTAAATTTGGTTTCTTAACCTACCGCGTTCCGATTTTGTACAGCATTGGCCACAGGTGGTGCATTTTTTCTATAAAACTCCGAAAGAGCGAGCTTATCCGAGGAAAAAGCAAAAAAAGAAAGAAAAAGGCTTAACTCAACGTAAACATTTCGATGGACATTCACCTGGTGAGGAATGACAATGAATGAAAGGAAAACTCTAACCGAAAAATTGATACGGAGCCCGACGTTTCAAGGCCAGTTCGGCCCCTTGATCACGGGTGATCAAGATACAACGGCCGCTTTAAAGAAGCCAACAACACCGGGCAGTTTGCAAGACGACGACAAGGACAAAAACAGTCACCCGTGATCAAGGGGCCGAACTGGCCTTGAAACGTAGGGTTTTGTATCAATTTTTTGTTAGAGTTTTCCTTTCATTCAAAGACTTAACTCCTATGGAAAACGCAGCGAAGCCACTGGTCTTCAAACCATTGGGTGCCCTATGGTTTGAAGACCGGTGGCTTAACAACCTTCGCCCACCAGTACACGCCGCTTCGAGGCATCCCCCCCCCCCCCCCCCCCCGGCGGCACAAAGTACGCCCTAGACCCGCTGTCCCCCAGTGCAGAACCGTATATAGAGAGAGTTTGGTCAATGAAAGGAGCGGGCAAAGCCAGGGCGTGCAGCAGACGCATATAGAGGGCTGGAGCCTGGACATGATCTCTTGGCCAACGAAAAGCCGAAAATAATTCCCTAGCGGGGATAGCGAGAAACACTTTTATTAAGTTCGTAAGAGTTCAATGAGGTTACTATTCATGGTCGAAAAAATGATGCACGTGACCTTTAGATTACGATCATGAAAAATTATGGAAGAAGGGAACGTGACGCTCGAACTCTCTTTTACTCGGACGGAGTCCGACTGCTCGGACGGCAGATGCCCGGCCCTCGGCGCCTGGCGTACGGATTATTTGCCGTGATCGAAACACCACGGGAACACTATTTTCAGTCACCGAGGGTTACTCCGACGCACTTATTAAATTCGTTTTTAACGATCACCGCCAGGGTATTATTCGCACCCTGGAACAGGCCCAGCAAACTTTCGGCCAGTGGCGCCTCCTAATTGCCTCCTATTCTTCTAAATGAAAGTCCAAACTCTTTCTTTATACGGCTCTGCCCTACTACACGTCGGTTGCTAAGTGTTACGTCACGCCGTCGCTCTTTTTAACCAGCCAATCCTCTGCGGCCGCCGTTGTTATGCTTCCTATCGCCTAACCTTTAGAAATGCTGAACCCGGGTGTGGGTGCGCACTTTGACGCCCTCGGAAGCTCCAGCCGCCGGGTTTGGAGACCTGTGGGTGCACACGGGCTGCGGCTCTGTTCATCGGCCAGCCAGGCCGTTCTTGACGCGCAGTTACCATGTTACCCGTCCGTAAGCGCACACTCTTAGAGAAAAGGGTATCGATAGTCCTTCCTAAGGGGAGGAACAGTCTTGTAACCTATGTTCCTTAAGAAAGGGACAAACTTTCGTCCCTGAAGCAGGGGAGCAAATAGTTCCTCCGTCGCCTGCATCTCATTATGGCGACCCTGAATCGAGCAAATCGAGCTCAGTGAGGCTTAACGAGGACGCTACTTCTCTTGTACGGGACGAGAGGGGCAGCAAATAAAAGCGTAACACAAGCTTTCCGTGAACTGTGTTCATTCCGAAGCCAGATCCCCCCCCCCCCCCCCCCCTTTGCAGGTACAGAAACTTCCGTTTAGAAAGCAGTTACTCAGTCTTCTCGTCGTCAGCACTGCGATGTTAACCGTGAGAACCGATACCGAGCTACTTCGCGCCCTTTACGTCTTCCCTTTGCTGTTCCTCGAGTCACAATTCCTTCGTCAACCGCACATCACGTAGGAATGGAAAACCAATCCGCGAAACCAAAAGCCGCTCTCAAAAGAACAAACTCGAAGCCGCTGCTTATCGCGTTGCGTGAAAGAAGGTTAAATCGCTTGCCACCAGATGGCAGGGTCAAGCAGAGTAATTGCAAGTAGCTAGGCTAGGTGGCGCTAGGTACCGCCCAATTCATGTTCGACATAAATATGTTTATTTCCTCAGGCCACAATTACGCATCGGAATCTTCGGGAGCCTCTGCGACCTCTGCTATACGCACATGTCGACACATTACGCATTCTACAAGCATCAGGTAAACATACATTGAGCGCATGCACATTCATGGCACATAGAAATATCAATACGACGACACACTAACCCGAACACTGCTCCCAAGCTCTGCGTTTCCGTTTTTTATACTGGTCGTTTTGAACGTACGGAATTTCTGGTTGACTCCCAAGCAATAAAAAATATTCCCAGCATGTTCATTTTTTTCCAGCAATGTCATACCTCGGACAGTATTTTGAATGGCTTAGGGGAAGAATCTCTTATTAAAAAGTAAACGCTCGATTATGCCGTAATTATTTGAAAACCAATAAATCAAGCCGCTCCAATGCGGTTCGAAGCCATGAGTTTGTTTCCCCGTACGGCACGTCGTAGCCTGTATTTCTGTTGTAGCGTTTGTTTTTCTATTAGGCCGCAATTGCCGTCTTGAATTAATATCTGTAGAACGGATATTCACTCAGCTGGAAGTGATGCTTCACGGGCAGATAAATCGCTTTTCGATCAACCTGAATGCAGTCAAGCCGCGACTTGCGGCAGGTGTTAAGTGTACGGAGCTACGCCGTGGCGAGCTCGAAAACTTCTAGCGCTCATCCCAGCGCGCCACTTAACGGGCAGTTTCTCGAGGCACCGTAGTATATTTAAACAGCAAAATAAAGGGGTAGCTTTTTTTTTTTTTTAATTTTACCTAGTATTCTTTTTTAATGCTAAAATTCTACACTGTGAATATACGTGCTTTCCGTCATTATTTTGTGCACTGTTCAGTCCTTTCCCCAAAGCGCAATCGCTCTCGGTGAGGAGACAACTTAGTCACATTGGCCACTGTACGATAGGAGCTTACTGTTCAGACCAGCGTTGCAACATGACTATCCGCAAGTCGATCGATTGCACGTGCCTAATCCCTCAAGTGGTTTTAAACTTCTTAATGTGGAGCGGAATGTCAACCTGCGACACCCCGCCCCCTCCGAGCACGGCTCGACAGTTGGCACCGAGGCAGCTGGCAGTAAAACCTGCCTGTCTTGGACGCAGTTCCTGCGATTTCCATAACGTCAAAAACGTCGACGCAATTCCGAGTGGTTCCGCTACTGTAGCAACTCTAGTTCGGCGTGGTTATTGAAATCCGGAGACGGACATCTTGCCCAGTGTACTAGCGCTGCTGGCACTGCTCCGGAACTTCGCCGTTTCTAGCGGCTTCGTTTGCTCGTTTGATAAAATTAGTGATAAAAACGTCAATGCAACAGAAATGTTCTGCACGTTTGGACTAGAAGACAGAATTACAGGCGGCCTTCGCTGCCGCTGAAGCTCAATCAACTCAACATTTATAAAACAACGTGCGTGACGTGCTCGAAAAACGAAACCGAAAGAAGATGAGTCGAGAGGGCGAAAGCTTTCTCCCGTCTGCGTGGAGGAGAAAAACGTTTCGTTCCTCCCAGTTTCTCGTGTCCGCTTCGGGGCGCGTCAGTAGAAGGGAGGAAGACGCGCCGTTGCTACCTTTTTCCTCCATTTTTCCTTAGAGTGCAGGGTGTCGTCACAACTGTATGCCCAACATGTATGCCCAACATGTATGCAAAGCAACAAAATGGCTTTGTCGTTTTCGGGCATCGCGCGCAAGACCTTCATGTAACGTTAAGCGGCCTGATCTCCTTGCAGCTGGGAGAAAATTTGTTTCGGGAATGTTTACTCCGCGTAAAAATGCTGAGAGGCTCCATTCACCGTGCTTTGTTATATATAACCGCTGAGCGAAATGCTGACGCCTTTCTTCGGCAATGAGCGTGGCAGCAGCAGCGATTTCGGCTAATTTTTCGGGGGCTGCTTGCCGGTTAAAGCATACCCGTGTTGTTGGTCATTTTAGAGCGCAGCTCTTAGGAGCCCGTTTCCGTCTTGAGCGGCGTCGCCGTCGCCGTCGGCGTCGCAACGTCGTCGCCGTAACCGCGCATTGCATGCAACCCGTCGGCGTCGGCGTGACCCCGTGTTGCGTGCAACCCAGGTTGCATTCAGTCCAAGCTGCATGCAACCCGCGTTGCATGTAACCCGCGGGAGTCGCCGGGTTGCATTCAACCCGGCGACGCCCCCGAGGTCACGTGACCCCCCTAGGTCACGTGACGCCCCGAGGTCACGTGACCCCCGTTGGTCACGTGACTCCCCGAGGTCACGTGACCCCGCCGAGGTCACGTGACCCCCCAGGTACGTGACACCTCCTCCCGAGGTCACATGACCCCCTCAGTAGCCTTCCCTCCTCCCCTCAAGAGCTGGGCTCTAATTCGGCATTACAGGGAGTTGTAAACGGCTTTCATTTATTTCTTTATTGTTCGTTCTATCAAAAGGACTCATAGGCGGGGAATACGTGCACACACTGGAATTGCAAATGCGCAGACATTTCTCGTCGTTACTAGCTCGAGGGTACTGGAAGGGCCCCGACGCATTGGGAAGGAACGTAGCTCGGGCACACATATATAGACTGGCCCTCTATCACCGTTCGATGGGATTGCGACTATAGTCACTGTCCGGAAGAGAACGCCGGGGAAGTCTTTCAGTTGCCCCTCGTTCAGCCCCAGGTTTCCATTTTCAATTACACATGAGCGTCTCGTCAGCTCCGAGCGAGCGTGCGCAGTTAAAGCATGGCCATAGCCTCCTATATACTGACAAAGCCTGGCAAATCGCCACGAGAAGCGGCCGCCGAAATGGAAAGGTGGAGCGGCAGACAACGGATGAGAGGAGAGCCAGGTGACGGGCGCCCCGCTAAGGCGAGACGCCGAAACACTCTTTTACCGAGCGAACAAGTGTGTTTCGGGTCCTCGCCGCTGCAAAAGCTGTGCGCTGACGTCCAGGTTCCCAGAGAATTGGCTCTTTGATGCTCTGTGCTACCAGTTCCTCTCGCTCCAAGTCTGCGACCGAGCAGCCTATGGCTCCGTCGTCGGTCTGTCAGGCTTTGTGAGTAGAGATGAGGCTACGGTCTACACCAGGCACTGTGAATACCATATTTGCTTGAAGAAGCTGGTGAGCATACCTTCCGAGACAGCTTAGTTGGACATAAATCTCTTACCTCTATTTGAGATATCTGTCGCCCCCTGACATACAAAGAAACATACACAAAAAAACACACTGTAATCTAGTTCCTACAATAGTAACAATACAAATTCTCGTAGACGGAGCTAGAAAGAACCCGCGACGACGGACGTGATAAACCACATCTGTCAATTAAAAAAGGCGTCCGTAGCACGTCCACACGTCGGGGCTCGGCAAAGCTATTTTTCTTCGGAGGAACACTAAAAGGGCGCAACGCGACAGTCGACGAGACGCGCTTTCGACGCGCGACGTTTAAAGAGTCGTCGCTTAGCCAAACAGCCCAGAGCGGAAGGCGCTGTTTCAGAGAAATGGGAAGGTTCGAAGCTCGGGATTCAATGCCTGCCTGGGCCTGGTCTCTCCCGAGACCGTTTGTAACCGTCGCTTGCTCCGGTGTTCAAAGCGGACGCTCGGAGGGAAAGAAGCGCGTTCGGTTGTGCAGCTTTCCTGCCCGTAGTCGCGTGCGTTATAATCACAACTTTGTCGTGTGTCGTCGTCCACGCTAAATAAAGTTATTTTTCTTTTTCTGGAAGGAGCTTCGAATAAGAGTTGCTGTAAGGGTTGAAAGAAGAAAGAACGGATGCTTTTAGGCTAATGCGACGTCTAGGTTCCGAGAATGGATTACATCGTATAAAAGGCACCAGTCAAGCGCTATTTTTTTTGGCCCCGTTTGGTGACTTGAGTTATTTTTTAAGAATTTCTTGTTCGATTGATTATGAGGAATTTGTATTATGTTTAATTTTGTTTCCTCGCTTTTTTTCTTGTCTTCCTTTCGTCCTAGCATGCGTACAGCTACATCCGTGAAGCTCGTTGATCGTTGTCCCCTCGGAAGTAGTGTCGTGGTTTTTTGGAGCTTACTCAGGAAGGAAGTTTACAAAAGCTGCGCGACCTGAAACTCACAAAAGTTGAATTTCCTCTTCTGGTGATCGCTCGTTAACGAATCTCTCGAGTTGTTGTGTTTGTGTCGCTGAGACGTTTTCAGAATTGTATTTTTTGGCGCGTTCTCTAAATGAGGTTGCGAGTTCAATGTCTCATGAACAACCTTGCGAGAGATTCCGTGTTAACTTCATTTGGAGGCCGAGCGTGGTGCCTCAATGTATACCAATGTTGCAAACGCTTCATGCCAGCGATCCTATCACCGGGACATTTGTAAAGGACGTTTGGTCTCCGCGCGACTGCATGCATGGAAAAGGTAACTTTACGGAGGGCTATACATACCCTAACCTCCGTAACCTATAGTATACGTGCACATTTTTAAGTTCTAGTATACCTATATTTTATAAGGTACTTTCATTGTAACCTATAGCTCTGTAACCCTTAGTATAAGTGTACATGAGATTCAAATGCTTTAGAGCAGTAGGTTCTCAAATGGGGGTTCGCGGACCCTTTGGGGTCCACGAAGGCAATCTACCCAGGCAGCACACAGTATTGGGCCAACATTGGGTTTGAAGTGGCAAAGAATGGCCCAACAATGGCCCAACAGAGCCATATGTTTTCCAATATTGGAATCACATTGGACAATATTGGACTAGCCAAAGCCAATGGTTTTCCAATATTGGTGATACGTTGGCATAGGCTGGTCAACATTGGACTGTCAAAGCCAATAGCTTTCCAATATTGGATATACTCCGGCATAAGCTGTCCAATATTGGACTGTCAAAGCCAATAGCTTTCCAATATTGGATATACGCCGGCATAACCTGTACAATATTGGACTGTCAAAGCCAATAGCTTTCCAATATTGGATATACGCCGGCATAAGCTGTCAATATTGGACTGTCAAAGCCAATAGCTTTCCAATATTGGATATACGCCGGCATAAGCTGTCCAATATTGGACTGTCAAAGCCAATAGCTTTCCAATATTGGATATACGTCGGCATAAGCTGTCCAATATTGGACTGTCAAAGCCAATAGCTTTCCAATATTGGAATATACGCCGGCATAACCTGACAATATTGGACTGTCAGAGCCAATGGCTTTCCGATATTGAATATACGCTGGCTTAAGCTGGTTAATATTAAACTGTCAAAGCCTAGAGTTTTCCAACATTGGTGATGTCTTGGTATAAGCTGGTCAATATTGTACTGCCATAGCCAATCGCTTATCGATATTTGTGTCGCCTAGGCTATAGACCCGCGACCCTCTTTTTTGCATTGCAGAGGTAGGAAAGTGGAAAGAAGTCATTCATGCGCTCGCTCGGGGTGAGAATTTTATTTAGCCAACTTCATGTGGCGTACGTCGCCGGTGCTTTGTAACCGCGATCACAAATAAATCCTTAGCTGCCTATAGGACTATTGCAGTTTTTTTTGCCGGCTGCTCTCCCTTCGCATTGCCTTACCTCGGCGTTGACAACTTGATTGCGTTTTTAGATTTAATTATTTTTGTCTTTTTCAGTGTATTTGTATGTATATGTATTACTGTAACGTGCGCGGATTTCGACGGTGTGTATGTGCGCGTGCCGGGTCATCTTCCTGCCGCGTTGTGCACACGACGAACTGTGTGTGTGTGCGCGCGCGTCATCCTCGTGGCGCGTGCCACGCGCCCTGCATCGAGAAAGAAAAAAAGAGAAGGAAGGCGGAGAACAGAAAATGGAGTGTGTTCGAGCGGGCAGACCAGCGTGTGGAAGGGAACCGCCGGGCGTCCAGACCCGGGTTCTTCAAGGCTTCCACCTGGCCTGACCTCCAGCTCCCACGACGCCTTCACCCCAGTTGAAAGCAGGTGCACGTGTTGCGGAGCACGCGTCAAGACCACAGCGGCCCAGTCCATTCCAACACGCCACCCCAGACGCCGACGCCGTGCCAACGCCGTGCCAACGCCGCCGCCGACCCACCGGCTTCAAGCTGAACCCTGGGCTTGCCGGTACGTTCTTTGTCGCCGCTCCAGCGCACAAAACCTCCCAAGACCCAGCGCCACGAAACAAGAAAGCGTTAAGGTGTTACAGCGAACTTTCCGGTTGCCCTTAGTGAGCAGCATTGAAGCAGTGTGCCGACATTGCGAGAACAATCTGTCGGACGTGCGTTCCTGTAACGATTTCCCCAAAGTCATACCATTCGTAGCTTTTTGTGTGTAAATTTAATTAGGGTGTTTTCATCTTGGCATATTGTTTTCTAATATAACGCTGTTTTCTACTTCAAACGGTCTCGTCTTTCTTAATTCACGTGCCTGATACACACGATTCTTCACAATTACGTAGCGTTAACGTCTTCTACTTCTCCCGCGCCCCTGCCATGTTTGTATTTCTTTCTGCGTGCTCTATTTTTTTATATTTGATGTTTCTGTGCCTATTTTGTCATTGTCGACGCACGCGTCTACAAACATAAAGCCGCCGCTTATGCCGCAACCGAGGTGACTTCTACTCTCAGTTTTACGAGAGTCTATAGCGCTAGAAAGTCGTCTATTGGACTCGAGTGAAGTCTCGAGAGGGCTGCTTCGACTGTCAGTGCTGATCTCATCAGTGTAGGCAGAGCAACGACGTAGCAATCGTGACGTGAGAACATATACTGCGCCTCGATGTGGCCGGCCGCGCTCGCGCTGCGGAAATGGGAGCGTGCAACTCTCGAGCCCCGTTAGCTCACTGAAGTTGCAAGACGCCACTTTGTCGTCGCGAATCCTCTGCCCTTCGAACGGTCGTGAAGCCGTTGCGCCCGGCGTATACCCTACGCAGCATCTTTCAAAAACCGTCCGCGCAGCATTGCAACCTTCTGTCTGCGAGCGTCAGCGATTCATCGTGTGTTGAAAGTCGGACGATCTGCTGTCCGTGGTGTCTTTTATGTGTTACTCGTTCGTGAAAAACTTTCAAGTTTAAAAACGCGAACCTAACAGTGTACAAATATTTTTAAATTTATTGATAAAAGTAGATATATATTTATTTATTTATTTGTGGACATCGTGCGCAAAAAATAGTAGCGCTAAGTTCTTTATTCTAAATATTAATGGGGGCTGTACCACGCAAAAACATAGTGTCTTCAAACTTACCCGTTTAGAATCACTTTTGGGCTCGACAGCTTCTTTAGAAGTTCAAAAGCTGGCCTTCAAAGAGCTGTCTCGTTCAATCGGTATTGACAGCAGGGTAGACGCTATGCGTGTGTTAGGCCAATCGTGTCTCCGGTTATGGTCACGTGACTACAGTCTCGAAGCTGGTGATAAGGCAGAGCACGGAACCTGCCAGCCCAAGGCCACGCATAACATCCACTGCACTATCAACTTTGGGTACAAGTGACAAATCGTCTCGCTGTGTTCATTGTTGAGATTCCCCAGAAGATTAGCCTTTGTAAGCGCACCCCCGTTCTGGCCTGCTTCCTTTCTACTCCTTCTCTCGTTTTCTCTCTCTTATCGCTTGAATCCGCTCTCTGTGCGCGGGAAACGGCAGAAGCGTGATCACGTGGTTTGACGGAGGACGCATTAGCGGTTGACAAACCCGGAATGCCTGCGAAGACCGGACCTAGTTACGCGTGCGATGCGTCCTGCGGGCCTGCTGTGCATTTCGCTTCTGCGGTAAATGGTATCTCGCTCGAAAAGTCTTACCCGTATCGATTTCTTCAAAGAAGCGCAAGACATTTTTGTGAACCGTTTAGTGTTCGATTCGGCAAACGGCAGCGTGTGCTACATCGTGTTGAATCTTCACGGATCACTTCCTTCAAGTTCTTGTGTTTGTGTGGTTGGTCTGCAGTGCACGTGTCGACATCTACCTCGGATTACATTTTTCAAGTCCGGTATTTTCAACGTAAGTGCGCTGCAACCTATTTGGTGATCATTGTCTGTTCTTCTACGGGTATACTCTTCCGGATAACCTCTAGAACTATATGGAGTGCCTATCTCCTGGCAGCCGGGAGAATAATTTTCCTGCAATCTTACCGACAGTCGCCTGCCATTATCTGTCTGAAATTATGTCACAACTGCAGGTAGAATACTGACGTCCTTATTCACCCTGTGTTTCGCGAAAACACGTTTCGGGGCCACCTTTTCGTCATTACACGTTGCGTCGACATTCACGTTTCATCGACATTCGTTGCGCGAATTTCACGCTGTAGGGGCATTTCGTCGGGCGTGTATTCCTGAGGCGCAACGTTTCCTCAACATTCGTTACATGAATTTCACGATGTAGGGGCATTTCAAAGCGCGTGTATTCCTGAGGCGCGTGCTCACTGAACCAGCCCACCCTTTCACGCCTCCTCATGGTAAGTCTGCAACAATTCTTTGCAACAGGAAAACAAAATGCTATTCTCAGTTTTTTTTTTTATGAAACATCGCGTGTTGATGAAGCGATCTGTCGATGAAATGTCGTTCGATGAACTGATTGCACCGCCAATGAGGGGCGACTAACGGTAGAATTTCGGGGAAAAAAGTCTGCCAGCTGTCGGGAGACTGGACACTACCCAACAATTACCCCGGTTGTTGTTTGCTTTGCAATCTTCTCACTTGTATAACAGCTGAGTAGTACCTCTTCACATATTACAAATTGCTTAGTTTGTACTTGTCTGCAGAATATGCTGTGTGAAATAAACTTTTAAGAGATTTAAAAAATATCCCTTGTGTCTGCGTACCTTTCTTTTTGCAAACAACTTGGTGAGTGCACTTGCAAACAGCTGGGCGAGTGCAACGATGGCCAAAAGTCAGCACAAATGACGGCCAACATTGGATCGGGTCGCACTTCCAGTATTGTCCAATATTACGCCGGTCTTTGCCAATGTGGGACCACCATTGGCTGGAACCATGGATTAGCAATGGCCCAACATTGGCACCAACGATGGGGCCGACATTGGCTGGAACCATGGCTGAACAGTGGCCCAACATTGGCACCAACGATGGGGCCGACATTGGCTGGAACCATGGCTGAACAGTGGCCCAACATTGGCACCAATGACTGGGCCAACGTTGGATGGGGTAGCGCTTCCAATATTGTCCAATATTGAGGCCGGTGTTAGCCAATGTTAGACCAATGTTGGACCAACATTGGTGTGCTGCCTGGGTAGGGTTCCGCGAAGCCATGCCTCATCAGCAAAGCCCGGCAATAAAAATTGTATTTTTTTTTTGCAGGGTGAGAAGAATTGTTCCAATTTCCGGGTGAGCTTTCTCGTGCGTGTGTCAATGAGAGAAGTCTACTTCATACTAGTCCTTAGTTATATCAATTTATCAAATATTACTATAATTAACCTGTACGTTTTCCTTCCCCTCACCACGAACGGGGTCCTCCATCATCTCCGCCGATCCAGAAGGGGTCCGCGAAACATCAATGGTGGAGAACCAGTGCTTTAGAGGTTTCGCTTTATGCTTTTACTTTTAGCTAGAGTCGCTTAATTTTCCTAGAGTACCGAATTTCAGTCAGTCTGCCTACCGGAAGTCAATCCCGAAG
Organism: Ixodes persulcatus; assembly: GCA_013358835.2. NCBI lineage: Eukaryota > Metazoa > Arthropoda > Arachnida > Ixodida > Ixodidae > Ixodes > Ixodes persulcatus. The sequence goes on from JABSTQ010009060.1 coordinate 324,883, forward strand.
AATCTAAGTCTGATTGGTCGGCTTAGCCCGTGGCGGAAGTGATCAATCTGCTATTTTTAGGAATAAGCTCAAAACAACACGAACAACTACAAAAAAAAACATATATAAAACGTTTCCGCGTTAAAACGGGTAAGGCGGGTACGCATGTGTGGGAGCTGTGGGCATCGATGAGTTAGGACTGAAGGGAAGGTGCGTTGGTTTTCTCCAGTTTTTTTTTTCTTTTATGAAGTAGCCACTAATCTGGTTCGCCAAAGAAGATTTCCTGCTCGTTTCCTCGTTCCAGTTGCGCTGGAGCTGCGTTTCAAGCTCTACGCCTCAGTCGCTAAACCTAACACTCAACTTTGATGTGTTTCGAGGCGAGAGAGAGAGAGAGAGAGAGACGAGACAGCGAGGAGCAAGTCACGCACCGCTCGGAACCAAGGAAACAACTTTAATAAAAACAAACCAGTGTCCCTCAGACAAGGAAAGTGAATTGAAGAGCTCGCACGGGAACGAACGCTACACTGTAAACGTGCTTCGCTCCGACTGCACAGGGCAGCGCTATATTGGGGATGGGTTGGAGCGCGACTGACGCGCCGTGAATCGGTTCTGAAAGGAAGCTTGGGAGTTTCGGTACTTTTGGAACAATCAGTGACTCCACTTTTAGCCAATCAAATGGTTCGTTCGACCGACGCACCATAGATCTTCCACTCCATACAAAGATAGAGAAAGTGACTGAAACGCGAGACACCAGCCTTGGATCGCGCGTTCCTCGCACGCAGTTTCCGAGGTTGGCGTCTCGCGTCTCAGCCACTTTCTCTACTTTTGTATAGAACGACAACTCTGTGGTACGTCGGTCGCTAGAGACGTGGTAAATAAATATAACATGATGTAAAACGCTAAATTAATCACCGCTCAGCGGATACCGAAAGTAACAGTTTAATAATTGCCACAAAATCAGCAAAAACACTTGACGGTCCGGACGACGGATGTCCTGAATTCCAGGAACTAGGAGACGAGTGTTCAAACGAGCGATCATATGTTAAATATCCGAACAATAGTGGCTAACTTGCCCTTGAGAGTGATATTCTCTATAGCACACCACACAGCGAGTTCTTCGGTTTATGTTCACGAAACAACCGGGGACATTGTGTTTCAATCAAAACAGCTCTTGAGGTAGAATCAGTAGCTGAGCATCGAGAGGGTGATGTACGTTCTTGACGTAGTATATTGCACGACATATCACGATGTCTTCTTTCTCACGAGTACATGAAGCGCTCCAGGTGTGAGTTCTCCCGACCAGATTTGTGCCTATCTCAAATACTCTACTCAAGTTACTGTATTTTAGATACTTCTTGAAGTATCTTAGTGTCTTTCAAATACTTTTGATCGAGAGTATTTGATACTGTATTCTAATTACATTTTTGAGTATCTTGTACTTACTTATCACCACAAATACATATTTGAGATTCCGCCATTTTCCGAGTTTTCCAGTATGAAGTGGCATCGGGGTGGTACGAGGGAACGTGAAAATGATTTCCAGCAGCCAAATACTGTGGCTAGCTCCAATAAGCTAAGGTGACTTTTCCCCTGATAACAGACAAGAATTCTCGCCTGTTGTCAGGTGAGACTTTTTCGAACGATCGTTAGTCGATTCGATCAGGCCTTGGACTCTGACTTCGCGGCGCATCCACCAGCTGGCTGACACGAAACACCGTGACACCCAAGGCGGCCACATCAGCACTGTAACACCGTGAAAAACTACTCTCATATTAGAAAAGCCACCTTCTCGAAACTCCATGGGCTGCGAAACATTTTCTTTGCTTTACCTTCTGCAGTACTGTCACTCACTTAAGCTGTCACACAGATCATGATGGAAGACAAAGGTTCTATCCTATCAAAGTTGAAAGCTCGGCTTGTTGATGTAGGCTAAACATAATGTAGGTAAAACAGCGCAGAACGACAAAGACTAGAAGGGAGGAACAAACAGGACGGTACAGGCGCTGACTCGCAACTGAAGGTTTTATTACCGAAAACATAAAAAGTAAACACGCAAGGCAGCAATCTACACATGCGCCAACCTTTCTGCCACATCACATCAGAGACGCCGGGTTTCCGAGTGCTTTGCTGTGTAATGTTGCCGACACCCTTGTTCAAAAAGGTGAAAGGAAACTCTCCCCCTAAGAAAGTGGTGGTACAGGCGGAGGACTGTCGTCATCCCATACCTGCACAAGGTCTCTCACAATCTAAAGAAAGTAGGAAGTCGGCACGACGTCCCTGTGGAGTTTTTCACCCCCCAGAAGTTGAGCCAGATATGTTCGAGGGTAAGAGCCAAGGCAAAAGGGTTGTCTAAAAGCAAGTGCGTAAAAAAAAAAAAAAAAAAAAAAAACTCGCAAAGCCGTTTGTGAGCTGTGTTTTCGGAGTGGTATACAAGGTCCCCCTCTCGTGTGGTTAAGTCTATATTGGGCAGACGGGGAGGTGTTTAAATGATAGGCTCAGGGAGCACAACTATTTACTGAGAGCCATGGTCAGAAGGCATTTGGCGGTGCACTGTAAGAGCTGTTTGTGCAAGCCGTTCTCCGAGGAGACCACGCTTGTAGATAGGCAAAAAGACAAGGCTTTGTTCATAGCGGAAAGCGGGGCGCAGTGCATCAGCGAGCCGTCGGTGGCGCTATCTGTGATAGAGATGTTGTTCTTGACTTCGACAATGAAAAAAAAAAGGGGGGGGGGTGAAGCACGCGGCACGTGCGTGTATGGTCGGTGCCCTATGTGATGTGGCAGAAAGGTTGGCGAATTGCTGGCTTACGTGTTTACTTTTTATGTTTTCGGTAATAAAACCTTCAGTTGCGAGTCAGCGCCTGTCCCTTCCTGTTTTTTCCTTCCTTCTAGTCATTGTCGTTCTGTGCTGTTTTACCTACATTATGTTTGTTCTTTCCTACCATGCGCGTATCTAAAAAATTATTTTGAATGTGTGTCCGAGAAAGGCAGCAATCTGCAAGGGAAATGCAAGCTATGCCTCCCCAAAGCGATGATGTTCTCCGTTGGCAAAGCTTCAAATTTCAATATCTTTAAGCAGCTGAAGTTACGTTTGAATTTCTGTTCTTGCTTTCAGGCTTCAGCTCCACATGTAAAATTGTTTGATGTTAACTCAAAGCATTTGCATTCCTGACAACTCCCGTGTGTATTTATTTCGCTCTAACTACAATGAAGATAAAGACCCTAATGAGTTTAGTATTGCATCTGGTGATCGTACTGCCTTTCGTCAGGGTATGCCGAAATTATGTAGCAGCTTTGAACTAAATTTTGAAAAGGAGTTTATTGAAACATGAACCCTAAAGCCAGGAGAAGAAAAGGAACGGACAGACACGAAGCTCCTAACATAGCAACATTTGAAGCTGTCAGAGGAACTGTGCGAGAAAGCGATCCTTGACGGACTCCAATGAAGGCATTTAGAGTTTTCTCCCAAATTTGTATATGACGTTCATGTTGCAGGAGAGGAGGAGAAAGAGGAGTGAGAAGAAGAGGGGAGGAGGAGAGGGAGGTGGAAGGCGAAGAGGAAGGGAGGAGGGAGGATGGAAGGGGAGATGAGGAGGAGGGAGGAGAGGAGGAGGGGGAGAGATGCCAGCTACCTGCTGTGCAGGCAAGTTATAGCACAATTCATAAGTCACAGAGGCAGGTATGAAAGCGTGGTGTACTCGTTATCTGATTAGCCATTTCCAAGGGTACGGGTCTGCGCTGTACCCGTCGATTTCTGTGGCACGTCAGACGAAGTTGGTGAATTTTGTGCCGCCAAGGTTGACAACGGCTTTTACTATTATGAATCGCAATATTCTCGGTTGCAGCAATAAAAGAGGAGACCGGCATAGGGGACCTGGTCTGACACTTCTACCTGAAAAATGAACACAAGGAAAAGTTTTCACTAAGTGTGTGGGGCTCTTAAATAGTGAAGGATACGTCTAACATGCACAAAATGGAAGCTCTACACATTCGTATGTGTGAAATGGAGCCGGTCGTGTCACACATGTAAAATGTAAATATTTCTAGGGTAAGAGTGGGGTAAATAACTGGATAAATAAATTTGGGAATATTTCTCTTATCTCGAAGAATCCACTTACTCGAGGTGCCCAAATATTCCTACGCAGATAATCCGTGTCGACGTCGACCAGATTCCAGCAGCGGGGAACAAGTTGCCAGCAAAGCCCCTTCCCAGAGGTAGGCTATAAATTCAGATTCTCCAGACGTACTTGATGTGTTGAGGCGCTATGGTTACCTTCAGGAGCGTATAGTGTGAAGGAAGATCGCCCCAAAAAAAACACAAAAAAATTGGAGTACTCCAAGCGTCGTCACCGCCGTTGCTACGTAAGCACACAGCCAACAGTCCACCGGTCAAACCGCGAGAAACCGAGGTGAGGTGCCGTCACGTGAGCGAAGCTCCAGCGGGGTTAAATTTACCCTTCCTCTAATACGTCTTGTTGCCCATTTAGTTTTGGTTTAGTTTTTTTTTTTTCGAGGAAGAAGATATAAACATTTTCGTAAGGGCTACAGTGAGGGCTATACAGGTTACCGCGTTTGTTACGGTTTGCTTTGTTGAAGTTTCATGTGAATGTAAGCGATAGGTCGGCTTTGTGTCTTTCAGTGTGGGCCATGTAACCTATAGTCTTGGCGAAAATAATTTAAACATCAAAACGACTGCTGTTGTAACCTTCATTGCTTAGGTTACTCCGGTTTAGAAGTTACATTACAGAACACCAAGCTTAGAGCGTAGGGTCAATATGAAAAGTCCCCGAGGAATAAAAGGTATTTATAAAATGCATGCAAAATCTCATCTTTGTTGTCTGCAATGAGCGTCACGCTATTACACTCATCGGAAATATTACATTTTCCTGTCTGTTCGGCGCAGACATTCAATGTTTTCTAGAAGTGGTGCATAAGACAAAACGCAAAGAAATATATCGGGCCTTGGAATAAATAGTATAATCATTCCCTAGATTCTAGAAAGATTTTATCAATATTTTATTATTGCCGTCTTTAATTGTTTCTAGAGTTTAACGATTGATGCAGTTGATCGACGGAAATAATATTTGTACAAAGGCACAAGTTAGGCCAAGGGGCAAATGTCTCAGAATGTTGGGGATGAACGCAGCGAGTGCCACTCGGGAGTAGACGCATTATGCATTGCGCTACTCCTTCGCAAGGTATCTGTAGCGTTATCAACGGCACAGATGCGAAAATGTAGTATTGAACAATGCTTCGTTTGCATGGCATCGAAGACTCATGGCTAGTAGTGCCGCACTGTTAAAATTCCACATCTACTTTGAAGACGCCAGATGTTCTATCAACATAGATTAGCTTCTTGCTGCCTCAGTCTCTATAAACCAAAATTGATTTCTTATTGGTTCACATGAACTTCAGCTTCCCCATTAACCTACACATGTTAAGCTCGTGATCTGCGGCTAGTCAATAGTTCCACGTGTTGATTTCGTAATGACTTATGACATTTAGTGGTGTAGTTTGCAAGTGACATTAATTTTGTGCATACATACTAAGAAAACTTTGTCGCGAGATTGGGGCGCCACCACGCATTCTTACGGATAATAGAGAACCTAAGGTTTATTAAAATTACATTTTGATGAAAGATAGTAACACAAAGGTATAACGGCAGTCCGGCGGAATGAGAACTGCAGTTTGTAACGCTGTCGCCTTGCTCTTTTAGTTTGCGACGGTGACAAGTGTTCCCTGATATCTCCAAGCTGCCAGTCAGCGGACGGCGGTGCGGCCACACCACAGCCGTATCAAGATCATCGGAGAGAGCATCGACGCATGCCCGGGGCAACTACGTCACCAGGAAGGGCTACAAAAGCGGCTGCGGCGGTTCGGCAGGCTGCAGTCCGGCGGAATGAGAACTGCAGTTTGTAACGCTGTCGCCTTGCTCTTTTAGGTAAGGTTCCGACATTGTTTCCTTGCTGTGGGTTCTTTAACATTCCGCTGGACTGCCCTGTATGTAGCATGTCGTCGGAAAGCGATTGCCTAGCGTGCCTTAAAGCCGTGTCACCTGACTGTCTTCATTTAAAATGCGCGGAATGTTCAAACCAGTATCCCGTCGGCAAGTGTTCCGGCGTTGGAAAAAAAGCATTGAAAGATATGTCACCGGTAGATCTGAACACTTGGAATTGCAACACTTGCAAACTCCACCGTCAAAGGCAGTCGGTTGGGTCGAACGATGATGTTTCTGGGCCAAGCAAAGAAGCGACTGATAGTTCGCGTGGACTTGGTCTCGACATTTCGTCCGCAAAAAATTCTGAAATGAACTCAACTCTGGTGACATTGCTGAATAGGATAGAAAAAATTGAGAAAACCTTAGAAGCGCATGGACCGAAGTATGACAGCATAATCACAAAACTAAATGAAAATGAGAAAAAGGTTGAGGGAGTGGAAACAACCGTTAACCAGCTATCTGAGCAGTATCGGGAGATACTTGCGAACTCCCAAAGCCAGGCAAAACTCATCGAGGAGCTAAATAAGAAAACAAACCATCTGGAGGCACTAATTCTTGAAAGGGACAACCAAATCCTGAGCCTCAAGACTGCTATTGACAACGCAGAACAGTACTCAAGGCGTAAAAACATTGAGATACATGGGGTCAGAGGAAGTGAAAACGAAAACTTGGTACAGGTTGTGACTGACCTAGCCAGGAGACTCGACCTCCCACCTCCAACAAGTCAAACCATCGAAACGGCACATAGACTCAGAGCCAGAGAGGGGAGAATCGCTCCCATTTTAGTCAGATTCACTCAAAGAAGCACCAGGGACATGTGGATCAAAAAACGTTTTTCTTTGAAAGAGGAAGGGATATATGTAAATGAAAACTTGACAAAGACGCTGAAAAACCTCTTCTGGAGCACAAAGACTAAGGCCAGGGAAAAGAACTACAAATTTGTTTGGGCGCGCAACGGAAAGATATTCGTTAAAGAAAAAGAATCCAGTCCTGTCATACGAATCGAGAACGAGAATGACCTTAACAAGATAAGATAAATGGCAGGGACGTATCAGTCTTTTCAAGAGTGGGACGCGTTCGTACAGTCCGCTCTTCAGGATAAAAACAGTGCTATTGGTCTAAACTTGTTGCATGTTAACATTCGGAGCTTGAGGAAGCACTGGGATGAATTAAACATTTATCTTGCAGATAGATTGGGTGAGCTTAGTGTGATAATTCTTACTGAAGTAAATGTTGATGAACAAACTTGTGAGATGTTTACTTTAGAGGGATTTCATCGATATCAAGCTTGTAGACAAGGCCGTAAAGGAGGAGGTATCGTAATGTTCATAAATGATAGTTATTTAACCAATCAACTTAATATAATCATTACCCAGGCAGAGGTTTTAGTGGTTGAAGTAAGTAATCCGACGGTTTCATTTACAGTTTGTGCTGTTTATCGGCCTCCTGATTTAAACGTGGGATCATTCATTTTTGAGTTCTCGGATATGTTAAGTAATTTAAATGTGTGTAAAGCTTTAATATTAGCAGGTGACTTTAATATAGACGTGAGAAATTCTTCAAAAAGTGGCGTCAATGACTATCTTGACATGTTAGCAGGCTTTGGTATTGAAAACTTGATTACGGACTACACTAGAGAGGAGCATCTTGGAAACAAAATAACAAAAACTTGCATTGATCATGTATTGGTCAGAGTAGACTGCATGTACATAGTGGCTGGTGTAGTTCGTAAAAAACTTTCTGATCATTATTTTACTGTCTGTGTCGCAATGCTGGAAAACATAGCTGCAGGCAATAAAAATGATAAAAAAGAAATAACAATATTGGACAACAAGAATGTAGATAAATTGATTTCAGAATTTAACTGGAAATCTTTAGAGCATCTTCCTCACACTCAGATATATGAAACTATGGTTGGAGTGTTTTCTAATGTATATAAAAACTCCCAGAAAACTATCAGACTAAAACAGAGAAGTGTGGGTAAAGTATGGATCAACAGTGACATACTAGAGCTATGTCGACTCAAGGACAAACTATGGACTAGGTGTAAACAAAATCCGGGAAATCAGTCCTTAAAAGATGAATTCCGTTCAGTAAGGAACAAGTTGACAGCTAAACTCAGATTTGCAAAACGCAGTTACTACAAAGAAAAATTTAATAAAACTAAAGGTAACGCTAAAGAAGCGTGGAACCTAGTAAATGAGCTAACAGGAAAAGAAACAAAAACAAGCATTGATGATACAATTTCAAGAAACTTCGGTGAATCAGCTGATTGGGTATCGTTATGTGAAACGTTCAGTAATAAATTTGCAACCGATGTTGAGGAACTTAAAGCTAAAATGAACTTCCAGCAGCAATCTGGGTTATCAAATCTAGCACACAACCCGGAGTCGGCATATCTGCCTTCGATGACTGAAGCAGATTTGCGTTGTATCATAAACACTATGTCGATAAAAAAGCCGGCAGGAATTGACCAGATTCGTTTAAGAGATATTGTACATAATTTTGATAAACTAAAGATTGTGTTACTAGCTGTTCTAAATGGCATATTCAAGACGGGGGTTATTCCAACTGGGCTGAAAAGTGCGATTGTAAGGCCGTTATTAAAAGGAGGAAATAAAAAGAATGTAGGAAATTACAGACCCCTATCGATTATGCCAGTAATCTCCCACATAATGGAAAAGCACATTGCGAACACAATAAACTCTTTCTGTGATAAATTTGATTTAATTAATGAAGCGCAGTACGGTTTTAGGAAAGGGAAAAGCACAACATCGCTTCTTGAGGATTTCACTGATGTTGTGAACAAAACTCTGGATGAAAATAACATTGGTTTAGCATTGTTTTTAGATCTGTCAAAGGCATTTGACACAATTGACCATTCAAAAATGCTTCAGAAGCTCTTTGCTTTGGGCTTGAGAGGACCTTTTTTTCAGTTCTTTGAGAACTATTTTTCTAACAGAACGCAGAGAGTTAAGATAAAGAATTATATGAGCAAAACTGTAATGGTAAATTATGGAATACCGCAAGGATCATCATTAGCTCCCCTGTTATTTAATATTTTTGTTAATGACCTGGGCACACTCAAGTTACAATCGAAATTATTTATGTATGCGGATGATACGGCCTTAATTCTCCCACATGAAAAATACGAAGTTGCAGTAACAATATTTCAAAACGATATAAACGTATTAATGAACTGGTTTAGTGAAAATAGGATATTTGTAAACTCGAAAAAGACCAAATTGATGTGTTTTAGGAATCCACATAAGCGAGTAGTTTTGGATCGTTTTTTATACCTATGTGAACCAAAAAGGGGACCTCAAATTTATACCGAAATTAATTATGAGGCCAGCATAAAATATCTAGGGTTGCATTTTGACGAACACATGACCTGGGAATATCACGTGGATTACATAAAAAAGAGGTTGAGAATTGTTTCTTCATACATATACCGTATTGGTACTGCAGCGAGTACAGCTATAAAACAAAACATCTATCGTGCTCTAGGAGAATCTGTGCTTAGATATGGTATATTGGTTTATGGCTCCTGCTCAAATAACAGACTACAGACAGTAAATAAACTGATATTTAGGATTGTAAACAACATTTCATATGGGACACAGTTTCAACAATTAGATCTGTTACACAAACTTGAACAATTTAACATATTGCCATTGCATATTCTATTCAAATACATCGTTATAACAACGCATTATTTCTCTAGAACGGAATTCAAACAACCAGTTCGTAAAAGGCCCCTCAGAAAGGCTGGAAAGGTTCTATTTGCCAAGAATACATACGCTCTACGGAAAAAGACTAAGAGGTTTCTATATTCCCTGCATTTTCAATGATATACCCGAAGAACTTATGGACCTAGGGTCTCTTAAATCAGTTAAAGAAAAATTTAGAACATGGTGCTTGCAAAAGTATATTTAGAACGTTTTATGTCTTCCTGTGTGCTGACCTTGATGCCTCTTGTACAGTGATTATAGTATACGTATTTGGGGATGTGAATTTTAAGCAATATCCTCCTGATCCTTATGTTTGTTGCGCTGGTGATCTGTTTATATTGTATAATTCTGTACTTTGGTATATGTGCTGAATTTATATGTGTTCAATTTATCAAGTATCTCTAATTCAATAATGTCTGTCTCTATTGTGCGAATTGTGTTCTCTATGCCTCAGTTGCTATGTAGCACTTACAGGAATTAAGATTTTGTGATGTATTTATCAGACGTTCAGATTAGTGAATGTATATCTGAACTGTTGTCATTTGTCATTTTTCTCTCTGCAGACGGAAGTCATTGTCATTTCTTTTGTATTAGGCTTGAAGTTATCTTTTCTTTCTTTTTTCTGATTTTGTTCAACGCGAGGAGCAGCTTTTGTTTAGTTTAGAGACTGCCGGGCCACGTCATACAAGCCTCATGGGCTTTGACGGACCCGAACTTTGTAAAGCGAAAAGAAAGCAATAAACTATTATTATTATTATTATTATTATTATCCTTTGGGAGGGAAAGGTTTCGCGAGCATGCCAGCACTAAAAGTAGCTTTCAGGGCTAAGAGCTAGGGTTCCGAGTTTTACCTGAATTTTATTTTGGTGGTCTCGGTGATTATAAGTTTTTCAATAGAAGTGAGGCTTTACGATGCAGAACCGAGGCATTGTGAGTTCGATCTCCACCTACGCTGCACTTTTAAATCTAGATGAACACCGCACCGGCATGCTATTGTGTAATCGTTTCTGCGTGATGCATCGGATTCACCACTTCTGTGTGATACGTTAAGACTTCCTGGTTAATGGTAGTGCTTAAATGGCCACTTTTTTTATCTGCGGTGTAGACTAGTGCCGCAATACTTGGTAGAACGGCGTCATGCATTATAAACATTTAACATCTAATTTGCTTGTATGTTTTGCTCTAGGTAAACGGCATGACGTCCTCATACCTCAGCTTAATGATCCCCTGTTATGATATAAATGTTGAATGAGGCCCGCTCCTCGCAATTTAAAGCATAAAAAAAGAATATCGAGAGCTTTATGTGTTTCACGTTCTGTGGAACGATGAGGGAACCGACTTGAGTTCCCCAGAAAAAAATGAATGAACCAAATCCTTGTTCACGCTGTTAATCTTAGTGCCCAAAGCAATACGTGCGTAACATACACTGCCGCTTCAAGTTCTAAAACAGCGTAAAATGTCCTGTGAAAAAAAAACAGAAACTTTGAATGAAAATGCACAAGCTTGACTCAATTTTGTTGTTTTTGTTTACAGTGAACAGCATAAAAACATATTTATCAAGAACGCAGATTGTGGCCGTTTTTTGCTCTTTCCTGACGTAGGCCGAAAATATAAATTTGTTTCCTGCGTTGGTGTGTATTCTTGGAAGTACTTGAATTTTGTGTCAACATTACATTTTGAATGCGAACACGAGGACCATGCAAAAGTTTCCGGTCCTCTGAAATTACGAGGTAAGGTAGTCTTCCCGAAAGTTGTAAGACAGCAGAAACGCCTGTTGTCAGTAATTCTAAAATGATTATGTTGTCTGAAGTCGAAAAAAAAACAAAGAAGAGCGTGCTGTTCCTTACATTTAGCAAGTGGACATTTCGGCCGTCCTCAAGATCTATATAAACTCACCTGGAAGGGGGGAAAAATCCGTCCTTTACGGTTGTATAAAAAAATATATTAAAAAATATTTCACCAGACGATTTGTTTTACTTTCTTCTACATTTATTCATGGGGACACACGGTCATAAAAATGTCTTCAACATGATTGAAGAGGAAAATAGCCGCACGACGTACACCGCAGTCTAGAGCGCGCCTGTCAGTTTGCTTCCTTGCATAGCAGATGGGAACCAAATCAGAGATATCAGCCTAAAGGGCCTGGAAAAAGCAGGAAGGTATTTTCTCTAAATTAAACTACAGTCAAAAAATAAAGGGGAGAAAAATGGTAGCGGCATTGCGCTTCCCTCCCTGCTACTGACGTGCCCCCATGTGGACACATGAGAGGAACAAGGCGTTTTCCTCGTTCTCTAGGCAGACGGGAGGAAACTTCCGCTCTCCCGCCCCATTTTCTCGCGGTTTCTTTTTTCGACACGTCGCACTCGTCGGCAATAAAGGACAGTTTTAGTTCCGTATCTAAATCCAGACACGTAGAGCACCTCGGCTGCACTGAAGTTTCCAACGATAATTTATTCAAACGAACATACAAAGCCGTTAGAAGCAGCGAAGTTTTCGAACTATGCCAGAAGTGTTTCGTACAGGTAAGATGGCCGAATGAGCCTGGTTGCGCGCGTCGAGCGCTTGGTTTCGGTGGTTTCGAAGCTATGGAAATGTCGCGACCAAAACCGGTGGATTCTGCGGCCGTGTGCTCGCAAGTGTTTTGTTTTACGTTCAGTTTTGTTTTCTGCTGCCGAGTGCCAACCAACAATCACCGGAGTTTTGTGTTTCAGCCTTTCACCCACATTGCCGTGGCAGCGCTGTGCGTTGGGAACGAATTGAGTTCCTGTATAGCGTCCCTACGGGAGCCAGAGTGGCACGTCTGTTTTCCACGTGCAGCCGCGCCGCTATTTGCCGAGATTGATCACATGAGGAGCGAAAAATTCTACGCTGTGCAGGAAAGTAGAATTTGCATGCGCCCCGGCGTGTGTTTTCCCGCTTTTGCCTCTTTCTCCTCCATTTCTGTTCTCCATGCGCGGCAGCGCGTGCGGCGCCGCTATTCGCCGAATTCAGTCACGTGACCTGCTGCAATTCACGGAGCACGGCGCCTACTCGCGCGAGGAGTGACTTTCTCGCATAACTTAAGATTTTAAAGTGGCTGAAAGAACAACTCTGGCTCCTGTAGGGAGCCTATACAGGCACCATAGGAACGAAGACTCAAATCGTTGCCAACATTGCCATGTGCTATGCTAATCAGTGGGGTAAAAACAAGGTAATATACATGGTAACCCTGTAGTGAGAGGACGAAAAGGACGGACAAACACAAAACTCTGAGCGCAGCTGAAGATCTATTTTTCAGACTACGTCTGACACAACCGCGCAAGGAGACACACGCTGTTTGAGGTCTTGGCAAGAGGTCTTTGCAACCGGCTCCTGAGTTATAAGTTTCAGTGGAAGAGGACCAGGGTGGTTATCTACAGCTTTTAGGCATCCGTTTGTGTTGTTCGAAATGGTCTCTGCGGGGAGTTCACAAAGGAGGACTCCAAACTCATTTTGCCTAAGTTCAGTTGTAATTCGAATATTGTAAAGCAGGGTTTGGGCTGTTCGATTCGCCGAAATTTTCCTGTGTACACCGTCTGAGTCCTAGGCTGGGAAAACAGCTACGTAGATTTCTCCTTGGCTGGTTATGGCAGTGATTTTCTATCTTCTATTACCCTTCAGTTGCTAACGTGCTGTGCTGTCGGAAGAGTGATGGACTAGCTAAGATAAAGGTTGACTCACTCCCATAATTCCATGAGGTGTCTCATAACCTCAAGGCCTTGGCAGCGATGTTCGGTATTACTGTCATAAGCCAAATTTTAGAGCGCAGCTCTTAGGCGCCCGTTTCCGGCTTGAGCGGCGTCGGCGTCGCCGTCGGCGTAACCGCGAGGTGCATGATGGGTTTTTTTGCCCGCTAACTTTAGCGGAACATTTTCCCCGCTAAATTTAGCGGAAAAATGTTCCCGCTAAATCTAGCGGAAAATTTTCCCCGCTAGATCTAGCGGAAAATTTTCTCCGCCCCCCCCCCCTCGAGGTCACGTGAGCCACAGGCCACGTGACCCTCCCCCCTCCCCCGAGGTCACGTGGCCCCCCCCCCCGTGCCTTCCCCTACTCCTCAAGAGCTGCGCTCTAATTCGGCGTTACAGGGAGTTGTAAACGGCTTTCATTTTTTGGTCTGTGCGGAGTAACTCCTTTTTTGGCGGAAAGAAGTGGCTCTAGTAAGAATCATAGAGAACCTTTTGTGAATTGTTTTCTTGGTGTAGTTTTCAAAATTCTCGTTAAGTGCGGTTCTTGCTATGTTGGCTAGACTGCTAGACCAATTGGTGACCGGCTGTGTAAACACGATAGATCTCTTAAAAAAGCAACGAGGCTTCCTACTTGACCACACACATGTCCCAGAGCGTTTATTTTTGTGTTGTGCGGCAGTACACTCAGATTCGTTTTAAGGAAAGAGACGTTTATACACGTCTTGTAAAGGAGTCGCGTATGATATCCAGGAATACTGGATGTTTTAGCAATATGTGTCCGTTGTTCCTACCAACCCTATAAAAATGTAATGAAACACTTAGTATTTCTTTTTTTCGTATTGTCCTTTAGACTAGTGTCCTCAGCGAAAAGGCATGTAGTTGGTCTAGTTGGTGCATTATGAAAACTCGAAAACAGCGCAAAATACACCAAGGACAAGAACGAGAGGTGAACGAACAAAACACTGACTGGCAACTGAAGTTTATTCCTGCAAGAAACGGGAAGGAAAACATAAAAGAACCTGGATAGATAAAAGATAATCAATCCTTTCGAGGCACGCCTGCAAACATTTAAACAAATGTGCCTAATTTATTCATAAAAGCAACTTCATCATTCGCCAAAGCCACGGACGGGGCGCTAACACACGTGTCATCTCGTCGGCCGCCGGCCGGGAGAAAGGGTGTGATTGAAGTCCATCACAACTTACAGCGCGACTGGGACAAGAATAGACAGAGGAGAAAACACAGGACAAGACACACTGCCTACCAAGAAGACGATTACGGCCAAAGAAGGTAACGTTGTCATCCTCGGGGATCTTCATGTCCCAGACCCTCACCTACAGATTTTGAAAAAAAGACCTAAGTTATGCCTCGAGCGCGTGCTCAAAAAAGTAGACAAGTTGGTCATGTGGTGATTCATGTCACAAGCAGTACTGGAAGAGGACAGACGAAGGTGCGTTGCAGAATGTGTGGACGTCTTGTGGAGATCCGAAGGATTGTGCCGAAGAACCAAAGGCCTCGAGCCCGTGATTGACTTTCTCGCGTCCAACAGCATGAATATAATTTTGTCCGACAAAGAAGGGTGCTTTGTTATCATGCCCGACGGCACGTTCTTGGAAAAAGCGACAATAGCCGTACTGAAAGCTTTAGAGGGGTCTCCGATCGTCCTGCCAAGGTGCAGGAACGCACCATCAAATTTCTTCACCAACTAGATCTGACCAGTGTTGCTGTAGAAGCCAAGAAAGAAAAAAAAAAAAACCTAACGTTACACGTATTTTTCGCGGCAAAAACCCATATGCCAGGGCTCTCCTTTTCCACCATAGTGTCCGAGCGGGATTCTTGGTTAGAGGTCATTTCGGTATATTTGCAAAGGCACCTCGACTCCCTACCTAATGTGCGCCCCCAATTCCAAGGCGGTTGTTGACTTTCTAAATGTCAGTAACCCAAACGGGTGCAGCGCGTTCAGCATCGATGTTGAATAATTATATTATTCCATATCACACGACGACCTGATGGTTAGTCTCAAAGAGTGCATAAAAGAACACAACGACGGAAGCGCCTTCAGGACGCCATGCGGGATTACGGTAGAAGACTTTCTCGAACTCTTGTTCGTTTATTTGAAGTCCACACTCAACGGATGGCAGGACAAGGTGTACATACAGAAGTCCGGAGTATGCATAGGGTCAAGGGTGGCCCCTGTGCTCAGTAACATCTTCCTAGGCAGGATCGATCGGGATCTAAAACCCTGCTTGAAGAAAAACACCCAAAAAGGTGTTTAGGTACGTGGACGATTATTTTGTATTCGTTGAGAGGGCTCACTTCCATCAGACGCTTGACGATGTGCTGGAGATATTGCTGGGAGCGCAGCCGACCAAGCAGGCAGCGCGCCCGTGGCCTAACGGTTATCGCGCGTGCCTTCCACGCGGAAAGCTAGGGTTCGATTCCTGGCCGCGGGGACGCATGTTTGTTGACTCTGAAGTAAACTTCTGGTAAATTCGAGAACCGTGTTGCTTGTTCGAGGTCAGAATGTTCTACACGCAGAACCTTCTACTCCGAATCTTCCGGAACCCCACGCGTGTACATAAGGGGCTCCGCGTGGCGAGCCGGAGTCAGTTTCGCCCCAGCGTTCGACTCTGCTCTTTCGCTGAGTTCGACGCCCGCGACGCTCTGCTCTTATCTTTTGTTTCCTTTTTTATTTTGGGCACAAGTTCGCCCGATTAAACGTTTAGTTTACTCAGTTATTTGCCGCCTCATCACTTGTCCTTTGTGACATTTTGGTGGAGGTGCGGGGTACGCACTCTATGTTTCTCAACCGTACCCCTCCGAGGACCCGTTCGGCAAGTCCCACTCCAAGTCGTCGACTCGTGGATGAGGCAGGGCCTCGGGCAAGCCAGCGTCTGCAAGGACAACGCCCTGAGTTTGGACCACTACCGGACAAAACAAAGCAGCTACCGAAGCCGACGATGAACTCCACGGCCCAGCCGACGGAAAACCCCCAAGCAGCACCGTCCTACGTCTTCCTGCCTGTGGTTCCCCGTGTGCCGACGCCATTCCACTATGAAATCTACGAGGACGTAGAAGACTGGCTGCAGCACTACGAACTTGTGACCCGCTACAACGCGTGGACGGCAGAACAGCGCCTCCAAAACATTTACTTCGCACTGGAGGGAACGGCAAGACAATGGTTTGAGAACCACGAGGCTTCCCTCACGACGTGGGAGACATGCGTGGAGGAGCTAAAGCGCACCTTCACAAACCAACACCAAACATCAACGAGCCGAGGACATCCTTCAAAGAAGATGCCAATGTCTGAACGAGAGCGTGACAAGCTTCACTGAAGATGTCCTGCGCCTGTGCGCCCGTGCCGACCCTGGAGTCCGCCGAAGACAAGAAGCTGCGCGTCCTCATGAGAGGCGTGAAAAGCGAGATTTTTGGCGGCCTCGTTCGCAATCCACCGACGACCGCAGATGAATTTGTTGCTGAGGCAACTAACATTGAACGAGCGCTGTCGGCCAGGGCGAGTCATTATCAGACAGTCGCCGGCGCTGCCACCTCATCCCTTCCATCTTCCCTCCCTGACCTCGGTGAAGTTGGCATCGAGAACCTTCGGGAGGTCATTCGGGATGTGGTTCGAGAAGAACTGAAGCGGTTGCTCCCTTCTCCAGAACGACCCGCAGCTGTTTCAATCGCCGAGGCTGTTCGCGAGGAGGTACACCGGGCCCTCTTGCCAGATGTCACCGTCGCAGTGGCTCCCGAACGGCCGGTCCTGACCTACGCCGCCGCCGCCAAGAGAGAACCTCCCGTCACAGCACACTACCAGCCAGCTCCCAGACGTGAGGCACCGGCGCCGCAGTATGCTCCACGCCAAGAGCAGCGTGGTGCGAGGAAGACTGACATTTGGAGGACGGCAGATCGACGCCCCATGTGCTACCACTGTGTTGAAGCGGACCACATTTACCGACGACGCCCCTACCGCCAGCTGGGCCTACGAGGGTTTGCGCTCAACGACCGTCGATCACGTCTTGGAGAGCGACCTCGAGACATCGAGGACTACCTCCGCCGCTCTTCCTCTCCTGAGTCGTCTCCCCGCCGGGTATTCCGTTCACCATCTCCTCGACGCTCGCCATCGCCCTTCCGCCGGTCTCGCCGAGACAGCCTGTCACCCATAGCTTCCCTTCGGGAAAACTAGGCACGGCAATGCCGGGAGGTGGCGTTGCCGATGACGAACGATGCCAAGATCCTCCAAGATCGTCGGAGCGCTCCCACTCAAACGTCGCAACGCCCCGAAACGACATTTCTGTAACAGTGTCGAATAACCTCAACGTTATCATCGACGGCCACGACGTGACTGCACTCGTCGACACCGGAGCAGACTACTCCGTTTTGAGTGGGAGGCTCTCCTGCCGCCTTCGAAAAGTCATGACGCCGTGGGATGGACCTCAAATACGAACCGCCGGAGGACACATCAATACACCAGTCGGGAGATGCACTGCTCGCGTCAAGATCCACGGTGCGACGTGCCCTGTGAAGTTCGTCGTTATACAAGACTGTTACAGAGACGTCATTCTCGGAATAGGAATTCCTGTGTGCATACGACGCCGTCATCGACCTTGGTGAGAACAGATTGACGCTGCGCAAGCCTGTTCTGCCTTCAGAAAAACCCCAAACAGCGTCAGCCGCCGTCCGAGTCGCTGCCGACCACGTGAACCTTGCCGCCGCGATCAAGTGTTGTCGTACCCGTCGTGACCGATGCAGCTACCCGCGGCGAAGTTGTTCTGGAAGGCAACCTCCAGTTGCTTCTAGGAAGAGGAATAGGCGTCGCACGAGGAGTAGCTGAACTTCAGGATGGCCGCACTGTGGTCCTCGTGACGAACTTCCGGAATGAAACGCAACACCTCACAAAAGGTGCAGCCGTAGGCCACGTCGAGGAACTCCGAAACTCCGCCGAAATCGCCGCCATTACTGACGAATCCTCGCCACCTCAGCAAGACGGTACGTCGCCAGCGCAGCTCGACATCGACCCTAAGCTTCCGGACCCGAAACGACGGCAGCTGATTAACCTCCTCGCCGAATACTGTGACTGCTTTGCGACGTCGTCGAAGGTGCGCCAAACAGCCGTTGCGAAGCACCGCATCGTTACCGAGGACGACGCGCGCCCTGTGCATCGATCACCAGTACAAAGTCTCCGTTAAAGAAAGGGAGGTGATCCAGGAGCAAGTTCAAGAGATGCTGAACGACGACATAATCCAGCCATCAAGCAGTCCGTGGGCCTCTCCAGTCGTACTGGTTAAGAAGAAAGGACGGAACGCTTAGGTTCTGCGTGGACTACCGACAGCTGAACGCGGTGACGAAGAAAGACGTCTATCCACTCCCCCGCATCGACGACGCTTTAGACCGGTTGCGCCACTCCCGATACTTTTCATCGATGGACCTGAAGAGCGGCTACTGGCAGATCGAGGTCGACGAACGGGACCGAGAAAAGACAGCCTTCGTCACGCCGGATGGACTGTACGAGTTCAAGGTGATGCCCTTCGGACTGTGCACGGCGCCAGCAACTTTCCAGCGTGTAATGGACACCGTACTGGCAGGACTGAAGTGGCAGAGCTGTCTCGTCTACCTCGACGACGTCGTAGTGTTTTCCGGCGACTTCGACGAGCTCTTGCGACGACTCCGAGCTGTTCTCCAAGCCATACGCACCGCCGGATTCACCCTGAAGCCGTCAAAGTGTCGGTTCGCCTATGACGAACTGAAGTTCCTAGGTCACGTGGTTAGTAACGAAGGCGTTCGCCCCGACCCAGAGAAAACTCGCGCCGTCGCAGCATTTCCAGCGCCGAGAGACAAGAAGGCCGTGCGAAGGTTCCTTGGACTATGTGCCTACTATCGGCGCTTCGTTCGGGATTTCGCAAGGATTTCAGCACCGCTAACGAACCTCACAAAGGACGCCGAGAAGTTGTGAATGGGCCGCAAGAGCAAGCAGCAGGCATTCGACGAGCTGAAATGCGACGACTGCAGACTCCGCCTGTTCTTGGACATTTCGATCAGGATGCGGAACCGACATTCACACGGGACCCAAGTAACGCTGGACTTGGCGCGTGTACTGGTTCAAGTGTCACGAGGGCACCGAGCGAAGTTCCGCTCTACGCGAGTCGGAACCTGTCCAAGGCGGGAGAAGAAAATTACTTCACGAGCTGAGAAAGAATGCCCTTGCGGTCGTCTGGGCCATAGCGAAGGTGTGTCCCGTACTTGTACGGGAGCCCGTTCCGTGTAGTCACCGACCATCCACTCGCTTCTGCTGGCTTGCGAACACTCAAGGACCCCATCAGGGACGCCTCGCTCGATATGGAGTCTCCCGACTACAGGAGTCAACATGACTGTGGTCTACAAGTCAGGCCGCAAGCACAGCGACGCCGACTGCCTGTCCCAGAGCCCCCGTCGAAACGCCTTCCGGCAGCAGCGGACGACGATTGACGACGAGTGCTTCCTAAGGCGCAGTGAATACCGGACGACCAGTGGCACGACGTCCACAGAGACGATTCCTGAGTGCGCGCTCTAGTCGAGCACCTCGACGGACCGAGGGGGGATGTCCCCCGTGTCTCTCCGAGCCCTGCCGACCTTCGTCCCTCCACAAGGTGTGCTTTACAAGGGGAGAACTTCGGAGGACAACAGCACAGTACGGGGGGGGGGTCTGCTGGTAATTCCCTCCAGGACCCTAGACGGTAGATCTTTTCAAGCCTGCCACGACGACCCGCACGTCCGGACACCTTGGTTACAGCCGTACGCTGGCCCGAAGTTCGTGAAAGGTATTACAGGCCCAAGCTGCCGAAGACCGTTCACCTTACACACGATCGTGCTGCCACGAGTGCCAGCGACGCAAGAAACCGCCGACGAAGCCGGCAGGTCTCCTGGAGCCGGTTTGCTCCCCCGACCGCACCGTTTCAGCAGATCGGAATGGATATCTACTTTTCCTTTCCCACCATCCACGCAGGAGGAAGGAAACCGGATGGATTCTGCGTCGCTACAGGTTATCTCACACGGTACCCGGAAACGAAAGTCCTTCCTTCAGGACTGCTGTGAAGTCGCCAAGTTTTTATTCGGATCCCATCGTCCTCCGGCACCGGTGCTCCCGAAGTCCCTGATCTCAGACCGTGGATCATCATTCAGGGCCCCCACTGACGCAAGACAGTCCTTCGTCTCAGCCACACCATGCCATCGTCGCACCACGGCGTACCCACCCGCAGACCAACGGGCCTGACGGAGAGACTCAACAAGGACCTATCGCCGAAATGATTCTCCATGTACGTCGACGTGGAGCACAAGACAGGGACGAGGTTATGGTCGGACGTCCCATTTGCCTACTACACGGCCACGCAAGAGACCACCGGAGTTGACACCGTTTCACATGGTTCATGGTCGCAAAGTAACGACGATGCTGGACCGCGATGTTACCAGCACGAACCGGCAGTCGACGGACGCTGCGACGACGCCAGGTGGTTCTCAAACGGGCAGAATAAGTCCGTCCAGGCTCGCCAGGACTTCGTATTCAAGCCAACAACGTGTCGACACTGGCTGCTACAAAACCTTCGCCGTCGGGACGTCAAAACTTCCAGCCCGGAGACAAGGGTGTGGGTTGTGGACACCGATCCGCCGCCGTGGTCCTCACGCGATAAACTCCTGAAGTGCTACTTGGACCTTACAAAGTGCTTCGCCGACTCGGGGATCTAAACTACGAGGTGATGCCCGACGGAACAAGAACATCATCACGCGCCCACCACGACCTGAAGTCCTACACGTCGTGCGCCTGAAGCCGTACTACGCTCGATAGGACTGTGGACCTTATGTGTTCCAAATGACTCTTTAGTTTACCGCCCTTTTTGTTTGCTTTGTTTTGTTTTGTGTTGCATCGGGGCGATGCAATTTTTAAAGGGGGGAGTAATGCCGCGAGCACAGCTGACCAAGCAGGCCGCGCGCGTGGCCTAACGGTTATCGCGCGTGCCTTCCACGCGGAAAGCTAGGGTTCGATTCCTGGCCGCGAGGACGCATTTTTGTTGATTCTGACGTAAATTACTGGTAAATTCTAGAACCGTGTGCTTGTTCGAGGTCAGAATATTCTACACGCAGAACCTTCTACGCCGAATCTTCCGGAACCCCACGCGTGTGACGGCGCGCCGCCGCATTAGGGAGCCGCGCTTTGCGCATGCGCGCCTCTCGTGCTCGCTATCATGTCTCTTTCGCCCGTTTCTTTCCGACGCACTCCTGATAACAAGAATCGGCGCCAGGGGCGCAAGTTATCGCTTCGCTGGCTGTCATGCTGCGCGTCTTCTTCAGCCGCCTCAGCTGCCGCGTGGGTAATTATAGGTGCTCCGTCACTCAGCGCGGCTGCTGAGTCAGCTGAAGAGGACGCGAGGCATGACAGTCAGCGAAACGGCAACTTGCGCCCCTGGCGCCGACTCCGGTTATCAGGAGTGAGTCGGACAGAAACGAGCGAAAGAGACATGACTGCCAGCACGAAGGACGCGCATGCGCAAAGCGCGGCTTTTTAATGCGGCGGCGCGCCGTTGCACGGCGCAGCGATGCATTTCGGCACGCGCTCCCGTGCCCCGCAAACTTTTGCTCCCGACTGTACATAAGGGGCTCCGCGTGGCGAGCCGGAGTCAGTTTCGCCCCAGCGTTCGACTCTGCTCTTTCGCCGACTTCGACGCCCGCGACGCTCTACTTTTATCTTTTGTTTTCTTTTTTATTTTGGGCACAAGTTCGCCCGATTAAACGTTTAGTTTACTCAGTTATTTGCCGCCTCATCACTTGTCATCCGTGACAATATTCACTGAAAAAGGGCTAGGACTTCGATTCACCCATGATTCCCAAAAAAGTACCTCATTCAGTTCCTGGATCTCCTCGTTGAAGTGGGGGACGATCATGTTTCCCAAAACCCAGTCCCAAAACAACGAAGGCTCTTGTAAACTTTCAATCAGCCCGCTCCACACTCGTCAAACAAGGCATCGCTTTTTCCTGTCTGAGGACTGCTTTAACAAGCACGTACATCCACAAATTGAGTTCCAGCTTCATGTCCCAAATTCAACGGCTCAAGGATTCGGGTTATCCTAATTCGGTCCTCTTCAGCTTGCGAAAAAAATGTGAAATACCTTAAAACAGGTCCAGAGATGAAGCAACGTGGCCTCGAGCAGAAAGAGAAAAAGAAAACTTCAGTCATACCGTACATCCACCGCCTTTCCCACTGACTCAAGAAAGTCGCCTTGAGATACAATGGGAATGTTGCTTTTTCCGCCCGCCACAAGCTCCGTTCAGTGTGCTCCGCAGTCAGCAAACGCGAGAGAAAAGACGATCCTACGTTTTACAGCGGCTGCAGCATCAAACACGGAATGCAGTTTTTCGCCTGCGTAGAAGGCGTGGTCTACAAGATTCCGTTTTCCTGCGGGCGTGCGTACATAGGACAGACTGGGCGTTGCCTCAACGTACGACTACGAGAACACCACAGTTCTATGAAAGGAACCGCTTACACACATCTCGCGATGCATTGCCGGGATTGCGGATGCGAACCCTTTTTTTAACCAACACGACAGTGATGTTCCAACACAACCAAAAACTACCCCGAGAAATGATGGAGACGTACCACATAACGCAAAACGGACCCTTGTGTGTGAGCCAGGCCACAGTGACTTTGATGAGCAGTGACATTGGCTTTTTTATCTCGGATAACTCGGCCGGTTTTGTATTGAGTGAAAGAAGCGCCAGGGCCACGGAGGGGCTTGCCTGCACGAGCAGCAGCAGCATCATATGCATTTTCTTTTCAATAGAATCAGTTGCTAGTTCAGCGCTTGTCCTGTGTTTTCTCCTCTCTTTGTCCTTGTCCCAGTCGCGCTGTTAGTTATAATGAACTTTTACTAACTCGCCCAATTGTCCATTTCGCTGTGGTTGAAGTGTTTATCTTGGTTCGTTTGTGTTGCTTGCTTGCCTTAAGGAAGAGCGTTGGTGTTTTCAGGGTTTTCTTGTGTCCCTACGAACAAGTGATCACTTGTCGGTCGTCGGTTTTTTTCGTCCTTTTGTACATTATGGTCTTATTTGCCACAGTTATGTGACCTCAGGCAGCGTGTGTCTCCCTGTGTGGTTGTGGGCCTTTTTAAGGATGTAATCAGAATAATAAATATTTTACTGCGTCCGGAGTTCCGCGCCTGTTCATCCTTTTGCCCCCTCGCTCCAGGGTTACCAGGTCGATTCTTAACCAGCTCGCGTGCCGACTTGCTTTAACTTCAAAGTTATATGTCTTCTTTTCGCAGGATGAAATTTTGTTATAGGTTAGAGAGCTTGAGGAAACCGTTTGAGTAATGACAATGGAACGATTTCCTTCGCAATTGTACAGGAAAAGGCGTCATGCCTCAAAAACTTTATCAAAAATATATATGCTGGCCAAATTCTTTGGTAGGACAAAGCTATATTTCTAGTTTTACAGTTTTTAACTTCTAAAAGACCAAAGACAAATTTCGGTAATATGGTAATCGTCACAGATTGCGTATATGGGAGCTTCTCGAAACTCAGAACTGATCCGCACATCAAACGCACCTTTCACGTGGCTTTTTGAACTACATTCGAAGCGCAAGAGTGTCACAAACGATTTTTTATTGTTATTTTTCTAAAGAAATAAAAACTTGGCCACTTTGGCAATAATTTACCAGGTTTTGATGATGGTAACTTTTGTAATATTCAGTTTTATGACATAAATTAAATATAAAACAAAAGCTTAAACATATACTTATTGACGCAGCACAATATATTTAAATTCAAATAAAGTTATTTTGACAAAAAGTACATTTGAATACAAGAGAAAACTCTAAAAGTACGCATTTCATCATCAATTTTCTTAAAAAAGGTTATTTTTATATATTTTCGTTTTCTTTTTTTGTATAGAGAACCCTCGGTATGGTCTAAAACATCCAATGAAATAAGATGCATTATATACTTTTGACAAATAAATTCGTACATCGTAGAATACGAAATGTTTCCAATTCTATTATAAGATGCGAAGTTTGGTCGTCGTCATTCGCATTCCTATTAATGAATTAATTATTGGCTTACATTTAACACACTAGATAAAGCAAGGCTGATCCGTAAACGCTATGCCATGTTTAAGCTATCAGGGCTTTCCGACACATGTCCAATTTATGAACTTAAAAAAAAAAAAAAAACTGGAATCAAAATAAATGGATTCTTTAAGTTTTTTCGTGAGAATTAAACGCTTATAAATACTTACCTTCAAACGTTTTATGCGGGATGATAGAGTAATTGGGTGGAATAAAATATTTAAGATGTGAGACACATAGAAATTGAAATCGAAACATTCAAAAAGCGTGAGTTGGAAAAGGCTGAAATATCACGCAAGGGCTAGCATTAAATTTCAGGTGTTTTCAACTCTCGCTTTTCCACGTACACCAAACCTTGTAAGAAAAAAGGCTTGTCGAAACCTACCACAATTTGTGAGGAGGTAGGCCTGTCTAGACCTACTACTAGTACATACAAGTTCATAAAATATTTGGTAATGCAAGTTCACAGAACAATGAATGTTACCGAAAAGCGCCGTTAACATGGGTTACAACATTACTATAGGTGCTTAGCTGCATGTTTAACATATCATTAAGAAATCTGCTCTTGTTTTGAGCTTTCGTCCATTAGTGGTTTGTCCGATTGATCTTTACAAAACATACAAAATTCTCTTCCTTTTTTTTTGACAACGAAGTAGTGAGCCAAACATGCTATGACGGCATCCTGGGAGTGCCAGGTGCGTGTAGCAGCGTGAGGAAACTGCTCAAGCATTACGCCTTCCTGCACAACCAGCGATCGACAGAACGTAAAACAACTGGACGTGCTGATGATTTCGTTCAATAGTCGCCCCTAAAGCATGGAATGATTTATCCAAAAAGTGATTCAGTGCATCTGGCCCACTGCTGCGATGCATAAAGAGAGAAACAGGCACTTAGTCCTGTCAATAAGGTTAGGTACTAGACATGTGGACAAAAACTCGAAATAGGGATGTTCTCTCAATTTTATGTTAAAACTCTTTCCTAAGCCTTGAAGGCGAACCTTTAATCCATTTAGGAGGATATCGCATCTCTCCAGGCTTTATGTATTTACAGTGGCAACGTTTTGGTTCAACTGCTCAGCAACCACCGTACGGATTAACTTCAAAATAAGTTTACTAAAAAAACCATTGCAGCGCGGTTGCACATTTCCTGGTCTTGGGGCTACACATTTTCTACGGGATCTTCAATTCCTTCAAACTGCCCCCTTTTCAACCTGCCATTCCTGAGCATTTCTGAAGAAAGCAGTGACACTAATAAATTTTCTGATGTGGCCTTGAGGAAGGTAATTTTATTATTAACATATCTATAACAAGATTTTCGCTCCACGTATTTTGAGAGGGAAATAGGAGGATCAAGTTTGAATTCCGGTGAAAGCCTAAAAATTGCCTTCCCCGGTGGATTTTGCTATTTATCCCTTGGCTCCATCTCTGAGCAACCTTCATATTCAAATTCAAGTGTAATGATTTCTTTTCGCAAAAGAAGAGAGGGCGGAGGGGAAAAAGCAGTCCAGAACTGCTTGACAGAGTCCCCTCCTCCCCTGCTGCAAGAGCAGTGGAACTTATTTATATCAAAATAAAAAAAGAAATTAATGAACAATATTTCGCGCACATAATTAATCTATTAAAATTTACCTTGCGGAGAAAAAGATAACGCGTGAATTTATTAGACATATTCTCAAGTTTGGTACCCAATGATACCGTTCTATTTAATGTTTTGTGGAGCTGGAATTTAAGAGTCTGGTTGAAGTAGTTTGTCCTGGAGCGCGGGAGAGTCCAGGTACCGGCATGACGGTTGGCATAAGAAGTACTATTTGAGTGAAGAGCCTTTAATAGTTATTTCACAATCGAGGTCATGTTGTGTTAATGCGCAGCGACGGACTACTTGAATGACCCCGTTTCTTTCAGTCGAGTAAAAGGTTTGGGGAGCGCGCTTTGCGGATTATCAAACAATCAATCAATCAATCAATCAATCAATCAATCAATAAACCAATCAATCAATCAATCAATCAGTCAATCAAATCAATCTATTCAATCTCTCTCTCAATCTCTCTCTCTCTCTTCTCGGTCCGTCCGTCCGTCCAACCTCTGCTGCGCTGTCCTCGCGCAACGCAGCAGAGGCTGGTTGCTCTATTTCTCCACGGGGCGCGGTGCCGTTGGGGCCGAGAAGCGCTCCGATCGCAGACTGAAACTTAAAAACCCGTCGAAGTTGGGCGGTTTTTCAGATAGCCCTAAAATGACTTTCGTGCCTTCTATTGTTCTGCAATTTATAGATTTAGTGTTTTTTGGTGATGCTTAGCAAGTTTCTAATTGAAACCAAGCCCTTAAACAGTTGATTAAAAAGTTAATTACGCTAAAATAAGAAACAATCTAATTATCCCGGGCTTTAATCATTTTCCTAAATAGGCCCCTGGCCAAGGACCAAAACGACGCAAGCCTTTTTTTGTTGCGACGCGTAGTTTTCGCAATATCAAATTTGTCCTCTTTTCGTGGAACACCCCGTATATATATGCTTAGGGATATGGGCAGAACGGCAAGCAAATTATTCAGTCATCGTTTTCCCAAGTGCCGTGCGGGGAAGTGTAAAATTGGCGACGCATTCCTTTTTCTTTAGCCGCAACATTTTTCTTTCCCGGTGTATTGCTGCGTATTTTCTACTCGAATCACTGGCGTAGCCATGAATTGTTTCGAGGAAGCCCGAGGTGGGCGAGGTGTCCATGACTTTGGGTGCCGGGGGAGAGAGGGAGGGGGGGGGGGGTGGACGGGAAGGCTTAAGCCCCATGAGCCCTTTTCCAGGCTACGCCACTGGCTTGAGTTGGTCTTTTTTCTTTTGCATTGTTTGTTCCGCCGTCGTCTTGGTTACTCGGGGCTCGCGCTATTCGATCCGAGTAGCCCCGGCAGCCTATGTGTAAATGGTGGGCGACACGCGGCGTGGGAACGCCGCTCGCGCCCGATTCGCTGCTCCTGGAAAAGGACACTGCATCGTCACACATAGCAACGCACGGTCGATGCGCCGGCCGGCGGTGGGCGCTGCGCGCATATACCGTTTTTATCGTGGGTAGCGCCATTTTGAATACTATAGCACCATCTACCGAGCGTCAGGTTCCGCGGGCATACTGAATGATTAGAAACGTTGGCGAAAGTGCTCTTTGGAGCGCCGCTTCCGCGTTGGGGGTACTAGTTGGGTGCTCCAATGTACTGGGTATCCGACTGAGGGCGCGTCTTGTGTTCTTGTGTGCCGCGGAGGGCGCTTTTCAGCTCATTAGGAACGTTTTTCCCCCCGCAATATGGCATCCGACTGTGCGGCGATGCCAAGAAGTGCGACACTGAACGCGATACCAACAGAAGGCAGAGGCATGTACTCAAAATATTGTATCAGCTAACAGCAATTGACTTTTCCATCGGGTGTTTTGACGTTTTAGGTGGAGTACACCGTGAATACGTTTGGCGCTTTGTGTCGTTCGCAGCAATGACAAATAATGTGAACGAGGACTCGCGAAATAAAATCATCCCTTACAAAAAAAATATGAACCAGTCTATAGACATCTTAACGATTTTTTAACATACCTGTCCACTTCCTATCTTATCGCCATTTTTCTACAAGGTTTCTACAGATTTCCTGTCAATAGGAGTCTACAGAGCACAGTCGTCAGAAATTCTACCAACTGTCTGTCGCCAACAGTCGTTAGACTTTGCGTCGTCATATTCGTAGATTTTCTACAGACCTGACTTGATAGATCTAGACCATACACACTGAAAACATGACAAAATCGTTGATATGAGTCATAAGCAGTTTTTGTGTTTAGTACGAAACGCTTTTACAACAGGCTTGAAGTGAACTACATAGTCACAGGATTTTATTGTCACAAGATCTGGCCCTGATAAACATTTAAAAAGAATCACACAGAGTATATATACATCAATAACACAGGTTTCAAATCAAACATGCTGTAGGTTGCAGCCTTGACCACTGCCAACACCAGATTTAGTCACCACGATTCCAAATCAATAGGTTGAAACAATCATGCACGCTAGCCTTTTTGTGAAGACAGGACTATATGACCAAAATGTGACTTCAATCTCCAACGAGGGTAACTAAAGGCGATATGCTGCGAGAATGTTCTAAGCTTGATGATTTAAGCCAGCTGACTGAGACAGAAAGGAGGATAGCATCGCAACCTTCTATCAGCGTGCGTCGGCGATTCATCGTGTGTTGAAAGTCAGACGATGTGCTGTCCGTGGTGTCTTTTATGTGTAACTCTTTCGTAAAAAAAAAAAAAAATTGAAGTTTAGAAACGCGAACCTAACAGTGTACCAATAATTTTTAATTTATTGATAAAAAGAAATATATATATACATATATATATATATATATATATATATATATATATATATATATATATATATATATATATATATATATATATACATATATATATATATATATATATGTATATACATATATATTTATATATTTTTGGACATCGTGCGCAAAAAATAGTCGCGCTTAGTTCTTCACTCTAAATTATAATGCGAGTTATACGACGTAAAACATAGTGTCTTCAAACTTGCCCCGTTTAGAATCACTTTTAGGCTGGACAGCTTCTTTAGAAATTCGAAAGCTGGCCTTCAAAGAGCTGTCCTGTTCAATCGGGATTGGCAGCAGGGTAGACGCTATACGTGTTTTAGGCCAATCGTGTCTCCGGTTAGGGTCACGTGACTACAGTCTCGAAGCTGGTGATAAGGCAGAGCACGGAACCTGACTAAAAGCCCAAGGCCACGCATAACATCCACTGCACTATCAAACTTGGGTACAAGTGACAGTTGCGTTCATTGTTGAGATGGCCCTGCAGATTAGCTTTTGTAAGCGCACCCCCCGTTTTGGGCTGCTTCCTTTCTACTCCTTCTCTCTTTTTGTCTCTCTCCCTAAGCTGAAGGCGTGGTAGGTGCTTGAATCCGAAGAGTGATCACGTGGTTTCACGGATGACGCATTAGCCGTTGACAAACCCGGAATGCCTGCGAAGACCGGACCTAGTTTAGCGTGTGATGCGGCCTGCGGACCTGCTGTAGATTTCGCTTCTGTGGTAGATGTAAATCTAGTTCCAGAGTTCCGATCACCAGCAGCGCATTTCGTCTTAGTGCCAAGTGCGATCTTCGACATGCGGATTGCCAAGACCATGGATATTCTTTCGGCAGCGCCTACACACCGGTAATCTTCCTTTGTTGTGGGCATACATGTGACCACTAGCTTCGACGGACCGAAGACACGACGGACCGCCTTCTCTTCCATGTGAGTGACAAGGAGAGGTCCTCCTGACCATTTGGGATAGGTATTCTTGCTACGCAATGTACGTTTTGTCACTATCCGATGAGTTTGAACCGTGTCGAACTCTGTGCCAGGAATCTCCGACGAGTTCAACGTGTAATCGAGAGCGATCGGCCCGAAAGGGCCTGTACAGCGCTATTTGTAAGTGCTTTTTGCGCCCTAAAGTCAAAAATTAAAAAGTTAATTGAAAGATTTTAGTTAATTTGCTAATTAGCTAATTTCACCTATTTTCTAGAGGCCGCCATGGCCATTTGAAAATTTGGCGCAACTAAAAAAAAAAAAACAGCCTGCATACGTCCCTAGTGTAAAATAGACTTGCTAATGGAGCAGCAATTTGAAGACACTTAACTTTTTCATTACCAAGCAAAGTCTAGGCTTCTATGAAAGCTGCAGGCAGAAGCTGGTAGCTTGGCGTTGATTGGAGTGTTTGGCCAGGCCAGCCTTCATTGGTGGCGCAAGCTACTGCCCGTTACAAAGGTTACAGCCTCTATCGTCCATCATCCATGGTCTCCCACCCTTTTTGCTTCCAACGTATCATGCCCGTTTTTCCTAATTATTGGGCAAGTGAGCCTGTGAATGGGGCATGTGCATGTCCCCAGTTGAGTATTGGGGAGCTGCTCAACTGGAGATTTTAATAGATGCTAACTTGTCATCTCTCTCTCTCTCTCTCTCTCTCTTTTTTCAAGCCACACCTGTGCACTTTTCAAGGTCGATGCAGCAAAGATCAAGCACAGCCTATCAAGCATGCTGACCAAGCAGAACAAGTAGAACAAAACACTGCTCAACAACTGAGAATAAAAAAAACGAAAAATAAGAACATTTTGTCTGGTCTTTGAGTGTGTAATGAAGCAAGTGCTCTGCATGCAGCATATGCATCCGTACACTTCAGAATTGATAACTAGCATTACACAAAGATAGCAAGTGGCCTATTTTCTGCAGATAATGGATAGAGTTGAGGGGATTTGCCTGTAGAAAGTGGATAGAAAATGGATAGAAACTGCTATATTCTCCATAGTGAGAAGATAGAAACTGTGGCCACTTGTCTACAGCAATTCGTTAGAAACTCTCTTCTTGGCGCTAGAAATGGGACAGGAGTGTTGCTAGAATGTCTGTATGTTTGCTGTACAGAGTCGCCACATTATCTGTACACTGAAGTCTACACAAAACCTGTAGGAAGCAGCGGCCAATAATCTGTAGACAATGGTTAAAAAAGTGGATACATTCTCCCTATGATATCTATGCTCTTTAGCCGTAATTATGTCTAGAAATTCTGTAGAAATTGGTTAAATTTTTTTGTAAGGGATTTGAGGGAACGAACAAACCTTTAAGATGTTTGTAAAAGTTTTATTTGAGAATCCCGTGTCGACAACTGAGAACTTTGTTGGGAACTCCAAGCAGCAAAATCGAGATGGGCCCGTTGCCGGAGCGAGTCGATCAATGATTCCACGATTCGAAATTAATGCATGAGCACGTTTCAGCAATAGAAGTGAAGGTTGTTTCCAGTAACAATACGTACTAATTTTCAAAATAAAAATAATCCAGTCACATTGTGACGGTCAACAAAATTTCGCGGCTCTCAGGTATCGCGCAGGAGATAGCGATTCAGGAAGACCGATAAAACTAACTATTCGACGATTTTCAGCCACACCCGACGGCGGAAACGAGCCTTCAACTAAGCGATGTAGATGATAAAATGTATTAAATGTCACAACTGCAAAATATTAACATTCAGGTATATTAAGTTAGAAAATGTCGAAAGCCATTCTCACGAGAAAACTTGCAGCACCTTGAGAGTGTTCCCCATGTCCATCGACGGCGCAGCGTTAGGTTCGGTGAGCGCTTCATTTACAAAATATTCCCAGTTCACCCGAGAAGATGGCGTTAGGGAAACGTATTCTCGATTTTCGGACGCAACCCGCTGCTGCCAGACGACTTGGTCATTTGGAAAGCGACGAAATTTGAAGACATAATTGCAAACATTCACCATTCAAAAGATCATGTCGCAATATTCTTGAACTGAATAGAGATTGAAAGCGAAGGCAAATCGAAAATGCAACTAAACCCCGGTACCAAGAAAACGTTTTACACTCTTAGAAAGAGGTGTACACGTATGCGCACCGTGTGTCCGTGATTTTTTTTTTTGATTTTTTCCTCCATTGGTATTGGGCTTTAGTTATGGTTGTGCGCGACTAAATTTATTATTTGTTTACGCACCCTGGTTCCCCAGCAGAAAAGATTGACTCAATCAGTGCTCGAAGCCACTTTTTTTTTGTGGCAACAGCGATTAGCTGAGGATTCCGTTGCGTATTATTATGTTAGTGGTCCAACATAAAAATAAAATAAGATTTCGGTGCTCTATGAAATAATTCAGAAGACGCAAAAGAGACTATTTTTTTGTATTAACATTGTCTTGTGAATTTGTAAGGGCATGTACGAGTCAAGTCATATTTCTGTTTTTTTAAAGATTTTCTTACTTTATGATTTGGGGTGCTTAAAATTGATATTGTTGTACTTGGAAGTATGTTCTTTGCGGGATAGAAATGCGTTCCGTATAACATTCGGGGGCAGCACAATCCAAGCCATTGCTAGCGTTACGACAGCACTTCTGTTTCCCCGCATCCAGCCCAAACTCACGAAACACAGACTGAACAGACGAAGGCGCACAAGGTGATCGGGGATCAAGCCGACACCATGTAGTTGAACCGGTAGGTGCCGGCATTGGCATAGCACAAACAGTGACCAAAACGAACCATCGTATAACGGTGTAAACTTTGGGAAACACTGTACTTCCTCACGCTCTATGTTAACGTTCTTTTTACGTCGAAGCTTTTTATGGCTCTAGTTCCGTGGTGTTTTCGTGTGCATGACCAAAAACAAAAAACTCTACGCTCGCACCACCGCACGCGCCGCACGCGCACGCCTTCCCCGTATAAAGGACTTAAAGTAAATAACCAAAATAAGGCGTTGACGAACGCGCGTACAAGATGACATTTGTTTTAGGCTTTTGCTTTCGAACAGTTAATGATGCAGACGCCGGCAGGTGCGGCGCGTGGGACACCCTTCCCTGCATTCTCCTTGGTGCTTGGGTAATTTAACAAGAGGTCTATTCAGAGGATTAGTTATCAATAGGCACCATTTTTCAAGCTCAGTAGACGCTCAGGTAGAAAATAAAGGTTTCTAAAAGATTTACCACTGTGCGCTCCAGGTCGGCCCTATCTAAGCTCGCACCACCCTCTCTTTGTCCTTCTCGTCGTTCCAAGCGCTTGCGTGCGTAGTTTGCGTTCCTTCCGCTCTTCCGGGGTGGCTGTCCCGCCGCGCGTGTCTACTTTACGCCGGGTGGCGGTTCCGTCGCGCGTGTTTAGTTTGCTCCGGCTCCTCGGGGCGGGTCTGTGTCGTGTGCTAAACATCTTCGCTGGTCATCCACATTCAAAGAGTGGAATAGATCATGATTATTCTTAAAGATGAAACGAAGATAGGAAGCGTTGAACGATCACAGCCTTTGATTAGGCTTAAACGTAAGTGGCGATGTGGGGGTTGGAAAACGACGACATTTTGCGATAGGCCTCGCAACTCATCAGTAATTAAATTTTTTGTCCCTAGTGCCACAGTATCCTGGATAATATTCGCAGATGGTAATATTTATAAACTGCTATTTTCCTTACTTACATAAAAAAATGTGACTTGCAATTTGTTTTTAAATTTTAATTAGGCAGGCTAGACGCGTGCATGAAAACCTTTATATAATATATATAACATGCTTAATGTTTTCTGTCAAATTGAAGTCAACCAACAGTATGAGTAAGTGCTAATAAATAATTAACAATCTGTCAGAAACACATGGCTACGACCTGGCTTTGAATGTTAAAATAAAACTTCAAATATATCGCCTTTTCGACTGTACGGATTTATAGTCCAGACCATACCTAGGATTTAGACCATACGGGGGGGTTTTACGTACTAACGAAGCGAAAATATTTGAAATTGACTTCTTGAAGAAATTGATGTCGAAATTGAAACTTTTAATGTTTCTTTTTGTTTTCAATAGAGCGTTCTTCTAAGATAAGTTTTTGTCTATAAATATATTGTACTTGTTGAAAGGGTAGTTGTTTAAGCATTCATTTGATATATAATATTTCATTTGATAAATAAAATCATTGAATTGAATGTCACAAAATTAATTATCATCTAAACCGGGTAAATTGTCCTTAAGAAAGCGAGGCTCTGGATGTTGTACAAGAAAAAATAAAACAGCAAGAACGCGTGTAAACATAATGCACTTTTAATTCAGTTCGAAACGCCTGTAAAACGATTTTGTTGTACGGGAGGTGTTTGAGTCTTACGAAGCTTCCAAATACACGACCTGTGACCATCGCCCAAATCCGAAAATCCGCATTTAGCCCTTTAGAACTGAAACACACACACAAAAAATATAAATGTTTCGCAAGCGGTTTTCAGTTTCGTCCTGGGGAATACTTTTCCCAGCACATACATACCGTCGAATCCCGCAAGGACGCCCACCCAAAATGAAGAGATAAATGGTGAAAAACATGGGGTGGGCTATCTTTGGGGATGCCACACCAAATCCTTTATCAAAAATTAATGATAAGCGCCTGGGCACGCGCTACAAACCACATGATGCGAGAACTGATACCGCAGAACGCGGACACGGCAAATTCGCGTTTCACGATGCTATAAACACGCGGGAATTCGCTACAAACTCCCGTGTCACGAGAAAGGATACCGCAAGTGGCCGACGCAGCAGATTCGCGTTTCACGGTACGAAGGACTCACGGAAACCCGCCGAGAACTCGCATCTCAAGGTGACGCATAGCGCAGATCGCGGACGCAGCAGATTAAAGTTTCATGACGCAATAAAGACGCGGGAACCTGCTACAATCTTGCCTGTCACAGAAAGTGATATCGCGCGCGCAGATCGCGGACAAAAACACGGGAGTACGCTACAAACTCGCATGTCACAGAAACAAATACCGCAGATCGCGGACGCAACAGAATCGCATTTCACGTTGCAATATACACGCGGGGACAACTCGCGTCTGTTACTTAACAGCTGAAAATTGATATCGCGCGCGCAGATCGGGGACAAAAACACGGGAATCCGCTATAAACTCGGGAACGGATAGCACAAATCGCGAACGCAGGCCGATATCGCGCTCAGATCGCAGACAGAACCCGCTATGAGCTCGGTTCTCGGACACACCGGTACCGCCGATCCCGCCGTTCATGCGCAATTGCCGTCGGACATCGCTTGACGTCCAACGGGAATCGGGGGGTGGGCGATGTTTCGGAATTTTTATGTTACAGATAATTAGCCAGAAAAACGGGATGCACCAGGTCGAGGGGGAGGGTGCCCTTACGCGGGGGAGGGCGCCCTTACGCGATTTTACGGTTTATATTTTCGAACCTTTTTGAAACGTGACGACATTTTTCTGCACAATGTCCAACGACATCACCCCGAGAACAATCGATCGGCCTGCCGATGGTCGTGTGGGAATGTTGCCTGAACAGTAGAACCCATGGTATTGTGACTAGTGTTATACCCCTGTCAGACGGGCACGTTAAATGACATTTAAGCAAAATGACATTACAGCTCGGCCAATGAGCGTGAGCGATAAAGAACCAGGATCACGTGAAGAACCAGGATCACGAGCTGATTCGCCGAGCGGTGAATGACATTCGATCAAAATGACATTTACTTTCCCGTCTGACAGGGGTATAACTGTCATTGTGCTACGCCCTGTTTAACCTTTACCGAATGGGATTGCGCTCTCGGGGTAGGCCTGACCAGGCTTCAAATATGACGGAAAGCAAGCATGCCTCTTATTTTACGTATTTGCAGGGTGTTTATTTTAAGCACAACAAATATGTCAACAAATTTTAAAAATAAAAGCCACACTATTGCGGTTGTGCAGGTCAGTTATACGGCCATGGGAACATAATATAGGTGGCTAATATTCAAGATAAGTGAAATAATAAGCCAAACTTTGGGAATTAAGTTTTTAATTAGTGAAAATAGACACTAGGTTTCAATCAGAAACTTGCAGAGCGTCATTGAAAACCGGAACATTAGTCATTTTTAGAAATACTTTAGCCGTTTCGAAGCACGGTAGTGTGCTAAAGTTTCTACGCGTGCAACAGGAACAAGGCTACAACTATATTAATTTACAGTGAAAACGCACGGGCGCGTTATCGCAACGGTAGCCATGCTCTTCCTGGACCAATAGTAACTTTTGCGTTTCACCGTGGTGGTTTCCACGTGCTTTAAGTTTTCCTAATATCGACAGATTTAGTTGTTTACGATGACGCGCAGCAAGTTTAAGATGAGAAACATGTGGGCATTTTCCCTATTTAAACCTTAATTAACATACTTTAGTTAATTAGCCAAATGATTGTTACGAGTCGCCTGCTATACTATGTCCCCCTGCCCATATAACTCACCTGCACAAACCGGATTAATACGTTTTGCTTTCACGTTTTTTTTTTCTTCAACAAATCTGTTAAACGTAAAAAAAGAATCACCCTGTATATCTAGAGTTCGGGATGAATGAGTGGAACAAAATAAATTAGAAATATCATAATGATGGCACGTAAATTTACTTAGTTTTACCTAGCCGGATAATGTATTTCGTTGATATATTGCTTGTTGCAAAGATAAATAAAAAACAACAAACACTCTGGTGACATAGTAATAATTATAATAAACGCGGGTGCTACAGTCGGTAAAATTGTATGACACTGCCTAAACAAAATAGTTTTTTTTTTATTTAAATACACCACGGATTCTTAAGTAGTGTTTTATAATTATGACATTTCATCAGTGATATAACATCTGTTACTTGTATGGGAAATATAAGCTTTCAAAGTAGTGCGAGTCTGTTTCATGCTCTCTCACATATTGCAGCTCTCTGTCAATAAATATCGCAGACCCTTTGATGACGTGGTTTGTGGTCGCAGTAGATAAATAATATCTTTGTTTTGGTGAATTATACATTTGTAACAAGGGTAGTATAACAAAGATAACATTGTTGGATGAGCTTCTGGGGTGCAGGGGTTTGTGAAAAGGAATTGGGCAGAGTTAAATAATAATATGACAAATCTGACAATCATGAAATGATCATCACATGACCCTGACGCATAAGGTGTAGAGCTCAGAGAATATGTGCTCTTTGAAACCCACACCATTCATTGCATCAGACTTGTACACGTTACTGAAAATTATTAAGGAATTACATTTACAATTACTCGATGCTAAATGGTAATTTATTACAATTACAATTACCCTCCCATAAAAGTAAGTGACGGTTACCCCAAAAAGTAATTCGTTACTTTCGTGGCGTTACTTTCAACAATATTGTCTTCAATTAAGAAACAAAAGGAAGAGGGTTATTCAAGTTCTTAATGTTGCAACCTGTTCCATTTAATGAGCTTGAGTATTCTCAGCAACAGCTGGCTCTCGAAAGTCTCGTCAGACATTTTGCGTTGTTTCTTACTGAAGATGTCGACTGCTACGCTGAACACCCTCTGAACTGAGGCATTGGATGGGAGTGCCATATTGTTCCTCACGAATGCTTCATGCTCCGCATTGAGCTTCTTCAGCGAAGCATTGGAAGTACTATTTACCTCAAAGATAGAGCAAAACTTCGTCGTTGCAGCCGTTGCCTGATATTCAAGAGTTTTAGTAGATCGTTCCACTATATCCGATATGGATACCCGATAACAATACGATGCATGCGCAAAGGCGGCGGCGGGGTATTGGGTATCGTTATCGGAGTCGTCGGACCGATCTACTAAAATTCTCCATTGTGGAAACCGCGAAGCTGTAGAAGTCATCATACATCTAGCCAAAACTAGAATAAGAATTGATTTATGTCCATGTTACTATACCGGCATATATTGCCAGACAATAGCAAAACATAGTTGTAACAGTATGGTGATAATTAAATAATAAATACGGTCTGGCTCGATATTCCTCTTTTTTTGGTTCTGAACAGGTCGAGCCTCGATTGAGATGTCGGTGAATAAAAAAACGTTTCCAGTATATGCATATAAGTAATCGAAAAAAAAGGATACTCAATACAACAATTAATTAGAACGTCGCTTAAAACAAGTAAATGTAAACTCACGTTTGCCGTGTGTACCTTTCTTGATGCCGTTCAAAAACGCACGGAGCACGAACTGACTGTAGTTTTTTCTGCGTTCTCCAGATAGACGTCCGCTGATGCCACGGGCAGCGAAGGGCAGAGTACTAAGTAAGCCGCGCTATGGCCCCACTCACGAGTTTCACTCTCTCCTCAAGTCCAGAATATCAAGTCTACGACAGCCACCATTATGTTTTATTTGTAAAAATATCTGCTTGAGATAAGATGCGCCCATGCTGGGGTGAAAACAGGAAGAAGAAAGGAAGACTATTACCATTTTCGAAGTGCCCGCAAAAAGCTTACTCACAAAAAGGGTGACTGAGATGCAGATAACCTGGCTGGAATTCACCAATAAAGTGGGCCAACCCTAGAAGTTGGACTACAAAAAGTAAGTAGCTTTTAAAATAGGGTCAAATAAGGTAAAAGAAGCAGAAACAAAATACATCATGTCTTCTAAGAAAAGATGATAAGTGTGCAGCAACGAACGAGGAGGCTTGTGGCAATAACAGCTTCACATATTATCATATCTCTTTTTATGAATTTTAGGGTAGACGGAGAGTTGTCTCATGTTGTGACCTTATGAAAATAGTCGTAGTCACTATAACCGAGAAGGATATTGTTATTTCTTGACTGTGCACTTACTGCCTCGAGCTTCTCGAAGAGGCACACAATCACTTGGTACCCTCCTCTCCCTGTCTTCGATCGCAAAAAAAAAGGAAGGGGCTTAAAAAAAAAACGGTTATAACTTGCCCCCCCCCCCCCTTTTTGTATAAATGTCCATTTGGGTTTTTTGACATTGTCGTTAAAGTCTAAAAAAATAGATTCAGGGGCTTGGTGTTGCAAAAAAAAAAATGCTTTGCGGAACTGAAGAGTGCCAAGCCTCCCTTTACTGCGCTCGACTTTACCAAAATAAAAACAACCCTTTCTTTACAAAGAGGCGGGGGGCTTGGTTCTAAAAAAATGTAAAGGATTACAAGGAATCTGTTACGTAAAAAATGCAAGGGAATTACTTTAAAATTAGTCTAGAAAATATGTAAATATTTCGTTACTAAATTACTGATAAATGTAATTCAGTTACTTGTAACGGATTACGTACAAGTCTGCATTGCATAAACAAATTTAGCCAGCACGAATACAGTGCGTGTCTATAAATGATAGCCCTCTCTTTGTTTTTGCTGCTGGCCATCTACGAGCAACACAGGAACATCCAAGATTCAATATACAACAACGATAACATGCACCGAGGAGGACTAAAGCTTCGATGTCTCTTTATCTGAATCCAAAACGTCAAGAATTTTAGCGACTAGGAAATTGGGCCCCCTTTATCCAAACTATCTTGCTGAACAGCCTATACACAAAGGAATGTACCTACCCACCACCGTTCAGGTCTTTTTAATTTTTGCACTTAACCGATCGGAAATTTAAGTGACTTCTAAAGGGCACATATACACGTTGTTAATAATCTGTTTGAGTCTCTTTAACTGCTTTCTTAGTAAAATAACTTCATTACCATTTATTTAGATAGAATTTAACCGCGAAATATTACAGTTGGGCTGCATGAATGGCATTCCGATTTTGTATGTGCACTTTATAGACTTCTCGGTTTCGCTAAATCATTAGTTATCGGTGTAAAGGACTAACCATGAAAATAATGAACGGGCCAACGGCCAGGGACTGACCACTTCAGAAAACAGAGTGCTTGGCGTCCGTCGATGTAGCTTGGTGGATTCGCTAGTCACTTAGCACGACTAGCCAATTTATTTAATTTTTATCTTCCGCTAACTACATGTATGACCTCGTAGGAAATAAATGTTTATTTACGCGAGTGATATCATCATTCGTTTATTTTCGAACTCAACACCGGGTATGCCTAACAATTCGCAACACCTGGTGCAAATGGCCATTTTCCCTTCGTTCATGGGGGTTGAAAGGCGAATTCTCTTCCCGTGAAACATTGCGAGAATCGCTTCAAGTTGAGTGATTACTCTAAGGTGCCTTCATAATATGCCGTTAACAGAGGTTCAAGTCGACTGCAGCCACGCACAAACCGCTAAAAAACGTTTTAAAGTACCTGGCATCCTTCGCGTTCCTCTGCGACGTGTTTCGCGAAGAAACGAAGACATGGCTGCAAGTAAACTCATTGGAGCGGGTTGTTTCATTGGGAATCGCAAAGTATTACAGCAAGAACACTTACTTTTTACTATACAGGGTGTCACAAAAAAAATTTTCATGGTCTTTTTTACCGCAAAATAAACTAGGCATCGCCGAACGCTCATTTTCCGCCCAAGGGTAGAGCTAGAGGTAACAACCAAATGCCAAAGTTTCAGCCCGATCCGATAACTTAATCAAAAGTTATAGGTGGTTTTCTGAAAATTTCAATGGGAAAATGGTGCCCATTATTGCCCGTTTTCGGTTTCTGGTGCCATAGAGCCCCATGTGTTCGAAAACGCCGTCGGCCGCCATTTTCCCATTGAAATTTTCAGAAAATCAGTTATAACTTTCGATTAAGTTATCGGATCGGGCTGAAACTTTGGCATCTGGTTGTGACCTCTAGCGCTACCTTTGGGCGGAGAATGAGCGTTCGGCGATGCCTAGTGTATTTTTGCGGTAAAAAAGACCGTGTAAATTTTCTTTTGCGACACCCTGTACTTTGGTTTAGTTTTTGTCCAGAGGCAGCCGACAACAAAGAGCATCAAAAACGAGAGTCGCTACACCTTTTCTGTTAATGATTGGTTCAGAGATAATAGAACACGTTCAGAGATGATAGAAGGCGTCCAGAGACACGATGAACACCATGATTATACGATGTTCACACTATCCGACTGGTCCCAACATCTTGTAGCGTCGACTCCGTCTGGACTTAAGATGAAACGAAGTATACGAGATGCATCCCATGGGTCATTCAAAATAACCTCTGAGGAATGGGACTGCTGAACACAAATCATTATACATGTAACACAATTTATTGCTGAGGTGACAACTGAAGAAACGCGAACCTTTAGTATGACGACGACAAAAGGCGGAAGAGCGTTGAAAGAAGTCAGTCATGTCCA
The DNA here is from genome assembly GCA_013358835.2 of Ixodes persulcatus. Lineage (NCBI taxonomy): Eukaryota > Metazoa > Arthropoda > Arachnida > Ixodida > Ixodidae > Ixodes > Ixodes persulcatus. Next base: position 365,913 of record JABSTQ010009060.1, read on the forward strand.
GTGTACGTTCATGTCGGTGTTTATTCTAACAAGGACTATTAGCCTAGGCTACTAAATTATGTTTTTCTTCTCCTTTTTCTGGTGTCCTTTTTATCAGTCTATAGAGCGTCGATAACTCGGGCAGAAAGAAAAACATTCAACGAAAAGAAACTGCGCAATTGAGACGTGGTTTTGCCGGTGGGTCGCTTTGTTGCCTTCGCCGTACACGGCGCTGGTGGCCAACACCGTGCGAAGGCTTGGCACGGGGCGCAGATGACCGAGGCAGTCGCCCTGACCCGGCCATGCGTCGGGACATCTGGAGCCCAGCGCAAACGATCTCGGGAACCGCTCCACAAAGCGCGGCGAGGACGAGAGAGAGATATACATTAAGGAGGAAAAGAAAGAGAGATTATCCTTTGTACGGACACAGTTACACTGATCCCCTAGGCTCGCGTTCACTTCTAAACAGAATCGGAAGTTCGCTGCGGTGATTAAACAACCGTATCATTCCGGTACAACATTACAAAAAAAAAAAAAAATCGAAACAGTCTGAATCGCAGCGGCGCACGGACTCGTCTGTATTCAACGCTGGCGTGTCCAGAGAGCAGAAGAGGGGATTACGTTTTTCCGTGTTTCGCAGAGAGCCAGACCATCGCTCGCAGCGACGGCCCGGGATTATTGTAATTTGGGGCACAACGGGAGGAGCACGCCGGGTCGCGGCAGCGAACCCGCGCGTCGTCGACGCCGCACTGGTTTCCTGGGCGACCGGGAACTTGCCCTGTGAGTATTTCAGTAGCGCGACGCCAACCGACTAACAAGCTTGGCGCTAATAGACCTTTTCCTAGATGAAAACACAGAGAGGGAGAAAAAAAGGCGTTTACTGGAAATATACCGTGTTGATTTGAAAGATGTTTACTTTACACATGGGAATGGGCAAATGGAACGTGTAAAAAAGATAGAAAAACAAATTATAGCAGAAAGAAACTTTTGCCATTATTTAAATGACTGACTCACCACCGGTTGCAGCCCGGATTCATTTACACACTGTGTGGCGGGAGTTGATAATACAAGCACGCCATAGTGTTCCGTACTTCAGGGGCTTACGGTAGTTTGTTTAGATTGTTATTCATAAACACGCGGCGATAGCGATACACGATGTTTGTTCGAAAAAACAAATAGTAATATGTTTGGGAGAACAGATGAAGAAAAACAATCGTGGAATAAAAACGAACGAAACGGAAACCGGAAGTGCGCAGCGGCATGTCGACAGTGGGTGGTAGGGGTTGTTTGCGAACGGACACTCGTGAATGGTAGGGCACAAGCGACGTGCGGTAAAAAAAGAGGCATAATGTAAAAAAATAAATAATCGTTGTTGCAGACAACAGCGCGAGCAGGGCGCTCGCACCTAAAACCCCAGCATCCTCACTGGTATTCAAATGATAAGGCGAGAGGTATTAGGCGGTGGCGCAGTGTTGGGCTTGGAGGCGGAGGGAAGACTCGAAGACTGATTCCATTCGTGTAGGGAAAAGAAAGGTTGGTTGCCGGGCGCATCAAAAGACAGTTGACCTCTAGCTGTCTTATTTTTATACAGAGTTGTTTTTATTAGCAGGTATAAAGCACGGAACAGTCAGCACGAGCAATCGATCGTCGGTTTTTGCTGTTACTCATTACAAGTAAAACACTACACTGTCATCGGGAGTTCCTGTGCTGTAGGATGTGTTCACCTAAAGCATAAACTCAGGCAGTAAGGATTCGAGTCCGTCAATCATACGACTGTGTAAAACGAGAAAAAAAGGAAACATTTTTGTTTGCGCGAACTGCGTCAGGGCAATACACTAAGAGCAAATAGCGTACTCGAAGGTACGTATAAGTATAAGATTACTCCGCAAGAGTTTCTTCTGCTATGCAATAAATAATTTTCATACCCTCATAACGTGGGAAACCAAAAAAAAAAAGGCAAGAAGCCCTTTTTTATGTATTTCGAATAAGAAAACAAAAAACACAATAGGCACAAACCCACACTTTGTAGATTCACCGGAGAGCTTTTCAATTTCTCAAATTTGCCAGCGGGCACAAGGAAAAGTGTAACAAAGCGATACATGTGAAACATGCAGGTCAGACTCCAAAAATTGTAATCTTTCGAGGGTATGAAAGTTGAAAATATTCAAAATCGGCATTTTATTGCGTAACCAATAATTTGGATAGAATGCTATTGGTTAGATCTATTCCCCGATTTTGGCAGGAACTTTAACCATTGCTAGAGGTTTAACTGATAAACATATTGAACGCGTTCGCATGAATTGCTTGAGTACCTCCTTCGTTTGTCCGCAACCATGAAATTGCGCGAATTGCGAGTGAGATTCTTGCATTATTTCCAGAGCCTTCCATAGCGTGGATTGCGGCGGATACGTCATGCGACTCCGTCTGCGCCGTGACTCGGATACCCTGAGCACTTGTTTACACAAGATGCAGCAACTTAGGCATAGTTTTCTAGCTATCGTCTTTAAGTTAGAATATTGCAAACATTTCACGTGCACAATTTTTTTTTATTTTGTTTACTTGGTATACTTTAATCTTGTTCCTGATCAAACAGAAGAGGTTCTCTGGACAATTATCTGCGCGATTGGCAGGATCACTGCTAGACTTTTGAATTATTAAAACGCGAAACAAAATTCGCAGCCGGAGCGGATCAGAACACTTGGAGACATATCGCGAAGCGACTAATAGCGTCAACTTTGCCCCGCACTGTTTGTTCTTATTATGACGGTGGTTTCAAAGTCGTTAAGCGTAGAACGCTTTATTTAATGCCTAAATAATATTTAAAAAAGTGTCTTAGCTACGCGGCCCACAGTACGAATGTTTTTTCACGGCATCAATTAAGATAGTTTTTGAAATGCGTCTTTCAAAACCTTCAGTCAAAATTATCCCCATCGCGGGGCTAGTCAATTCGCGCAGATTTGGTCCGAAAACCACGGGCGCGTAGGCGCGCGGGTGGCGCACTCCGGCGAAAGTAGCCGAATTCCGGTACGTTTTTAGGAACCCATTTCCCACTGGACGACGTTATCGTTCCCACGGCGTGCGCCATGCTTCCCCGGAAAATAGGCCTACGAGCAACCCCCGCATAGGAGCAGGCATACGCGAGAATAGAACGCCGGGAGATATTCGCTCCAATAAAATTTTGAGTCCCGCGCAGCCCCGTGTCGACGAGCCCTCGCGACACCCGCTGTGTGCTTGGTTATTTTTGTTGTTTCGGTGCTTAAGGCAGGCTTTGAAATACGTGTATGTGAACTGTCACGTTGTACTCCTGCAACATACACAAGAAATCAAAGAAAGCGTGAAAAAAAAAGAAGCGTAATATTTTCTCAAACACGTGTGCTGGCGGTTTCATTGCGAGGGCTCTGCCTTTACGATCCGCCTTAACTCGGTTTCGAAACTGGCCAGAAAGCGCGCTTGTGGACTTTGACTTTACACGAGGGGACTGCGGCATTTTGTGACGGTGGAATTGTCAACTCAGCAAGTTGAAACGCGGTGACGCCTGTGTTGGATTATTTCCAGGCGATCCCTCTTGTACTTAGGAGCTGGTGCTGCCGCGTTTGTGAATCCCTGAGCTTTGCGTGGGAATTCGGTAACTATAGCAAAAAAAATATATATATTTCATGCAGGCAGCTCGGGAAAAGTAGAAATAAATTAGGCCCAGTGCGGAGGCCGGATTATATCCGTAGATACCCTACCGATGGCTGAAGAGAATCTGTTGACAGCCAATATATTTTCAATAGTGGCTCCTGATAGAACGTTCCAGTGAGTTGTTAGCGGTTCTGAAGTAACTGGGAGAGATGACAAATATCACCTGGTCGACTTTCGAACGAAAGAAAACACGCACCTTTCCAGCTCTTATCACCGAAAAGAAAAGTCCCAAGTAACTTCTGCGATTGCACCGCAGAGTCAGGACTTCCTTCAAGAAAACTACTGCGCACGCTCACTTTCAAGAACCCAAGAGACAGATATGGCAGTGCGCGGAAGGCCATTACTTGAGTGGTGCGGTCGCTTTCTTTGGTGGATTACAAGACTCCAGGCATGAGTGCACAGCTCAGTGACAGCCTTTTTTGCCTGGACGATAAACGCTGGAAAGCTGCGTAGAGGATCGACCCTATTCACAACTCGCATGGAGTCGAGGCCGCCTAGCGAAAAAGACTCGAGGGAAAAAAAAAGGGGGATCTCCCGCCCACCCAAATGTGCACCGAAAACTGGAGCGGACTGGAAGCAAACGAGTACGACAGAGGAATGGGAACGAAAGGCGCGAGGTCGATGTTGCGAATTGCTGTACCTGCGCGGGTACCATCCGCGCACGCTCGATAACGGAATCTTTGTACCGCTGTGGGTGCCCTGTCCCCTTTCTTTCTCTTTTCACAAATGTGTTCTTTTAACTTTCATTTATTGTGTCTTCCTTTTTTCTTTCTTTCTTTCCTTTTTTTTTTGTGAAGGTACACAGTCGAAAACTACCAAAAGAGGCCCCACTAATCGATACGGGAGCCCGACTTTGAGGCGACAGCTGGAGCCAGTTCTATTTGCCCTTCTGCCCAAGCCCGAAACTTCTTTGCCGGGTTTTGCAGTTTTACCGTTGGCGTCGCCGCCGCTGTGAGTGCGCAGGTTGCTCGACACGTGACCACAGCTTCCTGGCTACGAATATCGCAAACCTGCCGAGGAGCTTCGAGTTCGACCAGGTTTGATTTTTTTTTAACTTTAAACGCTAAGCTATTCTAAATTTGACTATTAGGCATATGCTCGGAAACTGAAAACGAGCTATAAGTGAAAAGATGGCGCAATAGCCATTCTGATAACTGTTTCACATTAGCGACTATACTCAGTTTCACGATAACTTGGCGAACTCTGGAGGTTGTGCCCCCCCCCCCCCCCCCCCCCCCCCTTGTACCAATAAGGGTGTCGGGGCAAGGCACGTGACAACCCTCCTTGGTCGAAGACAGGGAGGGCTCGGTACAATACGAAAATTAAAAAGCGCGAAAGACAAGGACAAGAGAGAGAGACTACACAGGACAAGCGCTTACTCGCAACTGACGTTTTAATTCAGTTGCGAGTAAGCGATTGTCCTGTGTAGTCTCTCTCTCTTGTCCTTGTCTTTCGCGCTTTTTAATTTTCGTAATGTTTAACCAACTAGGCCAACAAATCATTTTGCTAGGGCTCGGTACAACCCCAGCAACAGCGCCGTCCGCAGAAACAAAGGTAGTTCCAGGCTGCTTTTTTCCTTTAATGGCAATATAACTCGCGCGATTGCATCTCTATCGACCCCACTCTACGCGACACGGAAAAAACAAAAACGGAGACATGTTACATTTTAACGATACTTAATTCGGGTCAAACCTCTTTTGAGAACAACGTGGCTTTGGAACGATGTTTGAACGATCGCAACCCTGTAATCGACCGCTTCCGCTGAAAACATCGCTCTGGAATTAGCACCCGCCGCATATTAGCGGGTAAATTGGGCGAATGGTTGTCTGATGAACTGTTCCAAAAGCGCTGGCTACTCTAGCGGACGGCAGTTTTGCGGCGGTGGACGTTCATGCGAAGTTGGTTGGTTTCGCAGCAGACGATTCTTGGCCGGCAGACGACAGCCGATTCCCCCGTGCCTCGCACTTGGCGCATTGACACAAACGTTTCCGTGACAATGTGTCACGTACCTCGATCCGACGCTCTCATTAGGGCGCGGGCGCCATAGCGTCCACAGTTCGACAAGATATCTTGAAACGGATAATAGCAAAATATTTGTATGTTTCATTCTTTTTTTTTTTTATAATTTTACTATGTATACACATACCAGACTACAATATAAGTTCTTTTTCTCAAATATTTGACCTTTTTTTTTGCGTAGAGGTCGGGCAAGCCTGTTTAAAATTCAAACTTCGTTTAAATTTGCAGGAGGTTCCACAAATCTTCAGGTTGGTCAAAAGTTTGCGATATTCCTATTGCTGGTATGGCGCCCTGTGATTTCACGAGGGCGCCCGCCTTCGTGGCTTGATGGCGGGGTGATTCGGGAAAGAGAAATGACAGAGATGACAGCACGCAAACGCAACCATGAGATTAAGGCTGTCTGTCGCACCGAGGCAGGGCACTTTTTCGAGGAGGAGATTAGAAGGATCGACTGAGACCGGTGCTATCCAAGTCGGACGATACTGACTTCAGCAATTCTAACCGTTAATTTTACACGCCCCTTGACTGAAACCACCCCTCGAAGTTCCTAATTGTCTTTTTTTCGTCTCTACCTGGGCTTCTTTTCACTCTACCACGAAGTGCTGCATTCCCAGAGAAAATGTGCGAGGTTCGGTGCGTTTGTCTGCTTCCAGTGCTTGAACACCCGAGGCGTGGAATCAAAGTTGTTTTTCTTTGTTTCTTCTACCGTCATCCCATTTCTTGAGGGGATTCGGTGTTGTTGCACTCCCAGTCTTCATACACCTCAAGATTTCTGTTCCTTTAGTTCTTTCTTGTGTCTCCTCTTCTCTTCTGCAACTAGGTTCTCGGGGCATTACTGCACCTCCGAGGCGAAGTATCTGTGGTCTCGAGGCAGATTATCCACTTCGTTGGAGAGGAGAGCATATAAGTAAAAACACTTATATGCTGTAAATCTCCCCCATTCTTGTTGGCCAGCTCTCTCCCCTTGACCCCGGCATTGCACGGGGCCCAGCATAGCTTGAAACTGGTCCGCGTATCTCGAGAGCTAGGATCACAGTGATCATAATTCGTCGTACGGTGGGGTTGGGGGCATGGTGTTCCTTGCACGCCCTTAGGACGCACTTGTTTTCAACATAGAATGTCTTATGTGGCTGGCACCTGCGTCGAAAACAGTGTATATATTGAATCCTTTCGGAAGTGGAGCTCCCTTCTGTTCCAGTCTTTCCGGCTGGGCACTTTGCCGCTGCCGTTGGTCCGCAAAGCGTAGCGCCTTATCTTCGGACGGACTAACGTCACGACATGGTGTCACACGTGTTCGGTACGAACTAAGCCTACATTTGTGCGTGATCATGACCGGCGGCAAGGAAGCTTCAGGCGATTCAACCGCCTCAACGTCGACGTAGGTCGGCGTCTTTCTTCGACATCCCAACCGTTTTGCTTTTGAGAACACCTCCTAGACCGCTTGACGCAAACTCTTTGAGGACTACGCCTACGCTTCGGGCCTTCGCAAGCGCCGCTGGATATCCAGGTGCGAACTCTTTTCTACTGCATGGGGCCCGAGCCTAGGCCCCTCCGCAACAGTGTCGGCATGGACGACGCGGAGCTGGCGGAGTACGACGTTGTCGTAACACGTTTTTTGGAGCACTTCGTGCAGCACCTCGGTAATGAGGCTTACGAATCCTATAGGTTTCAGAAGAGGGTCCAACAGTTAGGAGAGAGCATAGACAGCTACTATGCCGAACTGTGTCGGCTTGTCAAACGATGCAACTATCCGTCGCACGCAGTCGTAGAGTGTCTACTGCGCGATAGATTCGTCATTGGCTTTCGCGATGCGCGCCTCTCTTACCGGCTCTGCCGTAACGCAAAACTCAGCATCAAAGATGCGTGAATGCAGACGCGGCATGCAGAAGATGGCGTGAAAAAAAAAAAAAAAGCACACGCCGCATACATCAACGTTGATGCATCAAAGTCTCGTCAGCAAGGCAGCGAGGCTGTCCAACGAGGCGGCAGCTTTTGCAACCTGTCAAGATAACGACGCGTATTCTTGCGGTTACAGCGGCCCAGCTGTTCACGCGCGTTCGGACTCGACAGTCGCAGTGGAACTACTGCAAAAAGAAAGGCCACTTCGCGGACGTGTGTCGTGCTTGCAAGCGGAAGCAGAGCAAAGTAGCGACACTACAGATTCACACAGTTCTCAAACATGGGGAAGCCCTGTACGTTCAGGTTACGGTCGACGATTGCAGTGAAACTTTCAAGGTAAACTCCGGCGCCGAGGTGTCTGCCATCTCGGAAGCATTTCCGAACCTGCCCCTCCAACTCGACACTTTTGACGACTTGCTGACCGTATACCGGAAGACCAGTCGCGTCAAGTCTTGGGCTTGTTTATGGCTACATTTTTTTAAGGGCCAGTTTAGTCGTCAGCGTATGTACGCCGTCAGGCCGCTCTCAGTGCCACTGCTGGGGCTTTCAGCCATCCAAGCCTTGGGCGTCGTAAAGGGTTTGGACGACATAGAGATAGGGCACCGCAGGGGATCTTCCAAGTTCTTGTACACTCAAACAACAGTACACGTTCCGGCTATGGCTTGATGGGAAGCCTTTTTCACTCAGCGCTCCACGCCGAATACCCATACCCGTGCGAGATGTTGTGCGAAGCGGAGCTCAGCAAGCTGGAACACGACGGAAGCATTCGTCTAGTCACCAATCCTATTCCTTGGTGTGCTGCACTGGTCGTGGTTCCGAAGCTGTTTGCTGATTATCGGCTCTGTGTCCACCTGACGAAATCGAATCAATTTACTTTGGTTCGCCATGAAGGCAACATCATAAGTTTATTTCGCTTCGGAGGCAACATCACAGAAGTAATTTGAGAACCATGAATCGTCAATCTCCTCCTGGAACAAACTGGAGGCTGAGGTACAATAAAAAGCCAATAAATCGCGCCGAAGAGCTTTTTTAGGCGTGGGGTTCAAGGCCCTACTGAGACTGTCATGAGCTCTAGCTGTCGAAGAAAGTTTTCGACTCAGGAATCGCGCGAATATTGATGCCTCCGATGTTCCCCCAGTCAAATGAAGAGGTAGAACGGATTGTTCGTACCATTAAACGCCTGTTCCGAAGAAATGACCCTTACTTGGCACTTCTGAGCTACTGGGACGCGCCAGGCGTCACACGCTTCAGCCCTGTGCCACTGGTGATAACACACCAACTCAGAACGTGGCTACCGAAGATCAAGGAACACCTGCAGCCCCTTAGTCTGAAAAGAGATGTCATGGCTGCCAGGAATGCCAGTTAAAGCAAAAAGTAGGCTGCCGACTTGAATAAGCGTCACCCGGCCTGAGAACTTGCAAAGCTTCAGATGGGCGTCCGTGTCTGGGCGCAGTCTGATCGACAGCAGGCGACGGTTCTAAGTCCGGCACAGCGTCCAAGGTTGTACGTGGTTGAGAGTGACACAGGAGCGGTTCTGTAGCGTAGACGGCAAAGTTTGGTGCCCTATAGCCAACATGAAAGTTTACCGCTACCAACCACGCCGGCTCCAGGCTCTTTTCGTCGGTGAAGGTTTAACATCCCGTAGTGGTTTGAAAACCGTCGGTCCTGCTGTCTCGCCCCGTCTTATAGCGCCTTTGCCGTCTGTGTCATTGCTGCCATCTAGGGCATCACCAAGAGCTAATGGTGTCTGCAGGAGCCCGACGTAAATCACCCGCTCCGGAAGACAAGTGATTATTCGCATAAGACTGAACTTGTAATATTCGGCTCAGACCCGTGCTGTTTCGTTTACTCAGTTCAGTGCATCGCTCTCTCTTTCCAACTGCACAAGGCCCTGAGGTGGGAGATGCAGGGGGCGCGAGTGCCGTAAACAGGCTGATAACACTGTCTAACACGGTGTCGGAAACTAGTGTATATTGTCCGGAATGACAATTGATAATGTGATGAATGGCAGAAGAAAACTGAACGTTTAATGGGGCGAACTTTTGTTCAAAGCAAAATAGAAGGCTAGCATCGCAGTCGTCGATGTCGGCGAAACAGCAGGACCGAGCGCTGCGGCGACACTGACTGCGGCTCGCCACGGGGAGCTCCTTATGTACACGCCTCTACTTCTGGAACAATCGGCGTAGGATATTCGCCGCGTAGAACACTCGGAGCTCGAACAAGAAACAGGGGTTTTCGAATTTACCCGAACGCGACATTTACAGAAACAGAAAAAAAGGGACATCTGCGGCCAGGCATCGAACCTTGGTCTTCTGCGGGGGAGCCAGGCACGATAACCATTCGGGCACGGCGACCTTGCTCTTTTCTCTTTTTTTTTCTTTACTGCATGGCAGTTGCAGCAACATGCATGTCATTCTAACCGCTCATTCACACTGAAAGCGGATCCGCGTTCGCAAAGCGGTTGCGAACGCGGTTGTATAAAGATCCAGTACAATTGCACGCGCACTCGATGACATCAAGTGCGCGTGCAATTGTACTGGATCTTTATACAACCGCGTTTATTTTGTCCTATGATTTGTGCCGCATACAGTTTTCATGTTGACTTGCGCCTGGTTCACCTTGAGACCTATCGAATATGCTTTATTCGGCGCAGAGCACACCGCTTTGCTGATCCCCCTACAAATGTTATCGTGGCACTCACGTCGCGTGGGATTGACTTCTAGGGCTCGTAGCGTCCCCTGCGGTACATCTTAAAAGGAAATGGAGCATAGTCTCGAGCGGACCGTAACGCCTCCCCATAAAGTCAAGGAATCGCGCCGTTTTCCATCCCAAAAGGTTGCATTAGGCGATTGAAATAAACGTCCTGGGGCGGGAAAGCGTGCATTCGAACCACCCGCCTTTGATTGTTTTTTTCCCCTATTGTGTACCCCAATGCGTGAGCGTGAGTGCTGGGAGTAAAGAGAGGGAGATTAAAACGAAACGTTTGTTAATTTTGTGTCAGCGCCTGGTTGAATCGCAATTCTTCGCTGCGTAACATATATATAGTGCAAGAAGTTTATATTGCAATACATCGGACCGTGCGTGCGGAACAAGAGATCGTGCGTGTGCTACATGAAGAACAAAAAAAAAATTGCCAGCGACCTTTATTTTTAATGCTGTATAATGCGTGAAATGTATTATAAGGAAATTCTGGATGGAATTCGAGTGTCACGGGACGCTTATTTTTCCGCTAAATGTAGCGGGGAAACAGAATGGTTATCACATGACGTTGATTTCCCCCACTAAATCAAGAGGGGAAGCGGGACTGGTGTTCAGGCCACAAGAAGCGAATTTTTCAGCTAAGTCTAGCTGCTAACTAAATTGGTGTAGAGGCCACGTGACGTCATTTTCCTAACTAGAGCTATACTTCGTCTCACGCTAGCATGGACTAACCGCGAAGGCTGCGCTAGCGCGAGCGGCCAGCCTTGACTGCCTTGACTAGAGCATATGCTGCACGAGCGCTCGTGCAGTCGCCGCGGCTTCATTCAAAGCGACTAGCTCGCGCTTTTAGCACGCGCGGCTAACAATAGTCCATGCTAAGGTGAGACGAAGTATAGCGGGGATACTGAACGAAAAGGAGTTTTCGTAGATCGTTTCCGCCGTCCCTCAACGCTCTCCGCAACCCACTACGATACCCCGAACAGAGCAGTCAAGGCCATCGGCGCGCAGGCGCAGTAGCGGCTTCTTCGTTGCGCAGGGCTTAGCGGAGCGGGAATCGTGGTCTACGAAAACTACCTTATGTTTTGGCCAGAAGGCGTGAGTTTTCCCGCGAAGTTTAGTGGGGAAATTGAGTTGACGTATTGGTCACGTGTTGTCAACTTGCCCAGGGTGTATATGACACGTGATGTAAGGTGAGGTCAGGTGACGCCACTATTCCGCCAAATTCAGCGGGGAAATTAAATTGGGTTATAGATCATGTGACGTCAATTTGGCTGCTAGCAGAGAAACTGAATTGGTATGTACGTCCCAACGTTACTAGAACCCTCAGTTGGGAAACTCACCGTTGAAACATGGGCCGCTGGCGTCCACCGAGACCTAGCTAAATACGACAACAGCGCCACCCTTTATCATTTGTCCTTTACTGTGGTCACCTTGAACTTTCAGACGCATGTTTTTGCGTAAAAACCAAGGGGAAAAAACTCTTTTTGTAGTAACTTGTAATGGAGTTTAGTACAAAGTGAGTGCGGGTGATATTTTCTAATATATTTAGTTTGCAATGTTTTGCGGCACAAATAATACTGTTTTTATACAACCACGCCTCAGCGCGTCCTGACCTAGGCGCGTCTTAGCTTCGGTAGTAATTCGCGGCGCGTCCGCTGAGGAGACGGGGGCGGCGCCCCTGTTACCTCTTCCACGTTATCTGTTTCGGCGCCATAATAGCCGATTAAAGCCAAAATAGAAGTCACGAGTTGCCGCTGCGGGTGAAACGGCGCCATTGTGATCGCCAATAGCTCGGTTTCGGAAGACGGGTCGGTGCCACTTTTTCAGAGCAGTTTCTATGGCTGTTTCCCAACTGAGTGGTTTAGTAACGTTGGTACGTCCCGTGACGTCAGGTCCCGTGATATCAACCTTCCCGATAAATTTTGCTAAGAAACTGAATTCGTGTATAGGTCTCGTGATATCAATTTCCCCGCTAAATTTAGCGGAAAATGCATGGAAGGACGGACGGACAGACAAAATTTTGGAATTGGGGGTAGCGTTAAAAAGCGTTTAAGGCTTTTAAAGAAACCTACTAGCGTGTTGGTGGAAGGAAGGCGTAGAGAAGCCGCAAATTAGATGCTACGAGGCATTTCATGAAACATCACGAACATAGGCGTAACTATCGCTTGTTAATAGTTTGGAGGAAAGAAGCAAGTGCTTTTCAATATGAGCTTTCAGTGAAGCAAGCAGGCCACTTCTCGGCCGCAGTGTTTCAAAAGTAAACACAGCCAAGCTTCCCTTGTTTTAGCACAGAATGTGTGTATCAGCCGATGTTTATGTAGTTGTGAAACGTTTGGCTGCATCAGCTGGCTGCAACAGCCGGCTTTAACAGCGGGCTGTAACAAAAATCGGCACCAAAAAGCTTTACGCTCATAAGGAACGATATCAAAAGCCTTCATTCCCCTTGCAGGTTTTGAACTAACCACCTCAAGTTTGCGAGGCAAGTGCTTCGCCAACTAAGCTATCGAGGATTTTTTCTTTTAATTTTTGGAGCTCTTTTGGGTTGGTAGCAGAAGCACGCAAAAGCTCATTTATTTCCGCAGCTCACGCTCCGCAGCATTTCCTGTCAAGCTGCGTCAACTCACGGGGTGTATAAGAAATGCGAGCGAATTTTCTGTTGGCAGTGACGTTCAGACGCTTTTCTCTTCTTTCCTGGAAGGCCATCAGACATTCTTCGCTAACCGGTTTTCGTCAGCATGATCAAGCGTGTTTAGACCTTTCTAGCCTTTTTGTTGATCCACCAATAAAATCGATCCCAGCAGATTGAGACCCAAACGCGAGTTATGAAATATACTACGCGCAACGGCGGTTCTGACGACGTATGTTTCAAAGACTCGGTAACCGTGCTTTATTTTTTATTTGAATATTCCAAAGAGTCTGAGTTGAGGGCGCCAAAAGGAAGTGTAAGACCCTGAAAGTTCTCGCGCGGCAGAAACACATTCTATCGCTAAATGTATGCGCTCGATGCTTGAGTTCAGCTGGTGGGTGGGAATCTAACTTATAGACTGCACACAAAAACAATGTTCATCAAAAGCGCCGTACACTACGTACTCATAGGTTAAAGGGATATTGAACCAAAGAATTAAGTGTTCATAATAAGTGGCGCACGTTCTGTTCACGAGCTAGCAGCCGCCGGTGTGCACGAGCACACGCAACGAAAATGACATCAAAGACCTCCATTCGCGCTTAAAGGGATTATCCGGTCAAATTTCGTATTCATGAAAACATTTAGACCTCATTGTCAATGACTGTAGGAGCATCTTCCACGACAAATCTGAATTTTGTGTGCTTCCCTGGAGGAGTAATTGTATTTTAACCCAAGCGTGCATAAACGGCGTTTTCCTCTTCCACCTTCAGGGAAGCGGAGTTTCTGAGGTAATATCAGGCAAAGAACGCGCCGAACTGAAGTGCACTTCGAATTTTGTCGTCCGCGTGAGCGGTACGGCGTGGTTCACCCTCGCTGCTGCGCTAGATTTTTTTTTTTTTTTTTTTTTAGAATGAAAGGGTATTTTCGTTGTGCGGTTGTCACGCTCCACACTTCTCCGCGACATTTACAGTGGCGAGTAATATGAAATGCTGCGATGCGTCGGGAGCACTCTGTTCCCACGGAGGTATGAGGCATAGGATATGACAATTGCAAGACTGGTGTGACGTCACGTCAGGCATGGGAGTGCAGCCGTTGATACTTGCGAAATTCGGCATGGAGTTTCGTTCAATTATCCGTCGTTGATTACACTAAATTGGGGTGTCGTTTAATAGAATAAAAATGGCCTATGTTAATCATTAGGCTCCCACCAGGTAACCATCACGAAATCTTAAGAACTTCCGGTTTTCACCGGACAATCCCTTTAAGAGGACAGTGAAATGCATGGACTTCAGGGCCAAAGGAGAATGAATGCAGGCTTTTCATCTCTACAAGTGAAAGCTACGTGCTTGTTAGACCAACTAATCGCTTACCGTTTTACACCAGACACCACTTTGTAGACAACAAACTTGTCTTTATTCTTCCTTTGGCCCGAGCCCTTACATTTCACTGTCATCTTAACCACGAATGGAGGTCTTTGACGTCATTTTTGTTGCGTGTGCTCGCGCACACCGGCGGCTGCTGGCTAGTGGAAAGAACGTGCGTCACTTATTATGGACACTAAATTTCTTGTTTCAGTATCTCTTTAAAGAAAGTTTACTAAAATGGCCTGTCCGAGACATGCAAAGAAAAGAAAAAGATGAGGAAGGAAACGCTCCCTCACAATCTCGGTGGGCGCCATATATCTCAGCAAGGCGGCGTTCGGTGAGGGCTTTGCGCGAGCCGGCGACAGCTGCCGCCCCCATCCCCGGTAACTGTCTCGAGGAGCCACAGCTGGATCACTCCATCGAACCAGCTGAGTAGATTGATCGTCGATGAATGGGGAGGCCTTTTGTTTCGTTAATTCGGCCGTCCGCATTCCGATCATGCTGAAGCTGCACTCCGTCTCACCTAACGATGGACCGCGGATGACGCTTCGAGTCCTCTTATTCGATCGAATGCCGTGAAAGTTGCACGTGACCTTCAGCTGGGGCGCGCGTGGTGACGGATGTGACGCGTAGTCACGTGGTATGCACAAATCGTTGGATTGGCGAGGACGGCTTGTATTGTTACGCTGCGGTCCATGGGAAGGGGAAATGGAAGCTAGGAGCCAGCGAAGGTTCCGGTCTCCACAGCGGTTGGATGCGTCGTCGTCCGCCTCCGTCGTACGTCCTCTTCACTCCAGGCATTCTGCCCGCGCGGCTTGGAGGAATTTTAAGTAACATGGCGGCGGGGGACTCTTCGGAATCAACTAGAGACCTCCGCGACCTGGCCCCGTAATGGCGGCCGATCGGGGGAGGGGGGGGGTGTACTTTGTATGGGTCCTCGCCTCGTTAGTTGTGCTCTAGCTTCTTATTCCTTCTTTACGGCTGGATATAATGTCTTTTATATTAGATTCCCCCACATAATGTAGGAAGACCCTTCAAAGTGTGATGGGTCATAGTTTTGCTCTGGTGAATTTGGGTCTTTTCTTGAAATGTCGACGGAAATAGAAGATAAGATAAAATTGGAAATATTAATATTGCCACGCGCGTCGGCGCGCAAGCGCGTGCGTGGCGGAGTGGTTACCGAGCTTGACTGTCGCGTGAAAGGTGTAGGTTCGATTCCAGTCAGGGGACTGTCCTTTTATTTATACTTTCAACTTGGCCTTCTCGTAGGTTCGAGAACATTCTCGTCGGATCGAGTTTCGAAACTTCTACCCACCGAAAGTTCGACGCCGAATGATCCAGAAACCCACGAGGGCACATAAGGGACTCCGCATGGCGAGCGGAGTCAGTTTCGCCTCAGCGTTCGGTCCTGCTGCTTCGCCGCCTTCGACGCCCGCGACGCTCTGTTGTTATCTTTCTTTCTCTTTTTATTTTTGGGCACAAGTTCGCCCCATTAAAGGCTCAGTTTATTCAGTCATTCGCCGCCTCATCACTTGTCATTCGTGACATTTTGGTGGAGGTGCGGGGTACCGCATGTCCGTGCAGCGCAGCCCCCCGAGTTCCCGCAGCACAAGTCCGAACCCAAGCTCCCGAGGACCCAACGAAGACCAGATCGGGACCCGATCGAGTCGCCGCATCCAAGGTCTACACCCGGAACACAGACTTCTGCCACCCAGGACCAACCAGCCAACGAGGCCGACAATGGACGACCAGCAGTCGCAGACCCCGGCCGCTTCTACCATCATTTACCTGCCCGTCGCACCTCGGACTCCGACGCCTTTCCACGGGGAGATCCACGAGGACGTTGAGGATTGGCTACAACATTACGAACGAGTGGCCCGCCATAACTGATGGACACCGGAGCAGTGCCTTCAGAATGTCTACTTCGCTCTGGAAGGCACTGCACGCACGTGGTTTGAGAACC
Source organism: Ixodes persulcatus (assembly GCA_013358835.2). Lineage (NCBI taxonomy): Eukaryota > Metazoa > Arthropoda > Arachnida > Ixodida > Ixodidae > Ixodes > Ixodes persulcatus. Next base: position 382,147 of record JABSTQ010009060.1, read on the forward strand.
ACGAAGCGTCGATTTCGTCGTGGCAAGAATTCCAGGCCGAGCTGCGACGCACCCTTTGCCAACCAGCAGCGACGACAGCGTGCCGAAGAACTTCTCCAAGCAAGGCACCAAGGGCCAAATGAGAGCGTCACAAGCTTCGTTGAAGACGTTCTCCGCCTCATGAACCGCGCCGACCCAAACGCTCCCGAAGAGAAAAAGTTGCGGGTCCTAATGCGGGGCGTGAAAGAAAACATCTTCGGGGGCCTCGTGCGGAGCCCGCCTACCACCGTCGAAGGTTTAATAACTGAGGTCACAAACATCGAACGTGCCCTCCACGCACGGGCCTCACACTACCAGAGACTTCCCGGCTTCGCTGCCCTCTCACTGTCCAGCTGCAGCATCCCGGATATCCGCGACATCATCCGGGACGTCGTTCGGGAGGAAATCAAGAAGTTCCTGCCTGCTGCCCACCAGACTGCTTCGCTGTCAATAGCCGAAGTTGTCCGCGAGAAAGTTCAGCGGGAATTCCAATCTGAGGCTCCTGCCAGCGCAGCAGTACCCGAGGAGCCTTCTCTGACCTATGCCGCGGTAGCTTGGAGACCGGCTCCAGCTGCCCGGGAGTATTCGACGCCATCTCGACGTGACCTACCAGAACCGCAGACTTTTCGACGTCGGGAAGGGCAACCCCAGCTCGTCCGAACTGAACAACCGGCGCCTAGGAGGACAGATGTCTGGCGCTCGGCCGATCGGCGACCGCTGTGTTATCACTGCGGCGAGGCCGATCACGTCTACCGGAGGTGCCCGTACCGACAAATGGGCCTGCGAGGTTTCGCGCCAAGCGACCCGCGACCTCGCCATGGGGAGCGACCAAGAGACATCGAGGAGTACCTCCGACGACCCCTGTCCCCGGTGCCGACTCCCCCCCGAGGTTCCCGTTCGCCTTCGCCTCGACGTGTGCTTTCGCCCTTCCGCCGCTCTCGTCGGGACAGCCTGTCTCACCTATCTCGTCGGGAAAACTAAGTGCGGCAACGCCTGAAGGTGGCGTTGCCGAAGACGACCGAAGAGCCTCCAAGAACGACGGAGCGCTCCCACTCTCCCGACACTACGCAACTCAGCGACGCCCCTGCAACGGTGTCCAACAACCTAAACGTCGTTATCGACGGCCACGACGCATCAGCACTCGTGGAAACCGGAGCAGACTACTCAGTCTTGAGTGGGAGGCTCTCCCACCGCCTTCGAAAACTCATGACGCCGTGGGAAGGACCTCAAATACGAACCGCCGGAGGACACCTCATTACGCCAGTCGGAAGATGCACTGCTCGCGTTGAGATCCACGGCGAGACGTGCCCTGTGAAGTTCGTCGTTCTACAAGACTGTTCCAGAGACGTCATCCTCGGCATGAACTTTCTGTGTGAATACGGCGCCGTCATCGACCTTAGTGAGAACAGATCGACGCTGCGCAAGCCTGTTCCGCCTTCAGAGAAACCCCAAACAGCGTCAGCCGCCGCCCGAGTCGCTGCCGCCCACGTGAACCTGCCGCCGCGATCAAGTGTTATCGTACCCGTCATGACCGATGCAGCTACCTGCGGCGAAGTTGTTCTTGAAGGCAACCTTCAATTGCTCCTGGGAAGAGGAATAGGCGTCGCAAGAGGAGTGACTAAACTTCAGGATGGGCACACCGTGGCCCTCGTAACGAACTTTCGGAATGAAACGCAACACCTCACGAAAGGTGCAGCCGTTGAACACATCGAGGAACTCCGAAACTCCGCCGAAATCGCCGCCATTACTGACAAATCCTCACCTCCTCAGCAAGACAGTACGTCGCCAGCGCAGCTCGACATCGACCCTAAGCTTTCGGCCCCGAAACGACGGCAGCTGATTAACCTCCTCGCCAAATACCGTGACTGCTTTGCGACGTCATCGAAAGTGCGCCAAACAGCCGTTGCGAAGCATCAAATTGTTACCGAGGACGACGCGCGCCCTGTGCATCGATCACCGTACAGAGTCTCCGTTCAAGAAAGGGAGGTGATCCAGGAGCAAGTTCAAGAGATGCTGAACGACGACATAATCCAGCCAGCAAGCAGTCCGTGGGCCCCTCCAGTCGTACTGGTTAAGAAGGACGGAACGCTTAGGTTCTGCGTGGACTACCGACATCTGAACGCGGTGACGAAGAAAGACGTCTATCCACTCCCCCGCATCGACGACACGCTAGACCGGCTGCGCCACTCTCGATACTTTTCATCGATGGACCTGAAGAGCGGCTACTGGCAGATCGAAGTCGACGAACGGGACCGAGAGAAGACAGCTTTCGTCACGCCGGATGGACTGTACGAGTTCAAGGTGATGCCCTTCTGACTGTGCACGGCGCCAGCAACGTTCCAGCGTGTAATGGACACCGTACTGGCAGGACTGAAGTGGCAGAGTTGTCTCGTCTACCTCGACGACGTCGTAGTGTTTTCCGGCGACTTCGACGAGCACTTGCGACGACTCCGAGCTGTTCTCCAAGCCATACGGACAGCCGGACTCACCCTGAAGCCGTCAAAGTGTCGGTTCGCCTATAACGAACTGAAGTTACTAGGTCGCGTGGTTAGTAACGAAGGCGTTCGCCCCGACCCAGAGACGACTCGCGCCGTCGCAGCATTTCCAGCGCCGAGAGACAAGAAGGCCGTGCGAAGGTTCCTTGGACTATGGGCCTACTATCGGCGCTTCGTTCGGGATTTCGCAAAGATTTCCGCACCGCTAACAAACCTCACAATGGACGCCGAGAAGTTCGAATGGGTCGAAGAGCAGCAGCAGGCATTCGACGAGCTGAAGCGACGACTGCAGACTCCTCCTGTTCTTGGACATTTCGATCAAGATGCGGAAACCGAAATTCACACGGACGCAAGTAACGCTGGACTTGGCGCGGTACTGGTTCAGGTGCAAGAAGGCACCGAGCGAGTTATCGCCTATGCGAGTCGGACACTGTTCAAGGCGGAGAAAAATTACTCCACGACTGAGAAAGAATGCCTTGCGGTCGTCTGGGCAATCACGAAATTTCGTCCGTACTTGTACGGGAGCCCGTTCCGTGTAGTCACGGACCACCACTCGCTCTGCTGGCTTGCGAACCTCAAGGACCCGTCAGGACGCCTCGCTCGATGGAGTCTCCGACTAGAGGAGTTCAACATGACTGTGGTCTACAAGTCAGGCCGCAAGCACAGCGACGCCGACTGCCTCTCCAGAGCCCCCGTCGAAACGCCTTCCGGCAGCAGCGACAACGATGACGACGAGTGCTTCCTAGGCGCAGTGAATTCCGACGACATGGCACGACGTCAAAGAGACGATCCTGAGTTGCGCGCACTAATCAAGCACCTCGAAGGACGAGGGGAGACTATCCCCAGTGTCTTCTCGAGAGCCCTGGCGACCTTCGTCCTCCGACAAGCTGTACTTTACAAGGAGAACTTCGGAGACAACAGCTCGCCATGGCTGCTGGTAATCCCTACCGACCTTAGAGCGGAGATCTTCCAAGCCTGCCACGACGACCCGACGTCCGGACACCTTGGTTACAGCCGTACGCTGGCCCGAATTCGTGAAAGGTATTACTGGCCCAAGCTGCCGAAGACCGTTCACCTCTACACACGATCATGCCACGAGTGCCAGCGACGCAAGAAACCGCCGACGAAGCCGGCAGGTCTCCTGCAGCCGGTTGCCCCCCCCCCCCCCGACCGCACCGTTTCAGCAGATTGGAATAGCTCTACTTGGTTCTTTCCCACGATCGACGCAAGGAAACCGATGGATTATCGTCGCCACAGATTATCTCACACGGTACGACGAAATGAAAGCCCTTCCTTCAGGGACTGCTGTGGAAGTCGCCAAGTTTTTTATCGAGTCCATCGTCCTCCGGCATGGCGCTCCCGAAGTCCTGATCTCAGACCGTGGATCATCATTCATGGCCCAACTGACGCAAGAAGTCCTTTGTCTCAGCCACACCAGCCATCGTCGAACCACGGCGTACCACCCGCAGACCAACGGGCTGACGGAGAGACTCAACAAGACCATCGCCGACATGATCTCCATGTACGTCGACGTGGAGCACAAGGCATGCGGCGAGGTATTGCCGTACGTCACATTTGCCTACAACACGTCCGTGTAAGACCACGGGAGTGACACCCTTTCAACTGGTTCAAGGTCGTATAGTAACGACGATGCTGGACGCGATGTTACCCCACAAACCGGCTGTCGATGAAAGCGACGACGCCCGGGGGTTGCTCAGCGGGCAGAAGAAGTCCGTCAGCTCGCCAGACTTCGTATTACAGCCCAACAACGTGTCGACACTGGCCGCTACAACCTTCGTCGTCGAGACGTCCACTTCCAGCCCGGAGACAGAGTATGGGTCTGGACACCGATTCGCCGCCGTGGTCTCAGCGAGAAACTCCTGAAACGGTATTTCGGACCCTACAAGGTGCTTCGTCGACTTGGAGATCTGACCCTACGAGGTGATGCCTGACGGAACACGAACTTCATCACGCCGCCCTCCACGACCGGAAGTCGTCCACGTCGTGCGCCTCAAGCCGTACTACGATCGATAGGACTGTGAATTGTGTTTTGTAATACGCTCGATAGGATTGTGTTGCACAGGTTTACGTAGTTTGCCATTATTTTTGTTTGTTTTGCTGTTTTGTTTCCCGGCACGTCGCATCGAGACGATGCGCTTTTAAAGGGGGGAGTAATGCCACGCGCGTCAGCGAGCAAGCGCATGCGTGGCGGAGTGGTTACTGTGCTTGACTGTCGCGTGAAAGGTGTAGGTTCGATTCCAGTCAGGGGACTGTCCTTTTATTTATACTTTCAACTTGGCCTTCTCGTAGGTTCGAGAACATTCTCGTCGGATCAAGTTTTGAAACTTCTACGCACCGAAAGTTCGACGCCGAATGATCCTGAAACCCACGAGGGTACATAAGGGACTCCGCATGGCGAGCGGAGTCAGTTTCGCCTCAGCGTTCGGTCCTGCTGCTTCGCCGCCTTCGACGCCCGCGACGCTCTGTTGTTATCTTTCTTTCTCTTTTTATTTTTGGGCACTAGTTCGCCCCATTAAACGTTCAGTTTATTCAGTCATTCGCCGCCTCATCACTTGTCATTCGTGACAATATTACCCTAAGACCATTAGTTATTCTTGCAGTGTTTTGTATCATCTTGATGTTGGAGGAGTGGTTCAATGTTTTCTCGTTGGTAAAAGTGTCGCTATACTAGGAGAAAACTCTTTTTTGTATTTTCATGGAGGAGAGGAGAGCGCATGCAAACGACTTTAAGGACTGTTTATACTCCTTCATAATGTCGACGAGCGCACTGGCCCAATCGGGTTGGCCAACGCTGGCTGCGAACGGTGGTTCTATACTCCGTCCTCATACACGTCGCGACCTAGCGCAGCGTAGTCTAGCGCGCGTCGGCGTAGCTCACGACGGAATCAAGCATGCTCTATTCGCGTCGTCGACGAGCGCACGCCGGCGACGGTGACCATCCCAGAAGTTCTCGCGCGAGCGCCCCATTTTCGATTGCGGATCTTCGGCAGTCGGAGTGTGCGAGATGCTGACTACAGCGACCTGAACCTGGCGTTCTTGTCGTGTGTCGTGCGCTGTTCTTATATTCCCATGCTGGCGTGCATAGTTAACGTTCGTGCGCACGACTGGGCGAGTGTGGGCGTGTTGAGTGCCGGCTAAAGCTGGAAGCTCGATGACTCGTCAAAGATAGATTTACTTCAAATTAAGGATTACCTAATGTGTGTTTTATATATGATCATGTGCAAGTCGTACCCACCGGCAGCCGGTCCCGATCGAAACAAAAAGCGTCGTCGAATGTACGGGAACGGCGGACCCAGTGGAACATCTGAACTATTTAGCCGGCAAGAAATTTTTAACAGGGGTGTTTCAGATTGTATGAGAGAGTTTCGGAACGCGATACAAATGGGATTGTATCTTGTATTGTTTGTGTAGTCTCTGTAAAGTTCGCTACAATTTCGAACGCGTACTGTGCGTAATTTAGGCATCCTCCGCTTTTTTCGGTGTCAGTTTCTTGAGTCGACGTGAAAGTGTGCCATGAAAATAAAGAAGTCCGAAAGAAGTCACTGTAGAATATAGAGTTTATCGATTTCATCGAAGCATCCCGGGGAATCCCAGGAGTCGCTTGGCACGGCTCCGGCGAACCAGCCAAGTAACTAGCTTCGAGGGAACCGATATAGCGACTTATCGTTTTTTCGTGGACATTTATGTGACATCTCGGAGAAAATAAATGCTAACATTCCCTCGTTATCTCTTATCATTGAATTATTTTCGAACTGCTATCCACTGCACCGAATCGCTGTTTCGGATCCTCACTACATGACGAGCACGAACCGCACTCACCGACTGCATGATAGGTACCGTCCAGGAAGCGAAAATACGGTCTAGAGACAATGCAGTTGTCACGGTGACGCGCATGCGAAAGTTGGGCAGTTCTTTGTGACGCGCAGGACCGCGCTGGTCTACGTCTGACTGTAAACACGGTCATTTGGGCGCTTGTCGGCGCTGCGTGACGGGGCGCAGTGGGCGATGAACGTCAGTCTGCGCTAGGGGTATAAACAGCCCTGTAATCAGCGCTCAAAAGGTGAGACTGCAGGCGTGCTTTAACAGGCCCAAACCTTTGACTGCATTGCCAAGAATAGTTGTTTCGTATATGGTGCTTCAATGTCCTTCTGTTTAAGGTGTTGCCATTCTTTGTAGTGCCCGATGCCGACAGCGCGCGCTCACAGGACAAAAAACGAAGATATACCTGAACACAAAATGACCCTACAGTACATTCAAATCCACGAGCTCGGTCAGAGACACGCTCTTTCAAGCGCTTCAAAAGAATAAAAAAAATGCTTTCGGAACAAAGTGGCCACATTTTATCACCCCGAGCAAAGCACACAGGAAGGCACTCCCATCTTGGAGTATAGAAGAAGTAATTACTGGAGCGGTGCCCATAATCATTTCGCTAATGAACTTGTAAGGTAAAAAACCGTCAGCACTTACGAAGGCTGCGCGACGCTATTAGCGCGAGCACGACTTAGGGCCGCTTGCACCAAGGCCACTTTGCGCAAAGCGGGGCTTAGCCGGGAACTTAAGCTAAGTTTCGGTTTAGTTTGGTTGCACCAAAATCGCTTATCGCTAAACCTAGCACTAAACTACGCTTATCGGGAGCACTCAACATTGGGCGCTTTACTTTTGGTTGTTTCTTAATCCTGGATTTAAAACATGGCGGCTGGTTTGTGGCGGTCGACGCGGTGGACGAAATTGGTTGTACAAATTGTTTTAGGCTACATCAGCGTGAAAGTCTCGACATAATGACCTTCGATTGTGACAAGGATGCAAGATATTGTTGCGTGAAGTGGTTATCGACCCCCGTTTTCAAGTTGGCTCTCCACTCTCAGTGCGTGTTAGCCCTAACTGAGATACGTACAGAGCTGTTGGTCTCACGTCTGTTTTCCCGTAGGTTATTCTGTCAACGAGCTTATTCGTATGTACTTACTGATTTTTGCATAATTTTAACGTATTGTTATTTACCATCTTGTTTATTTCTACTTGCAACGCATATCCTTCAATCCGATCAGCGCGTTGAATAGTGGCAGTACATGGTCTCGGCGATCAGCTGATTGTCGACACTTCTGCCGTTTGCATCAGATTGCGGCGCTTTTAAATAATAAAACAGCGAACATTCAATTTCTTTCGTTTTCTGAGTTTTGAGACAATCTTCAGTAAATTTTCCTTGTCTCGCGAGTAGAATCTTGGCTTCAGAAAACTATCGTTTCATAACTGTAACTTTTCTGGTTATTGCGCTTTTTTGGAGTATTTTGCTTTATATCTTTCATTCGTGGCGACGACAAATCGTAACGACTAGAATGCGATATGCGTTCAGCGTTGTATTGGGGCTGGCTGGGGCAGGTGATGCGAAGAGACGACCGTTCTCAACGGTGCGATGTGATGGACTAGTGGGAGTTTTCGTACTTCGAAGACTGCCGCCGTCTATTTGTATGAACTCCAGATCTGCCTATTATCGCTAGCGAACGAGCTTCTGGTTTTCTATCAGCTGGAATAAAAAAAAGAAAACGATTCTGAGCGACCCGTGCGTGTTCAGAAATTGACAGTTTGTATGATCATCAAGGTATCCACCAGTAGTGTCGCTTTGATGTATTGGCAGTTATACCTTCTTTCCCCGTCACTAAAACATAATATACGTAGTTGCATTACCAAAGGGTTTGACTCAATCAAGCAATTTTAAGGTGTCAATTTTGTGGTTGACTGCACACCACTTTTTATGCAGTCCCCAACGGTAGAACATGTCGATCTCAGTTGTGGTAGGTGCAGTGTGCAGGAAAAGCTGGTCCACCAGCTGTCCATCGAAAGCGTTCTTGTACGGTGTCCAGATCACTGGATAGGAGCATTGTTTTTAAGAAACGGGCTTTTGAGGCAGATGTTGAAAGAGGTCAGGTTTGGTCTTTTCCTGTGAGATGAAGGCTTGGCTTGCTTACACGATATCATGACACTAGTTGCGGCACCACAAACGATTTCCAAAGGAAGGAAAGACAAGGCTCGTGTTTGCATCTTCATGTTGATGGTTAAGACCCCTCTTGAACAGCTGCATGCTGTGACTATCACATGCATTAAAGTTTTGTTCAACATCCCTTCAACATTGCGCTCCCATTTTGTATACTTAAAATGCTGTGTGCAGTGGCGCAGGCAGGGGATTGGATTGAAAGGACAACCCCCGCCTTCCCCCCCCCCCTAACCCTCCCTGAAATAATCACTTTTTATTTTTTTTTTCTTAGTAAAGCAAGACAAATATTGAAGGACTACCGCCCGAAGGTTGGGGACGGCCGTGCCTGTACCCGTGAATTGTACAGTACACGCAAAAATGAAAGAAAGCCCCCCCCCCCCCCCCCCCGAAAACAATTCCTGCTACACCAGTGGCTGTGTGTATGACAAAAGTGATACATAGACATATCCACCCCATGGAGGGGCAGTAGAATGTACAGAAATGCAGTTTTCCTGATTTAAAGTTCAGCCTTACGACTAGACATTGCACTTTCCGACATTGTGGCAGCAGCAGTTCTTCATAACATGATACTTGAAATGATCGAAGCAGTACTCCCTGGGGATCTGAAGCTGTAAGGCATTGGCGTGTTTTCCTAGCTGTGCCAACCAAACTGTCGCTTTGCAGGCTATGATGAGAGCAGCACTAAGACCATTCTCATCAACTGTGTGTTTGCGACGAGCTTAAGTGCTCAGAATGCTGAATGGGCATCATGAGCGACAGTATCCTTTGACAAGTTTCCTGGTCAACAAGTGGATGCTCTGTTTTGCTGTTTTGTAGAGACTTATTTTTACCTTTAGTTCTTTTATTAATTTCACAGCTACCTTTATAAGTAATACATTTTACTGTACTCATGTATAATGGGGCAGCTTCTACAGTTATATTCTCCTACAATTCATTTGTGCAAGTAGTGTGGTACACCATTTGAACTGGAGTCACTGCCCCTAGCCTCATTTTTTAATTGATAGACCAGAAGTGCAAGTTGGGCTAGTCTCATACTTGCAAAGAGGAAGAGGTGGACTTACCTTAACACTTTGAAACCCTAGGCAGTTTAAAAGAGCCCCCCCCCCCCTTCCTTACGCTCACATAAACATACATGCGCACAGATTGTTTCACTCCAGTTCTAGGGTATTCTTGATGGTAGTTACCAATAGTCCCTTTTGTAACAACTTGTATAAGGTCAAAGTTACAACGGTCTACGATGCCGTCTAACGATGAGAAGTGCAGAAGTTTGGACTTGATTGTAGTAAATTAATTTTCGATGTATTTCAAGCACAATAAAAATTGTTTGTTGGTGCAGTACCACACAGACAGGCAGAAGAACACAAAATGTACCAGTCTGGATGAAGTCGACAATTCCCTTTATGAAGGCGTTTACTCCTATAAATATGTTGTAGTAATCATTGGTCATTGTCTCCTCCGTTTTCTGGGTTTTTTCTTCGGGATCCGTGTTCCTTTGATTACTTGCAGTTTCGTACATCTCAATGACATACTTGCCTAGAGCCACTTTCAGAAATTTGGCACCAACCCGCTTTTCCCTAAGCTGCTGCCACAAACAACTGCCTACACTGCTTATTAATCAGTTTGTCACTGGAGATACGAACTTTAAGGAAAAACAGTAAGCAACTGGGATGGAGCACTAGATTGTCAACGTTGTAAGTGCTTACTTTAGTTTTTCTTTATGTTTCACCTATTGCTGGCGTTTTTCTTGTCTCTAGGCAATCAGTTGTTTGTCTCGGTCTCCTCCTGTACCTGTTAATAATTCCATAGCCACTTAACATAAATAGTGTTAGGAATACCATAGGTGTTTTCTTTACACTTTCAACAACGTAGTCAGCAACTGTAAGGAGAACCCACCAGTTCATTGGAACTAGAAAATATGTGAAAGCTATGAAAGTGAAAATTAGGTTCATACTGAGCTTACAAGCACTTGACACATATTGTTATCTAATTGGTGACGGCATGAGTGCCAAACTGTCCATACAACGTTCCATGTGGCGCAAGTGAAACATATAATCACAGTATGTTACTCATGCTTACAAGCCTCTAGTAAAAGTGACGAGTGTGGTGAATGTGCTAATGAAGAATACCATGTTGAATGCTACAATAATGAATTCAGCATTCATCTGTGTACCAAGAACCACACCGTGCCAGAATCATATTTGCCCTGTGGTGCAGTGTACTGTGCCACAGCATATATGCCATGGCCCTCTCGGTAAACATGCTACCACATGTTGTGCAGTATCGTAGAAGCTAACAATTTTTAGGTAATCATATCCTTCAATATATTCCATTTCATTATTAAAATTAAATATAATTTTTACCTTTGTGGTGTGCTTTGTTGGAATGCACAAGTATTGTGTGGTGAAGTAGGCATCATGAAAACACCCTATACTGGCCAACAACTCTTCTTGGCAATGCAGTAGAGGGTACAGGCACGCGTTCCCTCTCCCATTTTGAGCGCTAAGTAAAGCTGTGCGCGGGCTCTCCCCCTCTTCAGCGCACTTCAAAGAAAAGTTGTTGCCGAGTGTAGGGTGTTTCATGATGCCTACTTCACCACACAACACTTCTGCATTGCAACAAAGCACACGCCAGAGATAAAAATTCTAATTTTAATTTTTACAATAAAATACAATATATTGGAGGACATGGTTACCTAACCTAAGGAGCCGACCTAGTATTTGCGAGAGGTGGCCCCCTCCGGGACACCTCAAACTACCACTCTGATATACCTGTAATAAAGTTTTTCAGACAGACTGACCGAGTATAGTATTTTAGTATTTTGGCTGCAGTTCGCCTTTCAATAGATATGTGGGCTTAAATTTTCTTGGCTAACAACTCGGCACTAACCCTAGAGTAATGCCTTGCTTATTCAAACTTTTCTTCATCAAATTGCTTACGGAAGTGATTTGCATACTTAACAAAAACACAAAATGTTCATGAAGGCTGATTTGGGCATCTGAATTATTTATTTTGGAAAATAATGTACTAGGTCAGGGGTCGGCAACCTGCGGCCCGCGGGATAGCAGAATCATAATCACTAATCTAGTACACAGAAGATCGGAAGGTCACGTTTGAAAGCTGCAAGTAAAAAACCGAAGTTAGCAGTCGTATGGAAAGTGTGCAGCATATGGAAAGTTTGCAGCATATGTTAGCAGCATATGGAAAGTTTGCCCTTTACAGCGGCGACACAAACCATCTAATTTCATAGCTGACTGAATCAACACTCTCTGAAGATTAAACAAGCCATTTGATTTTGACGTTTATGATCATAATTAAGTCAAAGTAGATAAGTTTGTATCGATAGAAAGATATCAATCACATATGTAGTGGATATGACCATACAAGAATGCCTTGGTGTAAATGTTATATGTATTTAGTTACCAAAATTGGCTTACGAGATAAAAAAAAATATTGAGAAATACGTATGGTTGGAGCCGGAATATAGGCACTAAAAAGGATTCATGTTACGCGACAGTGATTAAAAAATGATTACACCTGTTATCTTGCATCTAAAGTTGGCCACATTGTCTTGTCTGCCCTTTTCGTACAAGGTTGCTGTCCCTACAGTCACTGCTGTGCAGGCAGTTGTGAGACTTGTGACTGTGTGGCGATTGTGGCAGTGGTGCAAGAAAGAATGGCTGCACCGTCTGTATTTTATACTCAGCTCTCCTGAGCCAAAATAAATATCTATCTATCTATCTACAAGTGGAGGACTCATTGTTTTCGTGGTCTGAAGGGGTGTCTGGTGTCCATATCTGTCAATTGTGCACAGTATATCATGGAAATGTTTTGTTGCAAAGAAGTGTGTTTGAATGGATACAGAAGTTATATGAAGGATCCACAAGTGTCAGGCGTAAAGGAGCTGATGCCCGTGCGTGTCGACGACTGATGACGACATTGATCGTGCTTGTGAACATACTCTGCCGGACAGACGAGTGGCAGTGGATGATATGATAAATAATTTGCAAATCAGCCAAGACTTTTCCCATGCAATATTTCATGACAGGCTTAGGTTTTGAAATGTTTTGATCAAAATAAATTATACAGGCATGAATAAGTCTTAATCACCCTTGTATTTAAGAGTTTTGCTATTTTTTCAGTTTAAAATTGACAGATTTACTGCTCCCACCAGAGAGCATTAATAATAGATTGTGCTTTGCCATTTCCGAAGTGTGTTCTCTTTTTGTGAGCCAGATTTTTGTTTTAGGCCAGTGATTTTTTTGGAATCTGGAACCTCCCTCTCTATAGATACGATAGGTCGTTTTATGTTGGATCGTTATAAGTGGGTTTGACAGTCGTTGCAACTGCCACAGCGAGAAAAATGATACGTATAGGCCTGCTAAGTGCCTTTAGAGGCTGCACATGCTTGAACCATTCTTTTAGCATCGTTTTGGAAGGTGCTGAGACACATCCGCAGGCCATTGGGGGACCTGCAGAGAGCACTGAAATGCTGAGGACTATCATGTGATCGTCGTCGTCCCCAAATCATAGTCAATCATTGGTCTTAGACGATGTTGTTGCAACAAAGATTTCTATCTGGTGACCCAACGTGCCTCCAGACCGCACTGAAGTGCTAAAAACTACCACGGGATGGTCGTTGTCCTCAGAGTGTAGTCAATCATTGGTCTTAGACGGTACCTTAACAACAAAGTTTTCTATCTGGTGATCCAACTTGCCTTCAGAAGGCGCTAGAGTGCTGAGAACTCCCACGGGATGGTCATCGTCCACAGATTGGAGATTGATCTTTGAAATAAAAAGTGTCATCACTAAAAAATATTCAAAACTATTTGCACATGAAAATGTAATCCTTATATCAAACAAGCAAATTTTTGTGTGTATATTTATACAGCCGGAAGTTAGTCTGCCTCAGTGGGCGTCTGGTGTCTCAGCTGTAGATGAGCAATTTAGCCAGCGCGGTACAACCGCTAACCTGGAGTCTTTAACGTGCACCACGCAGTAGTGATACACGACCGCACGCCGGTACGATGCTCATCCAGATCGAAACGGGCAGGGGCGGGGATTCCTAATATGGTGCAAACATACAGATGCTTAAGGAACTAGGTCATGTAAAATTTAATTAAGAGACAAACATAAGGGTACTTTAATTCTTATTACAGATGCAACATTGACATTAAGCACATTCGAGTTACACTAGGTGATATCTCACTGTGATTAGGTGTTTCTAATATTTGGCAATTGTGTAGTTCATATAGCACACTTCAAGAGGGTGCAATAGGACAAACCATCAAAGGTAGCTTACAGTCATAATTGTTGATATAAGTGTCTGTGAATTTTATGAACAATCGATTCTCTTTAATTATTTACATATGCACTAGACAGGTACATACTTCCATAGTTCAACAAATGTGTATTTATGAAATGGTAACTTGAGTGAGTTGGTAATTCACATATAAAGACAAACAGTGAGAAAGACAGATACGAAAATAAAAAAAAACACAACATGATACTTCGAATAAAGGGCGATCCTTTATGTATAAAGCATAAGAATGGGCAACAACAATAACTTTATTCCGACTAGTTCCAGCCTTCTTTTGACATGACATATTGTGGAGATTTTCAAGTTCATAATCCAAGAGCTTCAGTGACCGAGAAAGCTCAAAAGTTCCCCGATTGTGATGTTCTAGCTTGTTTCCTATACGCCAACAGCCTAGCTTCCGCCTCTCACTCTTCTGCAATTTGCAATAAATGCAGTCAAGGTCATAAAGATGTTACAGGGAAAGTCTGGTGTAAATTGTTTGTGTATTCTTTCGATTATACGCTAACCAAACGACTCGGGTTTGAGTTATTGGTTTGGGGATCCCAAGGCTGCTCAAGCCGCTCACCGTGGTTGCCGTTTTCAGGGTATTGGCGTACTGGGGCATATATAAAGTTGACTAGTAATCTGTGCCTGCGGAGGGACACATCGAGTAAAAATTTCACTTTCTTTTTTCTGAACTCGACAGTGTGAAACTGAAGTCCGTTTGAGGCTGCCGCGGATGTTCAACGACAGTACAGTGCAGTTCTGTCACCTTGCTGATAGTAACGAGTACGGTCGATGCAAGGACCTCGCGTCCTGATCTCTCGACCACTTCTATTCGACGATTTCCGGGCATTTTGGCAGCTGCCGTGGCGAGTTTGTCACTGTTTTGAACTTCATCGGTCTCAGGCATGACTTGATTTTAGTAGTCATCTTACCTGCCTACTTATTCTCGATGAAGTTTTGTCTTCAGCGATGTAGCGAGTTGAGTGTCCTTCTCGCGTTCGGTGAGATTTGGGGCCCCCGGTGGCTCCTTTTCTCAAAATGTGAGCACGAAAACTACTGTGACTGTCAAAATATTTTGTTATCAACCGATATTAAACACACAATCACACATGTAAAGAGAATTCGTGTTTATTTAAAGCTTTGACTCCTGTTTTTGAAAGTTAAGCGAAAAATGATGGAATTCGGAGACCTTTACTTCGTAACTCACCGAAGAAACAGCGAAAAACAGACGCCTACGACGGCTACTACGGCAGTTTTTTTTGTTTACATCACGTGATTCCTCTCCGCCAATCGTATTCGTCCCTCTGAGCGTTCCCTAGTTTGCTTTGTTTGTCCCTACATTCCTTACGCAAATCCAGCGTTTAGCTACGGGCGCGTCTGTAAAGCCGAGTTGACGTTGGTGCAACCGGAAATTAACCGCGTACTTATCTGAGCTCGGTTTAGGGCGCTAAGCCGACTTAGAAAAGAGCCGCTTTGGGTTAAGGTAAGCGACGTTGGTGCAACCGGCCCTTAGATGCTTTTTCCCATTCTGCATCGAAATAGTGTCACGAATGACGAGGTGACAAAACAACGGAATAACTGAGAAAACTGAAACGTGTAATGGGGCGAACTTGTGCCCCGAAATAAAAGGAAAAAGAAAATAACAACAGAGCGTCGCGGGCGTCGAAAGCGGCGAAGCAGCAGGATCGAACGCTGAGGCAAAACTGACCCCAGCTTGCCACGCGGAGCCGCTTTTGTACACGCATGGGCTTCTGAAGCATTCGGCGTGAAAGTTTCGGTGCCTAGAACATTCTAACCTCGAATCAGCAAGATGGTTCTCGAATTTACCAGAACGTCACATTACAGTGTCAACAAAAATGTGTAGCCGCGGCCGGGAATCGAACCCTGGCTTTTCGCGTGGGAGACAAGCGCGATAACCGTTCGGCCACGCGCGCGCTGCCTACTTGGCAAGCTGCGCGCGCGGCAATAGTACTGGCAGCCATAAAACTTCACTACTTAGGTTAATAACCTGAGAACTTTCCAGTCGGATTGGCTCCTCGAGTGTTTTGCGGGTAAGTAGACGTACTTAGAGTGTAGGGGCTAGCCATGTCCGTATGTCCGGCGTCCGGTGCTCGTGCTCGTGAGCTCACGTGCTCGTGTAGGGGAAAAAAAGATGAAAAAAAAAATGATGAAATGATGAGGAAACATGAAAAACAAATGATGCATGTTTGCGCAGTCGACATGATTCGAACCTGTGCGGGGAAACCCCAATGGATTTCTAGTCCACCGCCTGAACCACTCGGCCATGACTGCGGGACGAGTAGGGGCTCTGAGATGTGGTAGTAACTCAAGAGCTGAGGATGTCATGGATGAAACGTTGCATGTAGCCGCTCAACGTGTATAAAGGAGAGGGCGCTGCGGTCAAATGCGTATATTATCGCGTTAAACTTTGCATGCATTTGCTCAACGTTTATAGACGAGAGGGCGCTGCGGTCAAATGCTCAAATGCGTATATAACCACGTTCCATACAACACATTCTCTTTTTGACATGGATGAAAACGAACGAAAGGCTCGGCATGCTGCGGCTCAGCGTCTACGCAGACAAGCACCACCAGAGCTTCGCCCCAATCAACATCATTCACCACGTGGAGATGCGGTCAATTTTTTCACCGTGACCTCAGCCTGAAAGAGGCCGAATCAAGAAGTAAAGCGTACGCCCTGCGCGTGAAAAGAAAACCATTTCATTTGAGTTTTATGTATAACAAAATAGCATAATCAAACAAAGTGAACGAGCATCACTTTGCAAACAGCACGGTGTCGGTAAAGTCGTCGTGTTTTTGTGGTCCTTCTATGGCTATCCAGTCAGATGTACGGGAGCGCGTGCTTGAACACCGATTATACCTGTGCACGCACCCTTTTGTCGAAAATGCCACTGAAAGTTGTCCACGAGCATAGCGCTTGCAAGCCGCACCAAAGAAACCGTTCCTCTCAACTTTATTTTTTGTTCACTAGAACGTCTGAACTCTTTCCTCAGTGATATTAGCGTTAAGCGATGGTAGCCTCCACTAGTAGCAAAGAGAGAATCCCGTGTTCTTGTCGTCCTTATACTTGCGGACAAACATATAAACCCGTGCCCATGCATTCATCGGAGTTGTTACATTGTCATCACGACAGGTTTTATTCCGCAGGATGGCTCTACAAAATTTTGCTTGTCATTGTTTATACATTTGATGAGCCTTCCCCGCCCATTTTTTTCTGGGTACTCTACTTTATGTGGTATGCTTCGCTGTGGGGTTACAATGAACAAGCATGAAAACTATAAAGAAACAAGACGTACATGGTGTTGAGTCGAGAAAATGTTTTATTTGTGGAACTGAGGGGGGGGGATGCCTGTCGCCAGTATCGCGGGTATAACAGCGTGAGCAGAAAGACGACGATACGCGAGCCTGCCACGCGGACCAGAGAGCAGCACGAGCAGGGACTCTGAAGCCTGCTGCGGTTCGAGTCTATACTATCTTTTCTGCTTTATTAAATACGTGAGTTTGCTGTGATGTAGCGTTGGCCTCCATACATAACATTTGGCGACGAGGCATACATACATAACACATGGCAATGTGCAGTTTAACAACTGTTGATTTGCCTGACAATTTTAAGAGTAAGAGACTGGGTCAATAATGTAGTAGCGGGCAATTGTAAACACCAGTGTTTTGGAAAACAGAGAAATGTCGGAGTTTGTTCGGGAAGAGGAATATCAGCCTGAGAAACTTTGGAAATAACCAAGATGATGAATGTCTTTGCAGGGTCGCTAAACTCATCAAACAGATAGATTCTTTGTGTTATGACATAGTAATGGGAGGATCCGAAAGAGTGCCATGAAGTTCTTTTTTTTCTCAAAAACCCGCAGATTCGTTCATCTTCGTGACGTTTTCCAGTGAAAGGGGAAATTACAGAGGTTTACGCTCCACTGTATTCCGAAATTAGAGAGAAGCTCTTGAGTTAGATTGATTTTGTGGTAGACCGTGGAGATCTAGAAAGCGCAAGAGTATATATATATATATATATATATATATATATATATATATACTCTTGCGCTTTCTAGATCTCCGCTCTCGAAGCAGTGTTAATCCCGAACACATCCTCATTGCTACTTTTGTGTGCGCTCCGGTTGCTCGGCGGTGATTGTGCTTAAGAACTGTAACAAAGACTGTGGCAAATACTGCAAATCAATTTATTTAGTTTTAATAATTTGAATTAATATTGTTTATAATTACTAATTTTAAAAATTAACGATCCTTTTGTTGCTCCTGTTCCGAATATTTTTAATACCCTTCATAGATACTCTTCCTCTTCCACACGAACGTTAACAAGAAGAAGAGGACATCTGCCATCCCACCCTGAAGAAAAGCGGTCCCCGCTTGAAACGTTGGTAAAGTAAAGGTCCTCCTGGAACTCCTCAACTTTCGTTTTACGTCCAACCGGCCCGTTGAACCTTCTCACCGTGTATATATATATATATATATATATATATATATATATATATATATGTATATATATATATATATATATAACTGGGAAGAAGAAAACCCTCGGTGAAAACAGCAACAACGGACGATTTAATCTTCGACGTTTCGGCCGGAGTCCGGCCGAAACGTCGAAGATTAAATCGTCCGTTGTTGCTGTTTTCACCGAGGGTTTTCTTCTTCCCAGTTATATACCCACGCCTTCGGCCTCCCGCCACCATGCCCGTTATACATATATATATATATATATATATATATATATATATTTATATATATTAATCTTTATTTGGACTCCTTGAGTCTCAGGTGGAGGGGAAAAAGGTAAACTGATTTACCTGACGAGGCCCCACCAGCCTACACATTGCTCAGCAAAGAAGCAAAACAGACGAGAAATGAACACAAGTAAAAAAAAACGACAATAAATCTTATCAAACAATCTGTCACTGCGCGAAGTAGGCACGAAACAATCCTTCTACAAAATTGTGAATTATTAAACTACACCACAAGCAAAATACTACTTGGCAGAAGCTAGGAGCTTTCAAGCGAATTAACACGAATAACGGTGGTCAGAGCTGATTATACTCTATTCAACCCAATGCATATGCATAAACCAAAACGCTATTGCCTACTGTAAATAATGACGTTTCATGTTACTTTTGAAGGCAATGAGGAAAGTAGCATTCCTCATTAATTTCAAAACACTTGGATTCTCGTTCAAAAGCTGTGGTATTTTATACGCTACAGCTTGGGAGCCATAATTTGTCCGTATTTTGGACTTTGTGTATATTTCATTTCGTAGATTATATTGTGTTGTTTTAGGGTGGTAGATCTAAAAAAAATCATTTTAGTCACTGCTGTACTCGCGGTATATTATCATCGCTAGTTTTAAAATAAAAAGCTGATGGAAACTTAAAATTCGATATTGAATGATCGGTATAGTGAAAGTTTTCGATGCAACGAACAGCTTTTTTTTTGTAGGCCGAACAGTCTACCTAGATTTGTTTTTGTTGTGGTTCCCCAAACTAGTAAGCAATAATGTAAATGAGATTGTACAAGACTGTAGTAGAGGGAAGGAGATGTTTAAGTTTATACAAGATTCTAATAGATCTGGATATGCTAGAGCGAATATGATTGAAGTGATCTGTCCAGCTTAAGGTTTCTTCGAACCAGACACCTAAAAATTTTAGGGAGGACACTCTTTCTAATTCTGAGTTTCTAAATTGTACCGAAAAGTTACTACAAAGTTGCTTATGCACAGGCTTGAAAATAATATATTTTGTTTTGTTAATATTCAATTCTATTTGACTAGACTCTAGCCACAGCGCAAGTTCGCGTAACCAAATGTTTAATAAACCTTCTATTACACTAAGATCCTTATCAGTAAAAAACACATTAGTGTCGTCTTCATAAAGTATAAAATCTGGAGTTCGCGGAATGTTTACTATGTCATTTATGTACAACAGAAAAAGTAATGGTCCCAGAATCGACCCCTGAGGCACACCATAATTTATTTTCATTAGTTGCGATTCATACTCATTGATTTTTACATATCGTGATCGTCCAGGTAAATAGCTATGAATTAAGTTTCATGTTGTGCCCATTATACCATAGCGCGTCAACTTTTTTAGAAGAATGTCACGTTTAATCGAATCAAATGCCTCGCGAAAATCCAAAAAAATTCCTACTGTATATAATTGATTTTCAAAACTATTAATTAGCTTATCTTTGATATATAGCGAGGCTTTTTCCGTGTATTTGTTTTTCTGGAAGCCATACTGTTGCTTGATAATTATGTTATTTTTTTTCAAGGTAACTAGAAAGCCTAACGTTGATTATCTGCTCTAGAATGTTTGAAAATAAAGGTAGCACAGAAATTGGCCTATAGTTATTTATATTGTTGCGTGGACCACCTTTATGTATGACACAAACTCTGGCAAGTTTCATTTTTTCCGGAAATATACCAGTCAATAACGACGTGTTACAGATAAGTTCTAGAGGGGAGCTTATAGAGTGCGTAATTGCTTTAATCGGTGCCGCTTTTATATCATCTGATCCGGCCGCTGTGTTATTCTTTAAATTCTGGAGGAGCCTCGTTATCTCTGCCTCCGTCACATGGCAGAGGAAAACTGAATTTGCAGTTGCCGCTGGCGACATATAAGGCTCGAAACTACTACTTGATACGGATGTAGTGGCGCAGGCGCCGCAACTTAAGAAGTGAGCGTTAAACTTGTTAGCTAGGAAGGAATTTGAATATGAGATACCATCAATTACCAGTTCATTTGGAATTAAATTGTGGGGCTGGGAGGTGAGACACCTCACAGTGTTCCATACCTTTTTAGGATCATTATAAACGGACGCGAATTTATCACAGTAATACTGCTTACGTGCTTTCTTAATGTCTGCGTTTAACTTATTCCTTATTTTTTTATATTCGCGTAACACCGACTGATCTTTTGTTTTGATAAAAGTATCATAGAGTTTATCTCGCCGTTTTATTCTTCTATACATATTATGAGTGATCCATGGTTTTCTTACTTTCTTGTGTTTTTTTAACATTTCGCAAGGGAAACGCTTCGTCATAGCATTCTTTAATCCTAGTTATGAAAATGTCATAGCATATACTTGGATTGCTTTCACTGTATAAATCATCCCAATTAATGTTTGATACAAGGTCATAGAACTTAGTTATATTGGCATAATTGATACTTCTACAAGTTATGACAGTTACGGAGTGCTTTGTGTCTATTCGTTTTCGTTGAGAAGGAAGAATGCAAAGTATAGGTAAGTGATCACTGACTGGACACGAAAAGACTCCAGAGATTGTTTCACTCGGTAGGTCACTTGTGATACATAAATCGATTATGGTTGCACTATCCCGAGTAATTCTTGTTGGTGCAGTAATTACATTACTGCACCCGAATGCTTCAATAGTATCAAGGAACTGTCGGCAGAGCGGATGCGAGCCCGACAGATCAATATTAAAGTCCCCTATTAGTATGATTCTTAAATTCAATAAGGTAATATGCTCCAAAAGTTTAACTACGTAATTCATGAATTCGGATATTGCCCCAGAAGGTGGCCGACAGAGAGCAGCCACTACGAATCCTTCACATATGGCAACAATCGATTCGTAGTCCCTAGTTACATGTGAGTATTCGGACATAACACTATACCCTATGCTTTTACGAAAATACAATGAAACGCCCCCTCCTTTTTTATTAGTTCTGACTACGCCTTCGCTCTTATAGCCTTTAAAACTAACCTGATCACTTGTATTATAAACCCAAGTTTCCGTGAAAGCCAAGACGTCAAAACTGTAATTCAGAGAGTTCAAAAACATAGTAACATCATCATGTTTATTTACAATACTCCTAGTATTCAAATGACAAACAGACAAATGTCTTTTAAGAAACGATAGATTATCTTGCAGAAGTTGTTTAAATGTATCCTGGCTGTAGTACAGGGACTCGAATGTTGTGTCAGCCATTTTACATTATTTTGCCGAGATCATCCTCTGATTCAATCTTAATAGCGCGCTGGCCTTCCGCTTTTCGTACAAACACCGTTCTGTTTTTCTGCCATGTAAACGCGTACCCTTGTTCACGAGCCTTTTTCTTCGTCATCCACAGGTGCTTTTTGTTGGAGGCAGTTAAATTATCAAAGAAGCGGACATTCAGACCGGTATCTCTTAAGCCGCCCCATTTAGCCATCCACTGATCACGCGTCACCCGCGACAAAAAGCGCACCAAGATTACCGGAATTTTTCCTGGCTTGGGCGGCAGCCTGTGTAGCCCATCCAGATCATTTTCTGTCAGTTCACTCAACTCCAGCTTTCTTGCGATTTCATTTACTTTGCTTAGCAGATTTTCATTTTCGCTCCGTGGAAGTCCAAGTATTTCTAAGTTCTGCCGTCGGCTAGACTGCTCCAAGCTGTTTACTTCTAGTTTTAACCTCTTTACTTCTTCGGTGCTGCCCTGCGTCTCGACATTTGAAACTCGTTTTTGAGGTCGGAGATCTCTTTAGACGGCTCCTTTATTTGCGTGAGCACTTGGTCATACTTATCCGACAGTTCCTGGTTTTTCTTTTCAATGTTAGATACAGTATCTTTCACAGACATTAACGAGTCCACCTTTTCCCGTACGGTTACGAGATCGCCCAGTTTGTTATTCATTTCAAGCAGCAGTTTTCCGAAGTCAAGCTCCGGCTCTCTTTGCCGCCACTGCTGCCGAACGAATGTATATATATATATATATATATATATATATATATATATATATATATATATATATATATTATATATATATGGGTGGTTTCATCTCAAATCGTGCAGGCAAAAAGGGTCGAATTTTTAATTTCGCTGAAAAAAAATATATGATCTGGCGTTGTCTCTAAAAACACAGTAGCCACAAACCGCAAGTTCGTCGGATATTTGGTTCTGGACTTATGAATTTTAAAAGAGGCCGCGGCGGAAAGCAGTGTTTTTCACATACGTCGTGGGTCGGATGTTTCGCTCGATCTCCCGTCGTGGATTTTCAGTCCACATTATATTTACTTTTTTCAAGCACTCTGTAGGCAGTGCAGATAAAACGCTCTAATACCATGAAATAATTTTAGGCGTTTTCCTTTTTTTCTGTAAAAATGTCAAAAACGCCCCCTCGGTCAATTGTTGACGAACTTTGACAATTAAATACTGGCGATCTACTTGAGTTACATCAATATTTTTTATGTCCATGCAGATCCCCAAACACGCTCTTTATAGATATTATAAAATCATATAGCTGTATTAAATATCCTTTGCGGGACGTTTACGTTAATGTTATGCGAAAACCAAAAAGTACCAATTTTAAGATCGATTTTCTCAAAAACATTTATTTTTTATTTTTTTTATTTTTTGTTAAAATGTAGATATGATAGTTGTCTACTCGAAAAGCAAGTCGAGAAAGTGTATATTTTGTTTCTTTGTTCTATATGTAAGCCTCAATATCGGAAAAAGACGTCTTCGTTTTGCAAGACCTAAGTCAGACAAAACAAGACGTGCGCTTCTATGAATTGTAAAAAAGTTTTCTTGAATTTTCGTCTGCGTTTTGTAATCACTTATAAACGCATTTTGTGGTATTGAATAGTTATTTATGTTTTGAAAAGAGCGGGAAACCACGAGAAACATATCTAATCAAATCAGCAGGCCAAGTAGACCTTCAATATCGAAGAGGCACAGACGTTGTATTTTTTCGATTTATAAAACTTTCAGTGTAAACTACCATGACCTGCTATTAGCTGTCATATTACTAAGACATAAAAAATCACCACATCATTGATCTATTATATACCATTCTTTCCGAAACCAAACGCTAGGGTTTGTTCACCGCACATCGCACAGATCACCAGGGAATGGCCTTTCACTTCCGTAATACACAAAAGTGATGACACAAAAACGATCCGAAACACACGAAGAGATTGTCATAGAGAAGGGTAGGGAATAAAAATAAATAAATAAGAATAAAATTACCCAACTCCGATCTTAACGAAAATTGCGGTAAAAAAAAAAAAAAAAGATTTAGGTTCGAGCGGTGGCAAGGCGATAGGTCCACGCCTGGTGGAGAGTCAGACAAAGAAGTCAACGACACGTAAAGGAAAAAAAAAATAATTAAGACAGAAAAACTCAGCCGCACGCGGCAAGAATAAAAGCCAACTCCTCCGGGCATTCCCTAAACGGGACACAACCAAATGCGTGCGAACACGCTCTCTACAGCACCGTCAGGCCGCTACGCCATGAAGAAATAAACCAAACAAGTAAACAATGCTAACAAACAGTTAGTAACGAAACATAAAAAAAAAGTTCAGCAGAACCGCACCCGAGAAACAAAGTTCAGCGGAGTAAAGAAACACTCACGAAATAAAATAAAAAAAAAGTCTTAACTGACCGACGCAGAGTCCAGTCGACAATGAAGCCTGGCAGGATGATGGCGTCCAGATGATGCTCGAATCTATTCTCCACTCTGTTCCGCACATCCGTCGGGGCTGTGCGGAACAAAATCAAGAATAGTTTCAAGCAGCGGTGCGCCAGAAGGTAACCGAGACGTAACATGCTTCGAGCTTCATATCGTGAGAGGAGCTTTCGAGGTAGTTACTGCATGCAGTTATTCAAACTTTCTCTTTCCCCTTCCCTTTTTCAAAAGAACACGTCAGCCGGCGCTAACATTTGATCTCGAGAGAAGACCACTCTTCACAAACGGTTATAGTTGACAAGGAGGCTGACTTCGACCCAACTAGTCTCCGGGCAGAATAGACACAAGTATATTTACCAACACGCTCGTTTTTGATGCTAGTCTCCAGGCTTTGCTGTTTACAAAAGAGATATAACCGTTCGGGGTTATCGGATATCTGCGGAGGGAGATAGAGTACATAAAATTGAGAGAATAAAACACGGAGGACAAGCACAGGACAACCACTTTGCAGAGCACGGCCATTTCTAGGATAGGGCGTTCGAAGCTTGGGCAAATACGCGGTATCGTTTCACGCGTGCACGGATGGCTGGTTTCAAAATTTTCCCACATCCCTAACGAAACCGGCCCATCTTCGTGTGCGTGCCCGCGCCGCCGGTTTTAGCTCGCACGCGGTGTTGTTTTGGCAGGCAGAACTGTTGTTGACCGTCGATATTGTAAGGCCATGGTGTTCTCATCCTCCCAGGCAATAGTTCCTTTGCTTTCCCTTCTGCAATACTCTGACTGACTGACTCCTCCTGGGTGGCCGTCACTGTTCGCCGCGTCAACGACACATTCGTACCATTTCACTCCTCGTGACACAGGGTGCGCTGCTCGATTTACTGTCACGGGCCGTCCTATCTAACACAACGAGCGCGAAAGGTCGTGGTCATCTGCTGGTTCCGAAAGGGCGGGACGTTAATATAGGCCAATGAAGGCCCCGTATCAATACGACGTCTGCCGATTTCTATACATTAAAACTTTAAGACGCCAGCTGGTCTGTTAAGAAGTGTCGCTTTCTCTTTTGAACTGCTCCAATGTAGCTTGCCGCCTATAATAAAATTTAAATGATCAATAAATATAACAGGGTGGAACTACTGTATTTCATTTTTACGTGGGAGCTTTAAAAAAAATGCAAAAATATTTCAAAGTTTATGAAGACGCGCAATTCGCAAGTCCATTTCAAGCCGTAAAAACAAGCTTTTGTACGATATTGATGCTTAAATATAGTGCCGCGAGCGCAACTGACCAAGCAGGCAGCGCGCTGGTGGCCTAACGGTTATCGCGCGTGCCTTCCCCGCAGAAAGCTAGGGTTCGATCCCTGGCCACGGGGACGCATTTTTGTTGACTCTGACTCTGACGAAGTTCTGGCAAATTCGAGAACCGTGTTGCTTGTTCGGGGTCAGAATGTTCTACACGCCGAACCTTCCATGCCGATTGTTCCAGAAGCCCACGCGTCTACAAAAGGGGCTCCGCGTAACCAGCCGGACTAAGTTTCGCCTGAGCGTTCGATCCT
Organism: Ixodes persulcatus; assembly: GCA_013358835.2. NCBI lineage: Eukaryota > Metazoa > Arthropoda > Arachnida > Ixodida > Ixodidae > Ixodes > Ixodes persulcatus. Next base: position 407,969 of record JABSTQ010009060.1, read on the forward strand.
GCTGCTTCGTCGCCTTCGACGCCTGCGACGCTCTGTTGTTATCTCTCTTTCTCTTTTTATTTTTGGGCACAAGTTCGCCCCATTAAACGTTCAGTTTACTCGGTCATTCGCCGCCTCATCACTTGTCATTCGTGACATTTTGGCGGAGGTGCGGGGTACATTTGCGTTCTATGCCCGTGGACCGTACCCCTCCGAAAACACGCCGGCGAAGTGACATTCTAAGCCCCGGGAGACTACCCTTCGCAGAAGACCAGACCAAGGCCCGGTCAAGTCGCCGTAACCAAGGCCTACCGCCGGAACTCGAACCCCTGCCGCTGAAATCAAAGAAGAAGACCGCGACGATGACCGCTCCGCCCGTCGTTGTCCTGCCCGTCGCCCCCCGATCGCCGACGCCTTTCTATGAAGAAATCTATGAAGACGTCGAGGACTGGCTCCTTCACTATGAGCGAGTGGCCCGCCATAACAGATGGACGCCGGAGCAGTGCCTTCAGAACGTCTACTTTGCTCTGGAAGGCACGGCACGCACCTGGTTCGAGAACCACGAAGCGTTGATTTCGTCGTGGAAAGAATTCCAGGCCGAGCTACGACGCACCTTTGCCAACCAGCAGCGACGACAGCGTGCCGAAGAACTCCTGCGAGCGAGAACCCAAGGGCCGACCGAGAGCGTTACAAGCTTCGTCGAAGACGTTCTCCACCTCATGAATCACGCCGACCCTCAAGCCACCGACGAAAAGAAGCTGCGGATCCTGATGCGACCGTTAAGGATGACGTCTTCGGTGGTCTTGTCCGCAACCCTCCAGCCACCATCGAAGATTTCGTCAAGGAAGCCACGAGCATGGAACGTGCCCTCCTCGCAAGAGCCAGCCACTACCATCGGCACTCGAGCATCCCTGCCTCTTCTGCATTGGGCCACGACATCAGCCCTAGCATCTCCGGCATTCGCGATATCATCCGTGAAGTCGTCCGGGAAGAGCTTCGCAAGATGCTCCCCACTGCGGATAGCCCGTCCTCACTATCACTCGCCGAGGTTGTCCGAGAGGAGGTTCACCGAGCCGTCCAGCCTGAAATTTCCATTAACACGACGACGCCAGAGGAAACAACGTTGAGCTACGCTGCCATGGCCCGACGAAAGCCGCAACCTAACCGCCAGGCCACGGCTCCACCCCCACGAGACCCTCCAATGCCGCAGTATCTGCGGCGTCAGGAAGGACAGACCCAGTACGTCCGTCCGGAGCAACCCTCCCCGAGGAAGACCGACGTGTGGCGGACGGCCGACAGGCGACCGCTGTGCTACCACTGCGGTGAGGCCGACCACGTCTACCGGAGGTGCCCCTATCGTCAAATGGGCCTACGAGGGTTTGCGCCGAACGACCCTCGCCCAAGGTACGGCGAACGCCCTCGTGACATCGAGGAATACCTCCGACGACCCCTGTCCCCGGTTCCGACTCGGCCCCGAGGTTCCCGTTCGCCCTCGCCACGACGTGCGCTCTCGCCCTTCCGCCGCTCACGTCGGGACAGCCTGTCCCCCCTATCTCGTCGGGAAAACTAAGTGCGGCAACGCCTGGAGGTGGCGTTGCCGAAGACGACCGTAGTAAAGAGCCTCCAAGAACGCCGGAGCGCTCCCACTCTCCCGACGCTATGCATCACAACGACGTCCCTGCATCGGTGTCCAACAACCTAAACGTTATTATCGACGGCCACGACGAATCGGCACTCGTGGACACCGGAGCAGACTACTCAGTCTTGAGTGAGATGCTCTCTCGCCGCCTTCGAAAAGTAACAACGCCGTGGGAAGGCCCTCAAATACGAACCGCCGGTGGGCACCTCATCACACCAGTCGGGCCATGCACTGCTCGCGTCGAGATCCATGGTGAGACGTGCCCTGTGAAGTTTGTCATTCTGCAAGACTGTTCGAGGGACGTTATCCTCGGAATGGACTTCCTCTGCGAGTATGGCGCTGTCATCGACCTCGGAGCAAACCGGTTGACACTACGAAAACCTGTTTCACCACCGGAGGGTCCCAAAACGACGTCATCTGCGGTCCGAGTCCTCGCAAGCCACGTGAACTTACCACCGCGGTCGAGTGTTTTCGTACCCGTAGGGATCACCGAAGCTTTCTGCGGTGAAGTTCTGCTTGAAGGAAGCCTCCAGTTACTTCTTGGAAGAGGAATAGGCATCGCAAGAGGAGTTGCTGAACTTCAGGATGGCCGCACTGTGGTCTTCGTGACGAACTTCCGAAATGAAGCGCAACAGCTCACAAAAGGGGCAGCCATTGGCCACGTCGAGGAACTCCAGAACTCCGCCGAAATCGCCGCCATCACTGACGAATCATCGCCACCTCAGCAAGGCAGTACGTCGCCAGCGCAGCTCGACATTGATCCTAAGCTTCCAGGCCCGAAACGACGGCAGCTAATTAACCTCCTCGCCGAATACACCGACTGCTTTGCAGCATCGTCGAAGCTACGCCAAACCACCGTTGCGAAGCACCGCATCATTACCGACTCGAGGACGACGCGCGCCCTGTGCATCGATCGCCGTACAGAGTCTCCGTAAAAGAAAGGGAGGTAATCCAGGAACAAGTTCAAGAGATGCAGAACGACGACATAATCCAATCTTCGAGCAGTCCATGGGCCTCTCCAGTCGTACTGGTTAGGAAGAAGGACGAAACGCTTAGGTTCTGCGTGGACTACCGGCAGCTGAACGCGGTGACGAAGAAAGACGTCTATCCACTTCCCCGTATCGACGACACGTAAGACCGACTACGCCACTCTCGATACTTTTCATCGATGGACCTGAAGAGCGGCTACTGGCAGATCGAAGTCGGCGAACGGGACCGAGAAAAGACAGCCTTCGTCACGCCGGATGGACTGTACGAGTTCAAAGTGATGCCCTTCGGACTATGCACGGCGCCAGCAACCTTCCAGCTTGTCATGGACACTGTACTGGCAGGGCTGAAGTGGCAGAGCTGTCTCGTCTACCTTGACGACGTCGTAGTGTTTTGAACTGACTTCGACGAGCACTTGCGACGACTCCGCACGGTTCTCCAAGCCATACAGACCGCTGGGCTCACCTTCAAGGCGTCAAAGTGCCGGTTCGCCTATGACGAACTGAAGTTCCTCGGCCACGTGGTTAGTAAGGAAGGCGTCCGCCCAGACCCCGAGAAGACTCGCGCCGTCGCGGCATTCCCAGCGCCGAAAGACAAGAAGGCCGTGCGAAGATTCCTCTGACTTTGTGCCTACTATCGACGCTTCGTTCGGGATTTCGCAAGGATTTCCGCACCGCTCACAAACCTCACGAAGGACGCCGAGATGTTCGAATGGGCCGAGGAGCAGCAGCAGGCATTCGACGAGCTGAAGCGACAACTGCAGACTCCTCCTGTTCTTGGACATTTCGATCAGGATGCGGAAACCGAGATTCACACGGACGCAAGTAACGCAGGACTTGGCGCGGTACTGGTTCAAGTACAAGAAGGAACCGAGCGAGTCGTCGCTTACGCAAGTCGGACACTGTCCAAAGCGGAGAGAAATTACTCCACGACTGAGAAAGAATGCCTTGCGGTCGTCTGGGCAATCACGAAGTTTCGTCCGTACTTGTACGGGAGCCCGTTCAGCGTAGTCACGGACCATCACTCGCTCTGCTGGCTTGCGAACCTCAAGGACCCGTCAGGACGCCTCGCTCGGTGGAGTCTCCGACTACAAGGGTTTGACGTGACTGTGGTCTACAAGTCGGGCCGCAAGCACAGCGACGCCGACTGTCTGTCCAGAGCCCCCGTCGAAACACCTTCCGGCAGCAGCGACGACGATGACGACGAGTGCTTCCTAGGCGCAGTGAACACCGACGACATGTCACGACGTCAAAGAAACGACCCTGAGTTACGCGCGCTAATCGAGCACCTCGAAGGACGAGGGGGTACTATACCCCGTGTTTTCTTGAGAGCCCTGCCGACCTTCGTCCTCTGACAAGGTGTACTTTACAAGGAGAACTTCGGAGACAACAGCTCGCCATGGCTGCTGGTAATCCCTACCGACCTTAGAGCGGAGATCTTTCAAGCCTGCCACGACGACCCGCCATCCGGACACCTTGGCTACAGCCGTACGCTGGCCCGGATTCGTGAACGGTATTACTGGCCCAAGCTGCCGAAGACCGTTCAACTCTACACACGATCGTGCCACGAGTGCCAACGACGCAAGAAACCACCGACGAAGCCGGCAGGTCTCCTGAAGCCGATTGCTCCCCCAACCGCACCGTTCCAGCAGATCGGAGTGGATCAACTTGGTCCTTTCCCACCATCGACGAAAGAGAACAGATGGATAATCGTCGCCACAGATTATCTCACGCGGTACGCCGAAACGAAGGCCCTCCTTCTGGAACTGCTGCGGAAGTCGCCAAGTTTTTCATTGAGTCAATCGTCCTCCGGTACGGCGCTCCCGAGGTTCCGATCTCAGACCGAGGATCATCCTTCATGGCCCAGCTGACGCAAGAAATCCTTCGTCTCAGCCACATCAGCCATCGTCGCACCACTGCGTACCACCCGCAGACCAACGGGCTGACAGAGAGACTCAACAAGACCATCGCGGACATGATCTCCATGTACGTTGACGTGGAGCACAAGACATGGGACGAGGTGTTGCCGTACGTCACTTTTGCCTACAACACGGCCGTGCAAGAGACCACCGGGGTTACCCCCTTTCAACTGGTTCATGGTCGCAAAGTGACGACGATGCTGGACGCGATGTTACCCCACGAACCGGCTGCCGACGGAAGCGACGACGCCCAGGTGGTTTCCCTACGGGCAGAAGTCCGTCAGCTCGCCAGACTCCGAATTCAAGCCCAACAACATATCGACACTGGCCGCTACAACCTTCGTCGCCGGGACGTCCACTTTCAACCCGGAGATCGGGTATGGGTGTGGACACCGATACGGCGCCGCGGTCTCAGCGAAAAGCTTCTGAAATGCTATTTCGGACCCTACAAGATCATCCGACGCCTCGGCGATTTGAACTACGAAGTCCTTCCCGACGGAACGCGCCCATCTGCAAGACGTCAGCCGCGACCCGAGGTGGTGCACGTCGTCCGGCTGAAGCCGTATTACGAACGATAGAGCTTTCCACTCTCGTCGACGAGTGAACTGTGAACTGTGAACTGTGAAATGCGGCTCGCAATTCTGCTGTCCTTTTCCTGTGGATTTCTTTTTTTGTTTTGTGTTGCATCGGGGCGATGCACTTTTTAAAGGGGGGAGTAATGCCGCGAGCGCAGCTGACCTATCAGGCAGCGCGCTCGTGGCCTAACGGTTATCGCGCATCCCTTCCACGCAGAAAGCTTGGGTTCGATCCCTGGCCGCGGGGACGCATTTTTGTTCACTCTGACTCTGACGAAGTTCTGGCAAATTCGAGAACCGTGTTGCTTGTTCGAGGTCAGAATGTTCTACACGCCGAAGCCCACGCGTGGTCGCGAGGTCAGAATGTTCTACACGCGAGAAGCCCACGCGTGTACAAAAGGGGCTCCGCGTAACCAGCCGGACTAAGTTTCGCCTGATCGTTCGATCCTGCTGCTTCGCCGCCCGCGACGCTCTGTTGTTATCTCTCTTTCTCTTTTTATTTTTGGGCACAAGTTCGCCCCATTAAACGTTCAGTTTACTCGGTCATTCGCCGCCTCATCAGTTGTCATTCGTGACAATAGAGCATACAAACAAAATATGCACTTTCTCGACTTGCTTTTCGAGTAGACAACTATCATATCTACATTTTAACAAAAAAAAAAATAAAAAATGTGTTTTTTTGAGAAAATTGATCAAAATTGGTACTTTTTGGTTTTCGCATAACATTAACGTAAATGTCCCGCTAAGGATGATTAATACAGCTAAATTATTTTATAATATCTATAAAGAGCGTGTTTGGGGCTCTCCATGGACATAAAAAATATTGATGTGACCCAAGTAGATCGCCAGTATTTAATTGTCAAAGTTCGTCAACAATTGACCGGGGGGGGGGGGGGGGGGCGTTTTTGACATTTTTGCAGAAAAAAAGCAAAACGCCTAAAATTATTTCATGGTATTATAGCGTTTTACCTGTGCCCACAGAGTGCTTGAAAAAAGTTAATATAATGTGGACTGAAAAGCCACGACGGAAGATCGAGCGAAACATCCGACCCACGACGGATGTGAAAAACACTGCTTTCCGCCGCGGCCTCTTTTAAAATTCGTAAGTCGAGAACAAAAAATCCGACGTACTTGCGGTTTGTGGCTACTGCGTTTTTAGAGACGACGCCATAACATATATTTTTTTCAGCGAAATTAAAAATTCGACCCTTTTTGCCTGCACGATTTGAGATGAAACCACCCATGTATAGACCTTTCCAAAAACAAGCTTGTGGCCGGTGCCATTTTGAGCGTTCGTGCGTATGGCGCGTGCTTTGCTCGCTTTCCGAAGCGACGACCACGCACGTGCTGGACTGTGAAGATCGCACGCTGGACTGTGATTTTGTAAACATTGGAAAGGTCTATATATATATATTGTGGGCAGTTTGGACACGGAACTTTGGCGACGATGCGGACGGCGCGCGAGAAACGAATGCGAGGCCAAAGCACGGGGCGCGAGGGGCATGACTGTTGAACAAGTCAGCACAGCCAAGGCAGCGAAGCCACCGAACACCGGGCGCTCGAGAACGGCTTCCTTCTTATTTTTTTTTATTTTTATTCACTTTGTTACTTCATTTTGTTGTTCGGTCCGACTGTTTTCTTTTTTGTAACGATGCCGACCGTGGCAGCGGGTGCCGCTTTCTTGTTCCCGTGGAGACCCGTGACGCTAAAACCCATACAAGGGCTAATAGCCGAGTGGGTCCGCCCTGTAAGAAGAATAATCGCTGACTGTTGGGCTGGCTATCGCAAGCTTGCAGATGACGCCCGCTTCACGCACCTCACTGTCAACCACAAGCTGCACTTTGTAGACCCGAACACTGGTGCGCACACCAATACCGTGGAGGGCAACTGGGCCTACGTCAAAATCTGTTTTCCATCTGGACGGCGCGAGAGCCGCTATTTCACTGGTCACCTTGCAAAGTTTATGTTTTAGAGGAGAGAGAAGGCTCGCGGAAACACTGATAGACTCAAGTCGTTTGTCGCCGCGGCCGCCAAAATCTACAGCCCCGACGCAGACAGGGATTTTCCCTATAGTGCGGAGGACGAGCATTCTGACGGCCCCGGTGACTTCCGAGTCATCCGGTGCGCTGAGCCCGTCGCACGCCTGCGTGCATAAAGACGATTTATGCGCCAACCGCTCGTCAAGTGCTCGTTACGTCAGTTATAGGTTCTCGTAGCGGTCTAAACGGCCCTTTTCAGGGCCCCCAGATTTTGCAAACGAAGCTGTTTCCTGAATGCGGCAGCCCGTGTCTCTGTAAAAAGTTCACAGGAAAGACCCATCAAGGATATCGCGTATTATGATTCAAATAAAAATTGTTCTTGCTTATTTCGCGCCTTGGATCCCAATAAATGCCGCCGTTGCAGTCGTCTCGCGGTGCTGTTGCTTGCTCAATCGCCGTCGGCGTGTCTCAGCTGTGTCGTCTTTGCTAGCGGCGCACCGGCGAAGCAGAGAGTCGGCGAAGGCGGGTGATCTGACACACCGCGTTCGGCTTTGGCTATACTCCGTTTCACCTTATGTTATACCGCAGCGAAAGCTAGAACCGCGAGCTCATAGCGTTGGGAGCTGCTCTTGACGCACGAGAGCTCGTGCCGCCGAGATGTGCCCTAGAGCAAGAAGCTCGCGCTTGTAGCCTTTCCTGCGGTACATCATAAGGAGAAACAGAGTATAGCAGACGGCGTTCGTAAAATGGCGTCAGCTGTCGCTGGCTTCACGCGGCGGTACCGTGCGTGCTTCCATTCATTCGGGGTTCGTTGCCATGGTGACGGCGAGGAAGGCAGACGAACTTTATGTTGCGGAAGAACGCTGCGGGCAGCAATACCAGGTGCGTTCTAAGGCCCTTCTCACATGTTTTTCAATGGGCGGAAGGCGAAAAAAGGAGTTCGAAATAAGGACTTAACGCAGAAGGCTGCATTTCTCCCGCGCCTCATAATTTGACGAGCCTTGCACGAAAAGCATGTTTTTAGACCTGAGTTTGGAGATAGGTTTTTTTACAACAACATGGATCTAAGGTATCAATGTGCCAACCGGCCTTTGAACACAACGATAAGTTTATTTCACACACGATGCAAGTCCTAACACAGAACTGGTGAGCGAAGTCGAATGAAACTATGAGTGAAAACTACGTTACCTCTATTCGTGGCGAGCGATAACACTGACGGTGGAGCACACAGGCCTAGTCCGTCGTAAGTAGTACATTTTAGGTCTTGTTAACGGAAGCGGGAGAAACAAACCGAAGCGCGCTCGTCTTCACACCAAAAAGCTATTGCATGATGCGTGTACTCATGATTAAACTGATTGAACTCCAAAGGCATAATCCACAATCCAGTGGACGACACGGAGATGACATACAGGGGAAAATCGGTTAAAAAAACGTGAATACTGAAATGACTTTTTCCATAAGTCCGTCACAGCGTGCGTTGCATTCTGGGAACTTGTGGACCAGGAGAGGAGCGCGTATGTATTTTGCGGCCCACTGATTCCCACAATGAATAACGTGGCATTACGCCGCGATGAGGCGCTCGAGTTTTGGAATAAGCCTATTAGCCGGAAAGAAACGCACTTAAGAAAAAAAATGCCCGTGCGTCTACTTTCCCGCACAACATTCGGAGAGCCAATCACCACAACGTACGTAGGAAGCTGAGCGAATGACAATGCCGAAACATATGTTTAGACCAAAAACTGCTGTCTGAGTTGTGACATTAAGCAATGCAAAACGTCGCGCTTGCATTTCTGAATGTCACAACTCAGCGTTTTAGAGCACAGCTCTTAGGCGCCCGTTTCCGGCTTCAGCGGTGTCGCCGTCGCCGTCGCCGTCGGCGTAACTGCGCGGTGCATTGGGGGAAATATCCCATAATGCACCGCGCGGGGAGGAGGAGGGGAGGAGGACGAGGGGGAGTGGAGGAGGAGGAGGAAGGATGAGGGGGAGGAGGAGGGGAAGAGGAGAAGGGAAGGAGCGAGGAGAAAAGATGACGAGAGGAGGGAGGGGGAGGAGACAGTAGGAGGACAGGAGAGGAAGGGTGTGAAGTATGAGGGGGAGGAGGAGGAGGGGCAGGAGGAGGAAGAGGAGGGAGGAGGAGTAGAAGGTAGGATGAGGAGGAGGAAGGAGGGTATAACCTCCCCTCAGTACCCTTCCCTCCTCCTCCTCAAGAGCTGTGCTCTAATTCGGCGTTACAGGGTGTTGTAAACGGCTTTAATTTTTTCGTCTAAACATAGGTTTCGGCATCGTCATTCGCTGAGCTGCCTCCATAATTTGAGGTGATTGGCTCTCTAAGTGTTTTGCGGGAAAGTAGACGCACGGGATATTTTTAGAGTGCGGGCGACAAGCCGTTTTACGAACCACAAACGAAGAAGTGGTAACGCAGTGAGTGCGCAGGCGAGCTGGTGCATGTTAACCATTTTGTTCTTAGCCCGAGACTGAGGCAGGAAAAAAGGAAAGTTTCAAAGTGGAAGAAAAAGGAACAGTCGAGGACACGTCTCTACTGCTTAGCCGTCCCACTCCCGAGTCCTCGACTGTTCCTTTTTCTTCCACTTTGAAACTTTCCTTTTTTTCCTGCCTCAGTCTCGGGCTAAGAACAAAATGAAGAAGTGGTGTTTATTGCGATAGTTCTGGGTAACTCTTCCCGAGTTCCTTGCAAAGAAAATGTTGGTGGACGAGAGTTGATATAAGTCTGAAATTAGTAGTTTCTTCCGCTCGGATGCACATCATAACGTGAGACCGTGCATAGGTCTCGTCTGGAAACAAACAAACAAAGCAAAGCTCTTCGAGGTCGCGTCTTCGGCGCCAGTACCCGAAGAGGCTTCGCTTTCATCGTGCGCGGTAGGACACGCCACGTCAAGGCGCCATTCTGGAATGTTTATAAGCCCGTGCGGCAGTTATTGCCAAGCTCTTGGTTTTGTTGTACTCATCAAAAGTTCCGGTGAAGTTTTTTGTATTTTTTTAAATCAAACATGAGCCCTCTTAGCCGTCCCGCTCCCGAGTCCTCGCCATCGACGATCAGCTATGCAGCAACCAGCAGCGTACCGCAGTCTCTCGGCGCCAGACGCCCGAAGGTACCCTCAGCGAAAAGTCGTTCAAAATCAGTATACTAAAAGTGCACTGAAGTATACTAAAAGTATAATTTCAGTGTGGTCTTCGTACTGAATGTATACTTTAAGTGTACTTAAAGTGTACTTCCAGTAAAAATGGTGGTGGACTGAAAGTATACTCGTCGGTACAAAACTAGTACATGTAGTAGAATCGTAGTGCCCGCGGTAAAAAGTAGTTCAAAATCAGTATACACGAAGTGGACTTAAGTATTCTAAAGGTCTACTTTGAGTGCTTGCGGTCGGCGTACTCAAATTATAGTAACGGGTATATATATATATATACAGGGTGTTTTTTTTTTAAGATTAACAGATTTGTTTAAAAAAAGCCGTGAAAGTTACACTAATGCCGCTTGTGGAGGGGAGTTATACGGCCAGGGGGACATATTATAGGGGGCTAATCGTAACAATCAGTCGGCTCATTAATTAAAATTTCGTTAATCAACTTTTTAATTAATGAAAATAGACATATGGTTCCAATTAGAAACTTGCTCAGCGTCATCGAAAACCCCTGAATCAGTCATTTTCAGAAAAACTTTTGAGCGCGTGAGAAGCGTAGTAGTCCACTAAAGTTACCACTCGTGGAGCAGGTACAAGGCTGGGGCTAGATAAGAGACGGAAAAATTGCGCGGGCATCTTATCGCAACCTCTAGCTTTGTACCTGCTCCACGAGCGGTAACTTCAGTTCACTACTACGCTTCTCACGCGCTCAAAGTCTTTCTGAAAATGACTGATTTAGGGGTTTTCGATGACGCTGAGCAAATTTCTAATTGAAACCATATGTCTATTTTCATTATTTAAAAGTTAATTACCGAATTTTAAGTAATTAGCCGACTGATCGTTACGATTATCCCCCTATATTATGTCCCCCTGGCCGTATAACTCACCTCCACAAGCGGCATAAGTGTAACGTTCACGGCTTTTTTTAAACAAATCTGTTAAGCTTAAAAAAACACCCTGTATATATATATATATATATATATATATATATATATATATATATATATATATATATATAGTGCGATTTTTTAAGATACACACATTAAAAACGCGATAGATAGCCCGATGCCGTTTTCACAGGATATTCGTAGCCTCGGTGGACATTAGATGAGTAAACAAGCGTCACAGTACGTTGTCTAATTAACTTTTTTAATTGACAGTGTAATTGACCTTGATGAATTTTCAATTTTAAAGGGGCTATGAATAAACTCTCGCCCAACCGAATCAATTTGCGAAAAGGCGACGAGTTTTGGGTTATTCATAGCTCAATGTCCGCCTTCCGTCGCCTGATCAAAAAACAGCGCGCTGGACAGAGCGCAGGATGTTATGCTTACGTAGTCGCTTCAGACGCACCGTTTGAAGTATAATGCTGGAGCATTCACAAAAAGCTCGCTGTCAAAAGTGTGCAAGTTTGTTCATGTTGAATCCGACAGCACTTTATGAGGGTTGTAACTTCACTAGAAAATAAACAATGCATGGAACTCCAATATGAGAAGTTCTCAGTAACACAAACACACATGTCATTAGCGACATGCCATGTCAAAACCGCTAAGTCACTCTCCATTTTCCCCGCCCCTGCCGCGCGTGGTTCTTGAATTAGGGAAGAAAGTGAAAATTTGATAAATAAATATCTCAAAGCCCCTTGCTGTTTCGTGAATAGTTTTGACTGGGTTACGCTCTAATAATGACTGCCTCTAAAACAGCAATCGAAAAAAAGGTCCCTATTGAAAAATCCACCAGCCCGGGTCTGGTGTGTTTCTGACGTTTACACCAGAGCGGAAATTCAGACACGGGTCTTGGCGTGTTCTGGTGTGTTCTGGTTCCTTGGCTTCTCTGGTGTGTTCTGGTTCCTTGGCGTGTTCTGGTGTCTTGGCGTGACCCTGTCAAGTGTGTTCTGATGTGACCCGGCCGATCTAGTGTCTTGTGGGGTGACCTGGTCATGGCATGCACGGTATAATTTAGATGCAGAAAGGACTGCTGAAGACAACAGATAGCAAATTTTGCAAAAAGAACACCAATTTTTCAAAGGTTTAGGTGTTCATTCTGCCATGAATCAAAATTACAAAGACAAAGAGAATGAAACTTACTATTTTATTTTTTTCCCAACACGCACCACTCGCACACATTCCCTTGCACACAGGGCTGTCCATGGCTTTTTCTTCCATGCCGTTTTTGCCAGCACATCTGGATGGGGAAGATGATGGCTTGGGCAAGCTGGTATTGCGTGATAAAACCTACAGTGCATAGAAAAAATACACGAGCAGTTATTCACAAAAAAAAGCTTAAAATAATAAAATCACACCTACAACAGTAAACAAGGAAGTTCTGTCGTGTCCAGCCTGAAAATCAGTCAAATTATCACTCGGCTGCCCTCCCGCATTGAATCTGCTTTCCCCTACCTTTGGGCAACATAGTACAGTCAAACCAGATTACATCGAACCGCAAAAAACCGTCTCCCACTACAATATAGCGAGATATTCTATATAGAAGTTTTAATGAATTTGACAACGAACAAGCACGCCACATTTAGAAAAGTAGTTTACTCTCGAAGGGGCATCTGTACGTCATAAGGGACGCTCACCGCAGCAATTTAGTGGCCACTTCGTTTACCGGCTCAGCATCTCTAGAGCCCTGCGCGGATAAGTTTGATTATCCGCATCCGAAGACTTTGTATCTGTATCCGAACCGCATGTAAACTTTTTACATTATTGTATCCGTATCCGATCCGCATACTTTGTATCCGTATCCAAACCACATCCGCAAAATGTGGAACCAGATCCGACTCACAATCCAGGCATTCATTGTATATCATAACATCAAGCGAGAATGAAAAAAAATGAAAATACAAAAAGCACTTTTGAAGTTGTTGGCTTATTATCTTTGTACAAAGAAATCTTCGGGTCACCACTCAAAGGAGATGTCATTTTATCAATATCAGTTTCATCGTATTCATATTAAAAGCAATCAGCCTTCCCGAGGCACTGCGCGTCGAAGGAGAAGTTATCTCAGTTATGTGATTGTCCTAGGAGTCCGCGACCTTTGCCCAGAAGAAGTGCAAAGAAAGGATGTCGAGGCACTTCCTTCGTTTTTGGAATCATGACCACACTACCCTTTGCGGAGAAGGAGACGTTTCTTATACTTTGTTGTGACTTGTACGTTTGAGGTTTTCTTCGCCCGGAGAAAGTTTCCACTCTTTCCCTGCCAATGTACTAGCTTTCTCGGGACGATTGATGCCCTGCAATCTTTACTTTTTTTATAGATAGCATTTTTGACGAGAGGCAACACACTAACTGAAACGATCTTCAGTGAGAATCAGATCTTTCTTAGGATCCTATTGTTACTTCGAAACGTGTTTTGTGGAAATATATTTCGTGGAAAACTTTTCATTGTGGAAAACTTTCATTTTCACATGGGCACACAGTTCGTTAATGCAGTACGTTTTGTGGGCACATGCCTCTGCGACGTTTTGTTGACAACGCATTTCTTCACTAAGCCGCTAAAAGTGCTAGCACGCGATTACTAAGGCGAGCTTAACCAAACCATACCCCCTCCCCCTGTAACCAGGCGAGACGCAAAAAGTTTGTTACGAAAATAGCAAGGATGTGTGCGACGAAACATGACAGGTATTCCGATGAGACGAACACGAGAAGCCTTTCGATCAAACCTCGCATGTCGACGAAACAATCTGCAGATGAAACGTCAGTCGACGAACTGAATGCCACCGGGCAAAAATTTAGATTTGGATCCGAGGATATCCGCATCCGCAGCCCCTGACATCAGCACCCGATCCGTAATCCGCCAAAATGTGTCTAATTTTTATCCGCATCCGCCCATTTACTGTGGCTATCAGCGGATATGCAGGGCTCTAACGATCTCCCTCCGCAGAAGAGATTTTCCTTTTTTTGTTTTCTTCTGGGCAATAGACGTGGTCGCTTAAAAGAAAAAAAGTCAGCTTTCTCTGCAAGCTGGCTTTCCCCCAAGGAAAAAGCTTCGCTGGGGGAAAGCCAGCTTGCAGAGCTAAACGGCGCTCTTGGCTGTTCAATCTATCGGGAGATGCTGCAATTTTCGTTTGATGTAACCGCATTTTAGCTATATCTCAAATCATTGTAAATAATAACTCACACTATACACACATTATGTGCACAGCTAAGCACAGCTCAGCCAGAACAGATCCTGTGCCCTTCCAGGTTGATCAGAAACACCCACCTGTCAGAGCGTCAACTTTTTCGTGTGTTAGGGGCTTCTTGCCCACTGCACCTTCCTAGAGGAGACGCCTGCAGGCTTGCCCTGACACACTCCTATCGAAGAGCTCCGCAGGCTCCCATAGTGATCGGCTGACCATTCTGAGAAAGTGGCCAGGGGTGGCAGCCTTTTCCACGACGTGTGTAAATGCTGCCTCTCGCATTTGATGCCAGGTCCAAGATGAATCTGCAGTGAGTAACACTGTCAAGCAAATGCACAAAAAGTGTAGAAATACAGGCAACACAAATGGGCTCTCCACTTTCGTCTGCAATCATGTTCCTGCTTTGTTTCACTAAAATGCGAAATTGTACATATATAAATAAAAAAATGAAATAAATTAAAGGGGCACTCCCCAGTATTCCAGGATGGCCTATTTATGCTCCTAACTCAACCTATGTGCTCTAAGCATCCAAAAAGTCCAAAACTTACAATCATGCGCAGCTTATTTCACTATTAAAAAATGCAATCAAAGACAGCAAATGTGGTTGAACCAAATCAAGGCGAATAGGGTGGAACAGCGAAAGACACTCGTCAGTCAATTGCAAGCGAGGGCTTCCCGTGCAGACGACCAGGACTGGTCGGCTGCTTGTCCGCACGTGAAGCCATCGCTTGTGATTGCCTGATGAGCCCCGTTTGTTGTTTGCCTACATTCGGCCAGGTTCGGTGGCGTCATCTGTATGTCTGAGATTCACTATCTTTTATCAGATTTTTATTAGTGAAATATGCTGCACATGATGTAAATTTAAATTTTTGGGATGCTTAGAGCACATAGAATGTGTTACGGCCATAACTAGGCCATGTTAGAAAGCTCCCGAGCGCCCCTTTAAGAGAAGGAATTTCAGATTTGGAATATGCATTAAGAAAGAAGGTCCATTATTGCTGTACACATCAAATACTAATGATGAGATAAAAAAAATTGTTCCATGTGCTTTTCACATATATACAATATTGTAGGTACCCTTTAAAAACCATTCGACAATTTTTAAATTCAAAATCGCAATTACGAAGGAAGTATACTGATGTGCATTGCCCATGTTTTGTACAAATATGTGCATTCTTGGGCAGCCGAGCGATGTGAAAAAAACACCTTTGGCCCCACTTCATGACAAGACATGAAAAATAAAACATGAATGACTGTGCCATCACCATAGCTCACTACCTTCCCTTTCCGTGTTCAGAAATAGGCATCAATATGTCTCACCTCTGTCTTCTTCGCTAGTCTATACTAGCGAAGCGGGCTAGCTTACTAACCCCTGGATAGGTATTATTGCCACTACTAAACTGTAATTTGTGGGACACGGATGTCAGATAGCACTCTTGTTACTCTCTGTCACGCCGGGGAGGTACGCGGAGTCAGTAGAGACAAGAAGACCAGTGGAGGATGAGAATAAAGGAATATATTTACAAAAGAAGAAGAAAGGAAAATGATAACTCAAAGTAGTGCATAAGTAAGTCCCCGTCTCAGTGATAAGTCCCCAGTCGAGCCACTCACGGACACTTGCTCGTGGTTGGGGGGTTGGGGCTCAGTGCTCGGATACCGGACTGGCGAAACGATGTCCCAGGCTGAGTCCAGTTCCTTGGAGCGTAGCCCAGGTTTGCCCGGTGCGTCGCCGAGAGCTCGTTCCTTGGCTCGGTGCGTCGCCGATACCTCGTTCCTTGCTTGGTTCGTAGCCGAGAGCTCGTCTTTGGTTCGGTGCGTCGCCGAGACCTCGTTCCTTGGCTCGGTGCGTCGCCGAGACCTCGTTCCTTGGCTCGGTGCGTCGCCGAGACCGGAAGCTCCGGCCGATTCCAAAGGATCCCAACCGCTTCTCTGCCTCGAGCCCCGTTGCTTCTCTTCTTCTTGTTTCCTTATAGTGGCACACCCGTGACACTGCCTCCCCACTTTTGAGAAGATCGCCTTGAGATCTTCTATCTTCCTGGCGTCTTCAGTTGGCTCTGCTTGATGCCGTGGAACGGCGCGAGCCTCGCATGCGCTCTGGCCGTTTTAATTCACTGCAGCATTGCTCACTGGCAACACCTGGTTCGCTGTTCAAGTTCCCATGTACCACACGACGAACTTCATGCCACAGAGATCAACTTTCCGGTTGAGTCACACACACACAAACACAATATATATCAACAAAACAAAAACAAAAAAAAGGACCCCGACCCTGGCATGTCACCGAGATTAGTTTACACCACCCCCAACGACAACAACAAAAAAAAACCCCAATGCATCTATACAATCCAAGAATCATTTCCGAAAACCTGGTTCTCGTCTTAAGTCCGACTTAAAAAGTCTGCGCCGACGTTATCACACCCCTTGAAATACTCCACATAAAAATCGTAATCTTGCATGCAGCTTCATGCTCCACCCCTCCCGCTCTTCGTCCCATTTCAGGCTATTGTCAAGATGTATCTTTTTCTGGAGCTTGATTTCGGGGCGATGGGGCCGATGAGGTCACTGGCCATCCTTTGAAATGGCATCGCAATCGTCGGCATGGTCCCTAAGGGTGGTTTGCCCACTCTTCCTTTTTGCACCATTCTCTGGCAGATGGCGCACGAGCGAACGTATCTTTTGACGTCACTTTGCATTCCGGGCCAGAAGAATTCTTCTGCCACTAGCCCCACAGTGTTACTTACTCCCTGGTGCCCTGACCTCAAACCATTATGAGCCATCGCCATGACCGCTTGCCTTAAGTTCTTTGGAACCACCAACTGCTCCGTTCTTCTACCGGAGCTGTACGTACAATCTCTGTACAACACCCCGCTTCTCATAAAGAATGCATACTTCGTCCTTCCTCTATGCTTTTGGACAATCTTTCCGACGCTGTCGAAGCATTTATTCAGAGTTGAATCATTTTTCTGCGCTCCTCGCAGCTCCTCTGAGGTGGTATGCAAGGGTGAAACTTGTGGTACTCTTAATTCGGGAGGTGGTGGTAGCGATTGATTCGTACCCGTCTTGGCCTGCACCGCTCCTGCGGTGTTCAGGGACTGTTCTTCACCATCTCCCAACGAAGTCGCTTGTCTGGACGTTACTTGGGCTTGTTTCGAATGATTCACTCTCATTCTACTTTCTCCCTCATCGAGAGGTTTGGACACCATTACACCCGTTTGACTCGATTGTTTTTCCGAGTCCCAATTTGGATCTGGATCGTTGACGTCTCGTACCGGCGGTACATTGCCCAACACCAGATCGTAAAGAGGATCCCTCACGCATTTTGCGAGTAGTTTTCCCGTGAAATATGGCGTGCGGACCATAATCTCAGCTTCCGGAAGATATCTTATCGTCTTGTCCAGGAGACACACCGGATTCAGCGTTCCTGTCAACGCTTCTTTTGGGACCAACTCTTGGCGAACTATTACCGTGTTGCAGCCAGTGTCTCTCAATACAGATGCTCTGCGGCCACCCACATATCCCTCCACAACTGGCAAATTCTCACTTAGAAATCTCGCAGGGTGTCCCACTACCGTATTGACAACGGGTATTTTCTCCCCATTCCTGAGCGTAACAAAACCGTCATCGATATCGGTTGACTTCTTTTCCCGTGGATCAGCCCACAAGCATGACGCTTGATGTCTCTCGCTTGACTTGGACGTACAGCCTTCGGCCCGGTGCCCAGTCCTACCGCAGTTCCAACATTTCGGGGTTTGAAGCATTGGCGGACGACTGCGGCAGTTTTCAGCTTTATGGCCGATCCTGTTGCAAAGAAAGCAACGCAAGACTCTTCTGCCTGGACTAGTTATTGTATCTCTGGGCGATGCCGCATTCGAATTCTTAGCTGGCTCGTCACCTTTGAGCTTGCTGGTGCCGGGCTGAACCTGCGCCTCAAGAAATACATCTGCTTTTGATGCCACTTCGTCCAGGTCTCGGCATTCTCGCTCTCGGAGGAATACTGATAACTTGCTAGAGCACGTTACTAGGAACTGCTCCACCAAGACCGCATCACGTAGGGCTTCGAAAGTCTTTGCTACTTCCGCCATCTCTACCCACCTATCGAAATAACCCGCTAGACGGGCGGCAAACTGCCTCCTTGTTTCTCCATCCTCTGGCTTTGCCTCTCTGAACCTTTCCCTGTACCCCTCTTTTGTGTAGCGGAACCTCTGCAGTAAGGCCAGCTTTACTCGCGTGTAATCCAGCGCGTCCCCGGGAGACAGCCGCCCCACCACCGTCAGTGCTTCCCCGGTCAGGCACAAACTAAGAGTTGTCGCCCACTTCTGTTGCGGCCATCCTAGTCCGGTTGCTGTTCGCTCGAACCGCTTCAGATAGGCGTCCAAATCGTCTCTTCCCTCTTTAAATTGAGGGATTAACTTGTGCGGACTGCCACGTTGTGCTTGTCCGCCTGCCTCTCCTTCACCGTTATTATGGTTTCCTTCCTGGCTGGCCGCCGCGCCTTGCTGTACAGCTAATTTTAGTCGAAGTACCTCTTGTTCTTTATCTAATCGTAGGCATTCGCCTTCTCGTTCTAGCCTTGCGGCATCACGCTCTCGTGCCCTCTCGGCTCTTTCCTCTTTAATTCTCTCTCTTTCCTCCTCCACCCATTTCTTAAGCTCGGCTCCCTGGTAGCCCAACTCTTTTCCTGCCGCAATCAAACTTTGTGTATCCATCACGTCCAACTCAGCTCCACTGATTCGTCCGCACCCAACCGGCGTGATTAAGTGTATGGAAAGATGGTGGATCCTGGCAGGCTCGCCAATTTGTCACGCCGGGGAGGTACGCGGAGTCAGTAGAGACAAGAAGACCAGTGGAGGATGAGAATAAAGGAATATATTTACAAAAGAAGAAGAAAGGAAAATGATAACTCGAAGTAGTGCATAAGTAAGTCCCCGTCTCAGTGATAAGTCCCCAGTCGAGCCACTCACGGACACTTGCTCGTGGTTGGGGGGTTGGGGCTCAGTGCTCGGATACCGGACTGGCGGAACGATGTCCCAGGCTGAGTCCAGTTCCTTGGAGCGTAGCCCAGGCTTGCCCGGTGCGTCGCCGAGAGCTCGTTCCTTGGCTCGGTGCGTCGCCGATACCTCGTTCCTTGCTCGGTTCGTCGCCGAGAGCTCGTCTTTGGTTCGGTGCGTCGCCGAGACCTCGTTCCTTGGCTCGGTGCGTCGCCGAGACCTCGTTCCTTGGCTCGGTGCGTCGCCGAGACCGGAAGCTCCGGCCGATTCCAAAGGATCCCAACCGCTTCTCTGCCTCGAGCCCCGTTGCTTCTCTTCTTCTTCTTTCCTTATAGTGGCACACCCGTGACACTCTCATCCACATGTACACTTTTTCGAAGATAGTTCACCTTCTCGTCCTATGGCAGGACATGAACCATCTTCTTTTATTTCTATTTTTTCTATTTTTAGTAGGTAAATAGGCATTGAACGAGCATATTTTTTGGATATTTAGGATCCTTAGAGCCCGTCGAATGAGTTATCACTAGGGCTCTGTGTTTTAGGATAAATCTGAAAATCTCCGAAAAACACCCGCCGATAAAATTTTAATCAATTCGGATTTATCCGATAAACTCCGAATTTTGATGTGCCAATGCCCCCACCCCCTTCCAATAAACTAAATAAAGACGGTACGTTATAATTAAGTTTGATCAGCGTAAAGGGTCAATGGTCCCGGGAATATGCCACCACAGTTTTCTTTCAAATCTCGGTTCATTGACGAAAAGGGGTCTTACCGATCATCTTGTCAAGGATCAGAACGACATGCCATTGTGCATTCGGGCCACGACAAAAGCCCCTGTATTGGTTTCCAGTTTGGGCCATACTATTTGTGTTTTAAGAGGAAGAGAGGTTGTGTTTTTGTAACAGCTAAAACTATATATGGATCCTAGAGATTGCATAAAATTGGAAGAGGGGCAGTTGAAACTTCCCAATTACATCCTTTACCACTCCACCTAGCGTGGCCGCGGGGTAGCATGGAATAGGATGGGATGAATACGTGCTTTCCAGCGACTACCTCCACGAGTTTATTTTAAAGGTGTCGCCGTTTATCCAAGCCACAGATGTGTGCAACTTTTGCCGTGGGACAAATTAGTACTCCAATGGCAATGGCACCAACACCAAACCCAGCTGAAGAAATATTATTTAATATAAGCGCGTTTTATTTTTCCTTATCTAGCATACGTATACACCCGGATATTATTTTTTTGTTTTTCATAAGAAACACTGCGAAATTAAGCTCCGAATTTCAAAGATTTTGGAATCAAACAAAAATAAACTCCTATAAACTCCGAATTTTCGGAAAAAAATAAGCTCCGAAAAACACCCTCCGAATTTGACGAGAAATAAACTCCGAAAACACGGAATCCTAGTTATCACCAAGAACAGACGATCTCAGAAACGTCTTTAGTCCACCTTTAAGCCAGCACCTGTGTTTGTCTCTTGTGTGCCTGAAAGTTTGTGTCCTTGTCTTTTGTGCCATTAGTCTGTTCTCCAGAATGAGCCAATGGAGTGGAAACAATAGACAAAGTGCCCTGAAGGCCCAGATACGTACCTCACGATCCCGGACAGCAAAGAAAGGTGGCCAAGAGAAGGCCACAGCCTCACCAGGTGGATCAGCCACAGCAGCAACTAGGAGAGCAAATTGAAGGTTAGAGAGACGAGTAACAGCAAGATCTTGATTCGCTTATACGTTTAGGACATACTGTAGCTTTAATAAAGAAGACGTTAGCCACACCATGTAATCCCCAATGACGTGCATGCAGTATAAATAAAGCACAATATTCTTTCACAACATCAATCTAGCCCCATGCTAAGGAGTTATGTTAGTCAAATCATTCAACCCCATGTCTTTGTTGTAGTAATTGAAGGAAGCATTCATATGCCCAAACAAAATGTACACTACAGTTACTAATTGGGTGAGATTTCAGTAATGCATCATGAAACGAGTGAAAGCGATTGGCTGGTTTTCACACCATCAGCCAATCACTTTCACTTGTTTTACGATTTGCGAGGATGCAAAATTGTGGAGGTAGTGTCAGCTCTTCCTTGCGGTACTTTTAGTGAGGTGACATGAGGGTGCTGTGGTCACTATCATTAAAGTGGTATGCTGCTTATGATGTTGCAACAGCCAGGCTGCTTTATGCACTAAATAAATGAACACTAATTTTTGAAATCACGCCTTTAAGATAGTATTTATTCACGTGCAATACTGCCAACCTTACCAACTCGTGTCGGTGCAACTACTCGCATGTCAAGTAAGCAATGACTGTCTCATGCTATGCTGCATAAAGAAGTCATGAAATGAAAGTCGTCCTGCATGTACATAATTAGATTCGGGCCCACCAGCACTGTCACCCTGTCAGTAAATTAATTTCTGCTACTATACAGATCAAAACAAATTAGGTTTTGCAACATACAGTCAGAGGCGCCTTGGGCAACGACACTGTGTGTGTGTGTGCGAGGGGGGGGGGGGGGGGGGCTGGGCAAACACAGCATAATCTCAATAATACTAATCTCTCCACTCCATTCCACCCCCTCCCCTCATTGAAAGTCACCCAAACATTAACCGGCAATGCAGTTTGGCACGACACGTTGCGCCATCTAGCGGCTGCCAAATAAAACACTGGATGGGCCAGGACGGCCAGGATCGCGGGGATTGCGGGTGGGCGCATTTAAAAAACCACGTGTGATTGTGGCATTTCGGATCGGCGTCAGCCTTTTTGGGAACTGTTTTTCTTAAAAGTAAGTCCCGGCTTCATGTCTCTATGACCTCACCGGGCTCCTATGACATCTCGCCTACTCCTAGAGTTCCCCCCAAAAATAAACGTCGCTACAGCTGCGTGAAAGACTGCCACAGTCACGAAGGTGATTCAAGCGTCAAACTATTCCGATTCCCTTCGAGATCTTGGGAAGCGACACGGCGACGGAAGTGGATTACTGCAGTGCGACGCACCAAGTAAGTGAATTCTACAGTAATTGTTGAAGTGAACGAAAATAGATGTGCAGGCATGGAAAGCGGTCCGACGAACTCGTTTTGCAGACTACTTGGCAAAATAACAAATTCATACAAGTTGTTTTACGAGTCACTTAGACAGCCACACAGGGAAATACGGTAGAAACAATCAGGCCGATTGTTGCTTTGCTGTGCCGTCGAGAATCAAGCAATCAGGCCTTCAAGAAGCGAGAGGCCCATTGGCCCGTTTCGGCACTTGTAATTGTACGTGGGCATAGCTGTTCGGCACACACGCGGTCACAACCAAAACCTTTTAAACCTGCGAGTTCTGAAATAGTGGATTTTCGTAGCACATTTGTTTGTTTCGGCAACCAAATTTAATGCTGAGTCTGGTAACAAATGGAACGGCATGCAGAAAACAGGATGCACAAGTTTTTCTTTAGAAAAAGATCATGCGAAGCATAAATATCCTTCTCTCACGCACACTTTGTTGCCTGTCACCTTTTTACACCAGGCTTGCATATCACATTACAGCCATTGCAACGTGCGTACTGTTCTCTAGCATGCAGAGTTTGGTTCCAATTACCCACCTTTTATTCTAGCCGGGGGCGAGCGCGAGGAAACAGGAAAAGGTTGCTGCACCAGGCTGGGCCGGGCAGGAACGATGCAGCCGTTCTGGTTGGTCTGGCCCGTGGCGATCCCCAGAGCGTTCCACCAACGAGGTTCGGATCACGAACGGCGGAAACGGCTAGCCCTGGCCATACCGGCCTAGGCCATGACGATCCCGGACTGGTTCCGCAGCGAGACTCGGGCTGTGATAGCCCGGAACAGCTAGCCTACGCAGCGCTGGCGTGGGAAGGACGATCCGCAGGCCTGGACATGTTCGCCGACTGAGAGCACTGAACGACGGGCGACAACCACGGTCGGCGGGTCCGGAGTGGCAGCTCTCGAAGACGGAAAACTGGGAAGTACAGTAAACCGATTAGCTGTCTTCTCGCTGTGTTGTGTCACTCCCTCGGAGACGAGCGAAACACATACCGATCGGGCGGCGATTAATATGGAGCGATCCCACAAGTGGTGAAGACAACCCAAAGAGGTGTCCAAATGACAACTTAATATGCTTGCCGGCTGGCTATGCTGGGTAACAAAGTCTTTCGAACTGATAGCCGCCAAAAATTTTTTTTTTCTGAAAATCAATACATTCAGGCTCGTATCGCTCACTGAAGATGAAGCTACAAACGTCTTAGCGGATCTAATGTTACGAAATTCCCGATTTCCAATGCAGCAAACACAAAAAGAAACAAAGAAATATCTTTACATTCTTCGTGACTTCCTTCCATGACCGTTTGGTTTCTTCATCCGGGCCAGATTGCCCATTGTTGTACACATACGCTGCCGACGATTCCCACCACTTTAGCGACACAAAAGTTTTCCATTAGTTTTTATTTTATTTTTTTAACCCTTTAAGGCACAGTTTATCTTTGAGGATACATTCAATATAATAATAGTTTTTTGGAACCCAAAGCAATACTCAGGCGAAATGCTTAACGTATCTTAGCAGATACATTTTTTGGTTTCGGTTTCGTCGTCTCGAATTTTCGCCGCCAGGCGTTTTCCAGATACTCCGTCGGCTCCGATGTCCATGGCGGCGCCCAGGACGCGTATTGTCCGCGTCGTGCTACGCATTTCGACCTGCTCTTACAAAAGTAAGCTGTACTTTGCTCTTAAATATGTTAATTTTGCATTTTTAGAAGTTCTGGATTCCATAGCGCAGACGTATTTTATCCTGAAACGTATGAAAGTCGGGAAAAAAGTACATAGTAGATATGCGTATCCTGTAAAGGCTGTTTCACATGCTGCGATTCTCGCCCGAAATCGGTGCGATTTCCAGTAAATGTGCGATTAAAATCGCACTGTCGCTGCGGCTCTGCGACTGGTTTCCACCAAGTTGGTATTTTACCGCAGAGTCGGTGCGATCGCTTTCTCGTCATCCAGCCGTTCATTAACCAGCTTTCATCCGCGAAAATAAATGTAGTCACATAAAAGCTTCTGGTTTAATGCTTAATTACGAAGTGTCTAGCGTTATGTCCGACGTAACCCAAGTTAAGTCCAAATCTCCGCCTTCCCTAGGTTCACGGGGGAGAGATAGGAGGGCGGGGGGGGGGGGGGAGGGTTAGGTACACATAGCTTGCACTGACGTCACCCAGTACCAGGAATGGCGTCCTTTGCACGTGCGGCCAGCGTTCTACAGAATAAAGAGCACGATGTGAGACGCTCGCGGAGGCGCGTGCAAACCTACCTTCCACTGCATTAATGGGACGCTTAGTACCTGGGAATGGCGACTGGAATGACGTCACGTGAGAACTATGTATACGTGTTTCAGTGCTCCGTCCGGACGTAACGCTAGCCACAGCGGCTTAATTATTAGAAATCCCTAGTTACATATTGCATTCCTAAAACATTTGTGCTTATTAAGACGTTTTTGTTGTATTTTAGACAAAGTCAAACGCGTCGCGTCCGTGTCCGAAGCGCCGGCCGCTCTGACAGAAATCACGCGGTTGTTTAGCATGTGAAACTAAACATTGCGATCGCACTCGCTGCGTCGGCTGTCGCACCAATCTTTTTTTTGCACAGTCGCTGCATGTGAAACAGGCTTAAGAGAGGAATCGCATAGTAGCTCTGTGATTTCTGTGGTGTTGCCTTCCGTGCTTAGATTTGGCAGTGTTTCGGTAGTTTTAAGCCGATAAATGTTTAGCCGGGTAAATAGGTTGGGCGATAGTTTAGGGGCGGGCGTTCACTCTGAATTTTACATACCTATGCACGAGGAATCAGCTGTAATTGTCGGGAGAAAGCTTCCTGTTTGGTGTGGTTTAGTACATCTCTATGTTGACCTTTTTACTGATAAAATTTGACGTGGTGCTCTTTTCTTTTAGGTTTCGTATTCTACTGCTGCCCGATGGAAATTCCATCGGGATCTTTCTACCAGACACGGAGTCGCGATCGTCCCTGTGTGGTTTTTATTCCGTAAAGTGGAACAGTGTCCGATGCGAAATCTTGTGATAGTGAAGTGAGTGACGGTGACGAGGAGAACTTGCCAACGAAGGGCCTAACAACAGAACTTCCAAGCGATAACGAAACTGAAGGCGGAACGCCCGCCTGTCCAGTTCTGTCAACGTCAAGAAAGAAACAAAGGTCACCGCCGCAAGTTTTTGACTGGCAAATGGAAGACCGGTGTTTTGTGGAGCCTGCAGCGGAACCCTCTGTTGGCCCAGTGAAATATTTTCAAGTTTTCATTGATGACAAGCTGCTGACGATTGTTGACGAGACAAACCTCTATGCTGTGCATCAGGCTGGAGCATATGGATAAACGTTTGTTACACTGTGTCAGCATGGTTACGCAAAGTACATATTCAAACTTAATCGTTGCATCGCCCCTTCAATTAAACACGTTATAATATCAAATGTGGCGTTTGAGCTCTATAGATCTTATTTATTTTACAAGAAAACATGTTTTCATTCAACACCAGACATATATCCGTAATGCGTGCTCACCAGACGCACCCTGGTGTGCATGTCAGGCCTGTTTAGTGTGCCGTGGTGTGCACATTAGACTGGTCTGGTGTGGTGTAGTGTGCACATCAAGCCATTCTAGTGTGCTCTGGTGTGCACATCATACCAGCCTAGTGTGCTTTGGTGGGCACTTCAGACCGGCCTGGTGTGTTCTGGTGCGCACATCAGACCGGCCTGGTGTGTTCTGGTGCGCACATCAAACCAGCCTAACGTGTTCTGGTGTGCCCACCAGAACACACCAGGCCGGTCTGATGTTTACACCAGCAAACACTAGGACACACCAAACCGGTCTGGTGGATTTTTCAATAGGGGTAATTTACGGATTTCAGTTAATTAATAAAAATGTTGCCACGGTTATCCACCCATGTAATGTTCGCTGAGTCGCACAACACACTGAAGACTGCATCAACGTGGCAGCAAGCCTTTTTTTTTCTAAAAACCTGTTGATTAAAAAATATCACCGGGTATACAGCTGACATAATGTGACAAAGGGATGTTTCATTTCTCATTTCACTGCAGACCACGTGATCCAAAAGTTCCCCGGGGAAACAACCGGCACTGGCACTGTCAGAGCCGTCGCAAATGCAGCATGGACTATAGCCCTAAAATAAGCACAAATAGAAAAGTTAGCTACATTGTACGCCACGGAAAGAAGCGTTATCTAACTTGTCAATAATTATTTTAGCTAGTCATTTCTACTATATTTATCAATTGAAAAGTCTACTTTTATTGCAAAGATAGCTTTTATTTTCCCTGAACTGTATTTGTTACCTTTATTGAAGAATAAAAGTTTACTGTAAAAAACTGTCAGCTCTATTCTGAAGCTAGACGATCGAGGGCAATTGCACCAAGTATTTGATGCTGCTAATGCAAAAGCATGCACATGTCTGTTTTCAAAATGCACCGCCACTTGCGTGCTGCCTCATAGGCTAGTAGACAAATAACGTTTGCAGGATGATCCAGTGTTTTTGTAATGCAGGTTTCAGCTCACTATACGCTGTTTCAGATATCTGCATCTACAGCAAGCAAAAGGACAGGAGGCAAAGGAAACCACGGCTAATAACAGGGACATAAGATGCTCCACCTTGCATAGTCACATGCTGTGCAAATCAACTTCTGAACTGCATAAGCGAAGTGGTGTTATGAATGGAAGCTCGCTCTGAAATTGGCTGGAGAAATCGGCGCCTACATGTGACAACCTCAAGCTTTCACCGAAAGTGTTTCTTTGTGTAGATTTATCTTGCAAAACTCTAAGACATCTCAATTCACGTGAAAAGAACTTGACAATTACAACAACGAACACGCCGACACAGTGGATCAAGAGTTCCACGCTGTAAAAAATCGACGTAAATTTTACGTGTCTTTCCCTCGGCAAAAAAATCGGGCACGCTCATTGTTTACAAAATACGAGGTTGCCCTCATTATTTATTTGTCGCGAGAGCCGAGCCTTCCAGAAAAGCCGAAATCCCAGGAGTGCAAGCATGCGCAGATGAATCAGAATAGCCTTTGGCGACGAAGGAGAAATTGCTTGATATCCCAGGCAGCACACAGTATTGGGCCAACATTGGGTTTGAAGTGGCAAAGAATGGCCCAACAATGGCCCAACAGAGCCATATGTTTTCCAATATTGGAATCACATTGAACAATATTGGACTACCAAAGCCAATGGTTTTCCAATATTGGTAATACGTTGGCATAGGCTGGTCAACATTGGACTGTCAAAGCCAATAGCTTTCCAATATTGGATATACTTCGGAATAAGCTGTCCAATATTGGACTGTCAAAGCCAATAGCTTTCCAATATTGGATATACGCCGGCATAACCTGTACAATATTGGACTGTCAAAGCCAATAGCTTTCCAATATTGGATATACGTCGGCATAAGCTGTCCAATATTGGACTGTCAAAGCCAATAGCTTTCCAATATTGGATATACGCCGGCATAACCTGTACAATATTGGACTGTCAGAGCCAATGGCTTTCCGATATTGAATATACGCTGGCTTAAGCTGGTTAATATTAAACTGTCAAAGCCTAGAGTTTTCCAACATTGGTGATGTCTTGGTATAAGCTGGTCAATATTGTACTGCCATAGCCAATCGCTTATCGATATTTGTGTCGCCTAGGCTATAGACCCGCGACCCTCTTTTTTGCATTGCAGAGGTAGGAAAGTGGAAAGAAGTCATTCATGCGCTCGCTCGGGGCGAGAATTTTATTTAGCCAACTTCATGTGGCGTACGTCGCCGGTGCTTTGTAACCGCGATCACAGATAAATCCTTAGCTGCCTATAGGACTATTGCAGTTTTTTTGCCGGCTGCTCTCCCTTCGCATTGCCTTACCTCGGCGTTGACAACTTGATTGCGTTTTTTAGATTTAATTATTTTTGTCTTTTTCAGTGTATTTTGTATGTATATGTATTACTGTAACGTGCGCGGATTTCGACGGTGTGTATGTGCGCGTGCCGGGTCATCTTCCTGCCGCGTTGTGCACGCGACGAACTGTGTGTGTGTGCGCGCGCGTCATCCTCGTGGCGCGTGCCACGCGCCCTGCATCGAGAAAGAAAAAAAGAGAAGGAAGGCGGAGAACAGAAAATGGAGTGTGTTCGAGCGGGCAGACCAGCGTGTGGAAGGGAACCGCCGGGCGTCCAGACCCGGGTTCTTCAAGGCTTCCACCTGGCCTGACCTCCAGCTCCCACGACGCCTTCACCCCAGTTGAAAGCAGGTGCACGTGTTGCGGAGCACGCGTCAAGACCACAGCGGCCCAGTCCATTCCAACACGCCACCCCAGACGCCGACGCCGTGCCAACGCCGTGCCAACGCCGCCGCCGACCCACCGGCTTCAAGCTGAACCCTGGGCTTGCCGGTACGTTCTTTGTCGCCGCTCCAGCGCACAAAACCTCCCAAGACCCAGCGCCACGAAACAAGAAAGCGTTAAGGTGTTACAGCGAACTTTCCGGTTGCCCTTAGTGAGCAGCATTGAAGCAGTGTGCCGACATTGCGAGAACAATCTGTCGGACGTGCGTTCCTGTAACGATTTCCCCAAAGTCATACCATTCGCTAGCTTTTTGTGTGTAAATTTAATTAGGGTGTTTTCATCTTGGCATATTGTTTTCTAATATAACGCTGTTTTCTACTTCAAACGGTCTCGTCTTTCTTAATTCACGTGCCTGATACACACGATTCTTCACAATTACGTAGCGTTAACGTCTTCTACTTCGCCCGCGCCCCTGCCATGTTTGTATTTCTTTCTGTGTGCTCTATTTTTTTATATTTGATGTTTCTGTGCCTATTTTGTCATTGTCGACGCACGCGTCTACAAACATAAAGCCGCCGCTTACGCCGCAACCGAGGTGACTTCTACTCTCAGTTTTACGAGAGTCTATAGCGCTAGAAAGTCGTCTATTGGACTCGAGTGAAGTCTCGAGAGGGCTGCTTCGACTGTCAGTGCTGATCTCATCAGTGTAGGCAGAGCAACGACGTAGCAATCGTGACGTGAGAACATATACTGCGCCTCGATGTGGCCGGCCGCGCTCGCGCTGCGGAAATGGGAGCGTGCAACTCTCGAGCCCCGTTAGCTCACTGAAGTTGCAAGACGCCACTTTGTCGTCGCGAATCCTCTGCCCTTCGAACGGTCGTGAAGCCGTTGCGCCCGGCGTATACCCTACGCAGCATCTTTCAAAAACCGTCCGCGCAGCATTGCAACCTTCTGTCTGCGAGCGTCAGCGATTCATCGTGTGTTGAAAGTCGGACGATCTGCTGTCCGTGGTGTCTTTTATGTGTTACTCGTTCGTGAAAAACTTTCAAGTTTAAAAACGCGAACCTAACAGTGTACAAATATTTTTAAATTTATTGATAAAAGTAGATATATATTTATTTATTTATTTGTGGACATCGTGCGCAAAAAATAGTAGCGCTAAGTTCTTTATTCTAAATATTAATGGGGGCTGTACCACGCAAAAACATAGTGTCTTCAAACTTACCCCGTTTAGAATCACTTTTGGGCTCGACAGCTTCTTTAGAAGTTCAAAAGCTGGCCTTCAAAGAGCTGTCTCGTTCAATCGGTATTGACAGCAGGGTAGACGCTATGCGTGTGTTAGGCCAATCGTGTCTCCGGTTAGGGTCACGTGACTACAGTCTCGAAGCTGGTGATAAGGCAGAGCACGGAACCTGCCAGCCCAAGGCCACGCATAACATCCACTGCACTATCAACTTTGGGTACAAGTGACAAATCGTCTCGCTGTGTTCATTGTTGAGATTCCCCAGAAGATTAGCCTTTGTAAGCGCACCCCCGTTCTGGCCTGCTTCCTTTCTACTCCTTCTCTCGTTTTCTCTCTCTTATCGCTTGAATCCGCTCTCTGTGCGCGGGAAACGGCAGAAGCGTGATCACGTGGTTTGACGGAGGACGCATTAGCGGTTGACAAACCCGGAATGCCTGCGAAGACCGGACCTAGTTACGCGTGCGATGCGGCCTGCGGGCCTGCTGTGCATTTCGCTTCTGCGGTAAATGGTATCTCGCTCGAAAAGTCTTACCCGTATCAATTTCTTCAAAGAAGCGCAAGACATTTTTGTGAACCGTTTAGTGTTCGCTTCGGCAAACGGCAGCGTGTGCTACATCGTGTTGAATCTTCACGGATCACTTCCTTCAAGTTCTTGTGTTTGTGTGGTTGGTCTGCAGTGCACGTGTCGACATCTACCTCGGATTACATTTTTCAAGTCCGGTATTTTCAACGTAAGTGCGCTGCAACCTATTTGGTGATCATTGTCTGTTCTTCTACGGGTATACTCTTCCGGATAACCTCTAGAACTATAGGGAGTGCCTATCTCCTGGCAGCCGGGAGAATAATTTTCCTGCAATCTTACCGACAGTCGCCTGCCATTATCTGTCTGAAATTATGTCACAACTGCAGGTAGAATAGGCAACCTGCAATGCTGTTTGGTTTGGCGCCATCTAGCGACTGAAGCAAGAAATATTGGGTACCCCTGGGAATGGCGGCTGCATTGTTCAAACGTGGGCTTTCACTCTGGCGGCGCCCTTAGCCTAGTGTCTGAAGCAAGAAATACTGGGTATCCCAGGAAGCCGTGATCGCGTAACATGCCAGTAAAGCGGAAGCTACGGCCCTGGCGGGCCAATGGGAACGTGACTGCGTATCACCGGAGCGCGCCTCTACTCCGAAAACGTATCAGGCTTTTCGCTGCGTCATGCTCCAATATGTGTGCGTTGCGCTCGTGTACGTCGCGCATTTCGAAGCCTTCGGCACGCAATGTGGGGCTTATCGTTCACCCTTTGCCAAGTTACAACGAGGCAGGATATAACCGTGGGCTCTCACTCTACAGGCGCCGCCTGGCTGTTGCCGGCTGGCTATACTGACGTCCTTATTCACCCTGTGTTTCGCGAAAACACGTTTCGGGGTCACCTTTTCGTCATTACACGTTGCGTCGACATTCACGTTTCATCGACATTCGTTGCGCGAATTTCACGCTGTAGGGGCATTTCGTCGGGCGTGTATTCCTGAGGCGCAACGTTTCCTCGACATTCGTTACACGAATTTCACGATGTAGGGGCATTTCAACGCGCGTGTATTCCTGAGGCGCGTGCTCACTGAACCAGCCCACCCTTTCACGCCTCCTCATGGTAAGTCTGCAACAAATCTTTGCAACAGGAAAACAAAATGCTATTCTCAGTTTTTTTTTTTATGAAACATCGCGTGTTGATGAAGCGATCTGTCGATGAAATGTCGTTCGATGAACTGATTGCACCGCCAATGAGGGGCGACTAACGGTAGAATTGCGGGGAAAAAAGTCTGCCAGCTGTCGGGAGACTGGACACTACCCAACAATTACCCCGGTTGTTGTTTGCTTTGCAATCTTCTCACTTGTATAACAGCTGGTGTAGTACCTCTTCACATATTACAAATTGCTTAGTTTGTACTTGTCTGCAGAATACGCTGTGTGCAATAAACTTTTAAGAGATTTCAAAAATATCCCTTGTGTCTGCGTACCTTTCTTTTTGCAAACAACTTGGTGAGTGCACTTGCAAACAGCTGGGCGAGTGCAACGATGGCCAAAAGTCAGCACAAATGACGGCCAACATTGGATCGGGTCGCACTTCCAGTATTGTCCAATATTACGCCGGTCTTTGCCAATGTGGGACCACCATTGGCTGGAACCATGGTTTAGCAATGGCCCAACATTGGCACCAACGATGGGCCGACATTGGCTGGAACCATGGCTGAACAGTGGCCCAACGTTGGCGCCAACGATGGGGCCGACATTGGCTGGAACCATGGCTGAACAGTGGCCCAACATTGGCACCAATGACTGGGCCAACGTTGGATGGGGTAGCGCTTCCAATATTGTCCAATATTGAGGCCAGTGTTAGCCAATGTTAGGCCAATGTTGGACCGACATTGGTGTGCTGCCTGGGATAGTTTCGGTTTTACACTGAGAAAAGCCTAAAGTTTAGACAAAACCTAAGATTGACTAAATTTTTGTTAATTGTTTAAAAAATTGATATAGTGACATTATTATCATTAATATATATTGATTTGCTTAGTTTTGTCTTAAAAAAAACAAAGAGCAAAAAAAGAGACTTTTGAAAACTGCGCATGACCATCGCTATTGCAATCAGCTTCCCTTCGGCCGCCGGCGCCGTTGGAGTTCCGGAGGCTTCGAGCATCGCTCCCTTTTTACATTTAAGCCGCTTTAACGGATATTTTAGATATCTTAGTTGCGAATACCGTGTTCAAGAATAGCAAGCGATTACTGAGAGCTGGGAGACGCTGCGTCTTACCAACGCAAGTAAGTGGCGGACAGTCATGGCCGACTGGTGCAAGCCCCGGTGAGGAAGTTTCGTTTGTTTCTGCGTAGTGCGCCGCTGTTTTACCGTGTGCTTGCTAAGCTATTCTTCATTCTAACTATGCTCTACCCGGTGTTATTTCGTCATTTGAAAAGAGCGTATCTTCAAAATGTATGGCTCTCTCCGCAGAGTGAGAAAGATTCACGTGCGGCGGAACCGAGGGCCAGCCGAGGGCCTCGGTTCCGCCGCAAAAGCGTCGGCCGACGACGCTTTTTGCGGAGCGTTCTAGTGCAGTCTGACGGCAGATCAAGCAATCACAGGTAATGCTAGTTCTGACGTGTGGTCCTAACAGCCTCTCGTCAATGATTTGTTTCATAAAGCGGGAGCGAGAAAAACGTTACAAGAGCGAGCAGCATGATTTCTTGCCTGTGCTGATGCCTGTGCCGTAGAGACGCGCGGTCTCTTTGCGTATGACGAAGCGGCACGCTTTCCAAGCTTACGATTGCGTGATGTAAATAAAGTGAGTTTAGATGTCACGTTTTTTAGTGGTGGCGAAAGCCGCTACAAAAAGCAGAGCAGCTAGAGAAAGCGAAAACGTGAAAAAAAATGCGAAAAGGACCTGAATATTCGATGACGCTGAAAGACTACCAACGTACCAACTCGCCCAGTTATTCTTTGTCAAAGAATAATGGCCAATAGTAATAATTTAAATAAATGCCAACTTTTAAGTGGTTACAAATTTGTAATTGATGCAGTACAGCCCTACGCTGCTCTAGTGCTTTTATGATATCAGGTAATGTGTAGGATAGTTCATAGCAACCATTTATGTACGACCCATTATATTGAATCTTTCCTCTAAAAGCTCGAACTTATATAAAAAATGTGCAAATCATAAATTAAGCCGCACCACTGGATGTGTAATAGCATGTGACTTGTATGTATGTTCTCAGCAAAAGAAAAGGATGCATTCAAAAAGGGCCGATCATTTTGTGTCCTCTGTGTTAGAGCTTCTTTCAGGTACACGCAAAATGTGGGTGTCTACGTCTAAAAGAGTGGAATTGACGTTTCCCGCAGGGCTGCAGGCCTGACTCAGTTTGGCTAGCAGGTTGCAAGCTATGGGAACCTGCAGAGAACTGCATCACAAGAGTAAAAGTGACGTCCGCCCACTGATCTCTATTATGGGTGGCTGAATGGTGCATCGAGCAGACAGGTATGAAGCCACCGGAAGTAAGCGGCCTGTCCTGATAGCGAGTGCTTGACAGGCTTTTCGATTCTCCCGAGTGCTGGTTCGAACAACGCTCAGGCGCTGTTTTTTTTTGTCATCCCAAGAGAGCCTGCTTGTTGCGGAGTAACAGTGCATGCGGACCCGAGAGGTCTCCTGGGAAACCATTCGATGTGAAAATTTTGAGATTCTATTTTATCCAAAAGTGCATATGTTCTAGATTTCATCCAGAACTAATCTATGCAGCGCAGTGGCACATGCGGAGAAGCGCACTGAACAAAGCAAAACCATCGCAATGGTGACTTTGCGAGCGCTTTGAAAGGTTTGAATGGCGCAAACGACTTTATTTTTGCGAGCTCAATATTTCATACATTTTATGAAGTGTTAGTGTTGGGAATACTTTACAGGTACAAATTTTCACAATCAGGAGTAATGTTCAATGCATTCGTATCCATGAGGTTACTTTTTTGCAGGACCAATTTTAAGCAATTTCGATGAACTCGCAAAAACTAAGACTTCGTAAATCTTTAGCAGTTTACAGTAGTACAATTAATCTGGAAACCAATATCGAATACCGTATTATACTAAACTTATAAAATAAAATGTTAATAATAGTACAGCCCTGAAAATGGCCATTCTCGAATGTTTTAGTTGTGGCCTTCATTAATCCATATGTGCTTAAAATGTAGCAGCTGCAACCTTGAATCTGGAAAAGGCTATTGTTTGTCACAGATTTTCTTTATGGTGCCTAGGATTTTAGGTAATGAATGTTGTGCCCTGCAATAAACACTATTACCTGTAGCAGAGCCCTGGGCATGCAAAGAAGGCACACCACCAATGTCTGACATATCAGGCTTTCAAAAATGCTATTGTCCGATTTTCCTAACCCTTCTGTCAGGATGAAGTGGTTACTATCTTGCCTTCCTCACATACTGGTCCTTTGAGCGAGTTATGTGGTGTTATATCATAGAGTGGCATAGGGTCATTTTCTCTTCTCTTTTTACGCAGGATGTAATGGCACACCATCATCACAAATGAGAGTGTACAGTGAGGCAGGCTCGGAAACTTGAATAAAGTGATAAGAAGGATTTCAATTTCTTTCTTATCAATTATGTGAAGAACACTGATCATAATGTTTGTATGCTACACATACATACGTTCAGTTGAAAAATGCAATGCATCTTTTCTTTATGGCTTTTCTCACACAGTTTTAGAAGACGCTGGTACGTCATTTTTATGAGGAATGTTTGGAAATAGAGCTGCCAAAGATTTCCTCGTAATTTTCACGTACATAGCCGCAAATCAAAATGACAACTCTCCATAGTCAATGTTGGAAAACGGCAGTACATTATTTTCACGAGGGAAGATTTGAAAATGATTCAATTGTCATTTTCACGTCTATTAGCCCCAAGAAGTTCGCGTGGCGCCCCCTTATGGCGAACCGGGGTGACGTCACGGCGAGGAGAGAATTTTTCCCCGACTCGCCCCGCTTGCCCTGTGGAAGCTGTGACGACGTTAGCTATCGGCGCGCTCGTTTCTATTTAATTTTGTTTTGCCGTGTTTTTCGTAGGAAGTGTAAATTTTTATATGGGGCTTTATTGAGGTATGGCCTGTAGCTGCAGGCGAAACTTCAACCAACATTTTAAGCATGGTTGACAGGGCAGGCAACGCACGAATCACAGCTGGTATATGAAAATAAAGAAATATGGCCACAATTGCAGGAGCATCACTATAGATTTTCATCTCACACAATAAATGCTGCTGATGGTCTGATTGAATTGGCAGGTTTTGTATACTATTTTTTTGTATCTCTGTTTTTAAACAAGATCGCCGAAGCAGAAAAGCTGCATGCTGCTTGAGCAACATGCTTAATACAGTCTGGGCCATGGGGAGAGAATCACAAGTAAGACAGCCCAAGTGCAGGGGCAAAGTAAAAAAAACAAGGAACATTTATTATATACACTGCTCGCATTTGACCTTTGCTGGACTTGGATAGTATTTCAATGGACTACACGGGTGGTATATGTGAACTTGTTTATATCAACCCTCAAATAATGTATAACAAACGTAAGCGAAGGTGTCTATAGCTTGTTATTTGTCCCTTAAGTCTTAAAATTGAGATTGTACTTAAATCGAATTGTCCTGAAGCTAAAATACCGGAAGTTTTTCGCACGCAGACTGTCACCCTTCACAGGTACCACATTTTCTGCTACTAGTGCTGCATCTACCACTGGACAGACGTTCGAATGCTTGCTTTTACTCCTGTTTTCCTCTGTTGTCAGAGAGTCCAGCTGTAGGGTGTTTGGAGGCTGAGGAAGCTTTTGGGAACCTGCAGCAGTGTCTCTTTTAATTGGAAATAAACGACAATTCAAACTAAACCGTGTATGTTCCGAATACCCAAGGCTGGAATAAAGAATGTCAGGAAAAAGTATAAAGATTACAAATTACGGTACTATTGCTGTGCATATTTTGGGCAGTTCAATACATATCATACAGGTAACGGGGGGGGGGGGGGGGGGGGCAATTCGGCCGTTTTTCCTGCTACCATACAAACTAACTTCCAGTAATTATGCATCTTCTAAGAAATATACCTGCATAGGTGTATAAACTATATAATTAATTCACGAAGAAGCTACATTTATGCAAAACAACTTTGTTCCACGAGCACTTCAAAGATCATCAGACGCAGGGCTTTTAAAACATCTGCGAACCAGCGCATGCAGAGTAGCAGCGCAGAGTCGGGGTCGCGAGCTAATTTGCCGACCACCCAAAGGGCCACGATATAAATTCCACTTCGAATGCCTTGAAAGCGGGATGTAATATCGTCCTAAATCATGAACATGCAAGGAACAGAATTCCAGCGTCTGAAACACTTGCGCCACCACTTCACCGACCCCTCGCAAAATTGCCTTCTGTCGTGTGGGGACGGGGAGGTTCATCGGCGGAATCGCCTCCGCCGATAGCTTTTGGGACTTGTAACCCAATTTTAAAGGTAAAAGGGACAAGCAGGCTTATAAAATGTACGGAAGCATGTCTATATCGGCCTAACTCAACGTCTTGTACACCGGGTAAACGAGGTCCAGCTCCCCGAAGTGCTTGCGGCACACAACACCAAACCAGGAAACCGGTGCTGGGAAGCGAGCCGATGCGAGATCGCGGAGCGGAGTCCTCTTTCTGACGTCACGGTACACCTCACCCACTCAGGGCGCGGCGACCGCAGCGACGCTTGTGTTCGCTCTTGGGGCTAATACTCTGTGGAGATCTGGCTGCCTTCTCCCGCGCCGACCCTCTGGGCCCCAATTTCCGGCCTGCGAGATACGTCATGCCTCGGGGGAGCGGCGGTGACCTTGCGCAGCTCAAAATCCGGCTGAACCACTCCCCTAAGCCAACTGACGTCACGGGACTGGCCTCCCAAGACAAAGGGGCGACGGCTTAAAAAGGGGAAGCCGAACAAAGGAAAGCCCTCTCTCGCACGGCAGCGCTTGGACAGCAGCTCTCTCGAACGGTGGGACACGAAGTATGGCGCAACGGTGACAAGGAGACGAGGACGCTGGCGCGGGATTTGGCGGGAGACGGACGCTAGGCGGACGCTAGGCGGGGAAAGTGCGGGCAAGACGTCGAGTGGCGTACTCGACGAACGGACCGGACGACGAACCTGGACGACGACGTCCCCATGACGCGGTGTGGACGACCACCGCTGGGACGAGAAGCTGCAGTGGCAGCAGACTTACCCCCGGCCTCGCTGATGACCGTTCCCCGATCCCGAAACCCCCCAAGGCAATGAGTGAGTCAATAAACCCTTTTGCCGAGAGCGAAGTATTGAAGTGTCATATTCATCCGGGAACAGGGTCCGAGGGAAACAGAGTTAGATGCCCGCAACTCGCAAAATAAAAACGCGGTGCCTCTTCTTTTTTTTTTTTTTTTGACAACTTTTCCCACATAACTTCATAACATGATTGTACGTTATTTTGACGAGAAATGTTTTGAAATAGAGCTGCCAAGACCTTCCTCGGAAATTTCCTGACTCATTTTTAAGAGTGCATCTCCCGATAATGGCACCTCTGCATTATCATCAATTAAGTGTTGTCAACGGTGTTTCTTAACATTTCACGAGAATGGAGCTAAGTGTCATGAAATTTAACAAATTGGAATCCAGCCGTTCAAAGAAACACTTTGAAAAGTCAGCTTTTTTTAAATGCAGGCGCCGATTTTTCTGGACAATTTTAGACCGTTCTTTCCATTCAGAACGCCCGACATACACGGCGTCCCAGATAACTTAAACCAAACTTAAAAAAACACCGGAGCGCTCTGCAGGAGTGAAATCAACTGTCATTAGCAAGCGTCTTGGGAAAGTGCTCAGATTTTTTTTTAATGCGCCTGGTTATCTAAATAACTAAGATTAATCAGCTAACCTTTCAAATATTCTTTTGAGGGCCAAGATGTCAATTGTAAAGTTGCAGGGCGCACTGAGAAACACCCAATTAAAGTGTTTGCAACATAATACGCTTTCATTATTTTTTCCGGCCTACAAAGAACGCACAGAAAAAGGAGCATGCGAAGGGCACCTTGTTGAAAATAGTTTAATGGGGTGTTTCATAATGCGCTCTACAACTTTCCAATGCACACCTCGGCCTTTAAACGAAGATTTCAAAAGTTAGCTTGTTAGTCTTAATTAAATAACTAGGCGCACTAACAAAATTACGTGCACTTTCGCAAGAGACTTGCTAACAGCGTACGGTTGGTTTCACTCCCGCAGAACGCCCCGGTTTCTTTTTAAAGTTTGGTGCAAGTTATCTGGGACACCCCGTATATATGTACAAGTAGTGTACATTTAGTGCACAAAAAGCATACATGTAGCGTACTAAATGTACACTTAAATTATGATAGATGTACACTCGAGGTGCACTTATGTTATACTACATACGCACTTGTGCTGTACTAAAAGTATACTTTTTTGTTTCATAAAAGTGTGAAACTAGTACGATTTCAGTACATACTCTAAGTTCACTATTAGTATACATTCAGTATACTGATTTCGAACGATTTTTCGCTATGCGAGACATCTCAATGTGCCTACAAGGTCCGGGAAAACAACTTACAACTAATCTTAGTATACGTATTTTGTATACTTAAAATTAATTTAAAGTGATCCTAGACAGGCGCCGAAAAACACAAGGACAAGAAGAGACGTAAACACTGGCGCACACACAAAAACATTTTTTGAAAAAACAAATCCTTTATATAGCCATAGAAACCCTTCGTCAAGTGTTTTTTCAATAAATGTTAGTTGCGAGTGCGGCAGTGTTTACGTCACTTCTTGTCCTCGTGTTTTTCGGCGCCTGTCATCGATTATGTACCAACTGTCCCAAATAGCCATATTAATGAATTTAAATTGAGACTAAGTGAACCTAAAGACATTTTACTGTATACTTCCAAACGTATATTTAACGTATAGCAAAAAAAGTATATTTTACGTATACTTAGTACATTGTTAGTACGGTCACAATACAATTTATATTATGCCCAAGAAAAAGCATTAGTTTAGTATTTACAAGGTGTATCTCAGTAGTGCTTTCAAGTAAACGTTTGTACATTTAAAGTAAATTTATAGTCGTCTCTCAGACAAAAATATAATTTTTGTATACCAAATATACTTTTAGTTATTGCCTTTTTTCCAAGGGTTCCTAAGTAAGAAAGGGAACCACCGACGATATATTATGACAGCACTTTATTTCCAGAGTTCCGCACCGATCTCTTCATAACCTTCATTTATTTTCTCTCAATACGGTTATTGTGGCCTTATAGGTAACGATAGAAAAATTGAATCCCCGTTGTGCTCTTTTCAATTTGTTTGTTAATTTCGCATTTTTCGAGTGAATGAAAAGTAGAAACCAAAAACGCCTTCGTATTATTTTTATTTTTTATGCGCGTATTTCGTCCGAGGGGTTTCCGACCAGACTTGTGCTCGTTACTTGAAAGATTTAATGTATTACAATTACAAACTACCGAGCCTGAAATGTAACGGATTACCGCTACATATTACTGCCGCTGAAAAGCAATGGATTACTTTACTCGTTACGTTACAAATTACTTTCGCATTACTTTTTCCGCACACTTACCCAGAAAACAATGGAACCAATTTTGATATTTTTCAAAAATGTTCTGCAACACTACTTGTCATTTCTGAGACGCCCGTATTATGGTAGTCCTTGTAAAAATAAAATATTCTTTTTAAGAGAAAGTGTGAAGGTGCACTCCGTTCACCTGCAAGCTGACAAGGCACCCCAAAGCTGCAACCACACCCGCCATGCCGCTAGCTTACGGCCTCCGGAAATGATCCCTGGAATTGTGCAGACAAAGCTAGCGGTGCGCATGCTCGGTAGAAGCGTCTACCTCCGTTACGAGATTCGGACCTAAAGAAGCCATCTACGAAACTCCCGTTTGACTCGGGTGTTTCGCCTGTTATTCAAAAGAAAAGAAAAACATGCTTCTAACGTTACATTGTATAAGCCAATGCAGAATGCAGCCTTACCTTGATGTGTTTCCGTAGATTATAGATTTTTGTTCTTGCTGATGACAATGTGTGTTTTTTGGCAAGCAAAGTATGCAAGTTTTCCGTTTTCTTTAATGCCCTGAATTTTGAACATCTCATTAAGGGATGGCCATGGAGACGACGGGCACTCAATGACCAAAAACTCGACTAGTCAGGGGAAAAGTGGCGGTTACGGGTTATCGATCGTTCATCGGATTCCCACTTTCATACCAATATTCACGGAGGCCAGGGAGGGGAGGTCACCTTAAGCGAAAAGTCGTTCAAAATCAGTATACTAAAAGTGCACTGAAGTATGCTAAAAGTATACTTTCAGTGTGGTCTTCGTACTGAATGTATACTTTAAGTGTACTTAAAGTGTACTTCCAGTAAAAATGGTGGTGGACTGAAAGTATACTCGACCGCACAAAACTAGTACATGTAGTAGAATCGTAGTGCCCGCGGTAAAAAGTAGTTCAAAATCAGTATACACGAAGTGGACTTAAGTATACTAAAGGTCTACTTTGAGTGCTTGCGGTCGGCGTACTCAAATTATAGTAACGGGTATATATATATATATATATATATAGTGTGTGATTTTTTAAGATCAACACATTAAAAACGCGATAGATAGCCCGATGCCGTTTTCACAGGATATTCGTAGCCTCGGCGGACATTAGATGAGTAAACAAGTGTCGCAGTACGTTGTCTAATTAACTTTTTTAATTGACAGTGTAATTGACCATGATGAATTTTCAATTTTAAAGGGGCTATGAATAAACTCTCGCCCAACCGAAACAATTTGCGAAAAGGCGACGAGTTTTGGGTTATTCATAGCTCAAAGTCTGCCTTCCGTCGCCTGATCAAAAAACAGCGCTCTGGACATGCAGAGCGCAGGATGTTATGCTTGCGTAGTCGCTTCAAACGCACCGTTTGAAGTATGATCCTGAAGCATTCACTAAAAGCTCGCTGTCAAAAGTGTGCAAGTTTGTTCATGCTGAATCCGACAGCACTTTATAAGGGTTGTAACTTCACTAGAAAATAAAAAATGCATGGAACTTCAATATGCGAAGTTCTCAGTAACACAAACACACATGCCATTAGCGACATTCCATGTCAAAACCGCTAAGTCACTCTACATTTTCCCCGCCCCTGCCGCGCGTGGTTCTTGAATTGGGGGAAGAAAGTGAAAAATTTGATAAATAAATATCTCAAAGCCCCTTGCTGTTTCGTGAATAGTTTTGATTGGGTTACGCTCCAATAATGACTGCCTCTAAAACAGCAATAGAAAAAAAGGTAATTTACGGATTTCAGTTAATTAATAAAAATGTTGCCACGGTTATCCACCCATGTAATGTCCGCTGAGTCGCACGACACACTGAAGACTGCATCAACGTGGCAGCAAGCCCCTTTTTTTCTAAAAACCTGTTGATTAAAAAATATCACCGGGTATACAGCTGACATAATGTGACAAAATAATGCTTCATTTCTCATTTCACTGCAGACCACGTGGTCCAAAAGTTCCCCGGGGAAACGACCGGCACTGGCACTGTCAGAGCATACGTATACGTCGCAAATGCAGCATGGACTATAGCCCTAAAAAAAGCACAAATAGAAACGTTAGCTACATTGTACGCCACGGAAAGTAGCGTTATCTAACTTGTCAATAATTATTTTAGCTAGTCATTTCTACTATATTTATCAATTGAAAAGTCTACTTTTATTGCAAAGATAGCTTTTTTTTTCCCCTGAACTGTATTTGTTACCTTTATTGCAGAATAAAAGTTTACTGTAAAAAACTGTCAGCACTATTCTGAAGCTAGACGATCGAGGGCAATTGCACCAAGTGTTTGATGCTGCTGATGCAAAAGCATGCACATGTCTGTTTTCAAAATGCACCGCCACTTGCGTGCTGTCTCATAGGCTAGTAGACAAATAACGTTTGCAGGATGATCCAGTGTTTTTGTAATGCAGGTCTCAGCTCACTATACG
Organism: Ixodes persulcatus; assembly: GCA_013358835.2. Classification (NCBI taxonomy): domain Eukaryota; kingdom Metazoa; phylum Arthropoda; class Arachnida; order Ixodida; family Ixodidae; genus Ixodes; species Ixodes persulcatus. The sequence continues at coordinate 450,401 of JABSTQ010009060.1, forward strand.
CTGTTTCAGATATCTGCATCCACAGCAAGCAAAAGGACAGGAGGCAAAGAAAACCACGGCTAATAACGGAGACAGAAGATGCTCCACCTTGCATAGTCACATGCAGCGCAAATCAACTTCTGAACCGCATAAGCGAAGTGGTGTTATGAATGGAAGCTCGCTCTGAAATTGGCTGGAGAAATCGGCGCCTTCATGTGACAACCTCAAGCTTTCACCGAAAGTGTTTCATTGTGTAGATTTATCTTGCAAAACTCTAAGACATCTGAATTCTCGTGAAAAGAACTTGACAATTGCAACAACGAACACGCCAACACAGTGTATCGAGAGTTCCACGCTGTAAAAGATCGACGTAAATTTTACGTGTCTTTCCCTCGGCAAAAAAAAAAAGTCGGGCACGCTCATTGTTTACAAAATACGAGGTTGCCCTCATTATTTACTTGTCGCGAGAGCCGAGCCTTCCAGAAAAGCCGAGATCCCAGGAGTGCAAGCATGCGCAGATGAATCAGAATAGCCTTGGCGACGAAGGAGAAATTGCTTGATATAGTTTCGGTTTTACACTGAGAAAAGCCTAAAGTTTAGATAAAACCTAAGATTGACTAAATTTTTGTTAATTGTTTACAAAATTGATATAGTGACATTATTATCATTAATATATATTGATTTGCTTAGTTTTGTCTTAAAAAAAAAGAACAAAAAAATAGACTTTTGAAAACTGCGCATGACCATCGCTATTGCAATCAGCTTCCCTTCGGCCGCCGGCGCCGTTGGAGTTCCGGAGGCTTCGAGCATCGCTCCCTTTTTACGTTTTAGCCGTTTTAGCGGATATTTTAGATATCTTAGTTGCGAATACCGTGTTCAAGAATAGCAAGCGATTACTGAGAGCTGGGAGACGCTGCGTCTTACCAACGCAAGTAAGTGGCAGACAGTCATGGCCGACTGGTGCAAGCCCCGGTGAGGAAGTTTCGTTTGTTTCTGCGTAGTGCGCCGCTGTTTTACCGTGTGCTTGCTAAGCTATGCTTGATTCTAACTATGCTCTACCCGGTGTTATTTCGTCATTTGAAAAGAGCGTATCTTCAAAATGTATGGCTCTCTCCGCAGAGTGAGAAAGATTCACGTGCGGCGGAACCGAGGGCGAGCCGAGGGCCTGTCGGTGGCGCCGTCCTACGACGCTCGCCCGACGACGCTTTTGCGGAGCGTTCTAGTGCAGTCTGACGGCAGATCAAGCAATCACAGGTCATGCTAGTTCTGACGTGTGGTCCTAACAGCCTCTCGCCAACGATTTGTTTCATAAAGCGGGAGCGAGAAAAGCGTTACAAGAGCGAGCAGCATGATTTCTTGCCTGTGCTGATGCCTGTGCCGTAGAGACGTGCGGTCTCTTTGCGTATGCCGAAGCGGCACGCTTTCTAAGTTTACGATTGCGTGATGTAAATAAAGTGAGTTTGGATGTCACGTTTGTTAGTGGTGGCGAAAGCCGCTACAAAAAGCAGAGCAGTGAGAGGAAGCAGAAACGTGAAAAAATTCGAAAAGGACCTGAATATTCGATGAAGTTGAAAGACTACCAACGTACCAACTCGCCCAGTTATTCTTTGTCAAAGAATAATAGACGATAGTAATACTTTAAATAAATGCCAACTTTTAAGTGGTTGTTACAAATTTGTAATTGATGCAGTACAGCCCTACGCTGCTCTAGTGCTTTTATGATATCAGGTAATGTGTAGGATAGTTCATAGCAACCATTTATGTACGACTCATTATATTGAATCTTCCCTCTAAAAGCTCGAACTTATATAAAAAATGTGCAAATCATAAATGAAGCCGCACCACTGCATGTGTAATAGCATGTGACTTGCATATATGTTCTCAGCAAAAGAAAAGGATGCATTCAAAAAGGGCCGATCATTTTGTGTCCTCTGTGTTGGAGCTTCTTTCAGGTACACGCAAAATGTGGGTGTCTACGTCTAAAAGAGTGGAATTGACGTTTCCCGCAGGGCTGCAGGCCTGACTCAGTTTGGCTAGCAGGTTGCAACCTATGGGAACCTGCAGGGAACTGCATCACAAGAGTAAAAGGGACGTCCGCCCACTGATCTCTATTATGGGTGGCTGAATGGTGCGTCGAGCAGACAGGTATGAAGCCGCCGGAAGTAAGCGGCCTGTCCTGATAGCGAGTGCTTGACAGGCTTTTCGATTCTCCCAAGTGCTGGTTCGAGCAACGTTCAGGCGCTGGGTTTTTTCTTGTCATCCCAAGAGAGCCTGCTTGTTGCGGAGTAACAGTGCATGCGGACCCGAGAAGTCTCCTGGGAAACCATTCGATGTGAAAATTTTGAGATTCTATTTTATCAAAAAGTGCATATGTCCCACGTTCAAATGTCTTATTCTTGGGATTTAATCCGGAAATAATCTCTGCAGCGCACTGGCACATGCGGAGAAGCGCACTGAACAAAGCGAATCCATCGCAATGGTGACTTTGCGAGCGCTTTGAAAGGTTTGAATGGCATAAACGACTTTATTTTCGCGAGCTCAATATTTCATACATTTTATGAAGTGTTAGTGTTAAGAATACTTTGCAGGTACAAAATTTCACAATCAGGAGTAATGTTCAATGCATTCGTATCCATGGGGTTACTTTTTTGCAGGACCAATTTTAAGCAATTTCGATGAACTCGCAAAACCTAAGCCTTCGTAAAACTTTAGTAGTTTACAGTTGTACAATTAATCTTGAAACCAATATTGAATACCGTAATTACTAAACTTCTAAAATAAAATGTTAATATTAGTACAGCCCTGAAAATGGCCATTCTCGAATGTTTTCGTTGTGGCCTTCATTAATTCATATGTGCTTAAAATGTAGCAGCTGCAACCTTGAATCTGGAAAAGGCTATTGTTTGTCACACATTTGCTTTATGGTGCCTACGATTTTAGGTAATAAATGTTGTGCCCTGCAATGAACACTATTACCTGTAGCGGAGCCCTGGGCATGCAAAGAAGTCACACCACCAATGTCTGACATATCAGGCTTTCAAAAATGCTATTGTCCGATTTTCCTCACCCTTCTGTCAGGATGAAGTGGTTACTATCTTGCCTTCCTCACATAGTGGTCCTTTGAGCGAGTTATGTGGTGTTATATCATAAGGTGGCATAGGGTCATTTTCTCTTCTCTTTTTACGCAGGATGTAATGGCACACCATCATCACAAAGGAGAGTGTACAGTGAGGCAGGCTCGGAAACTTGAATAAAGTGATAAGTAGGATTTCAGTTTCTGTCTTATCAATTATGTGAAGAACAGTGATCATAATGTTTGTATGCTACACATACATACTTTCAGTTGAAAATTGCAATGCATCTTTTCTTTATGGCTTTTCTCACACAGTTTCAGAAGACGCTGGTACGTCATTTTTATGAGAAATGTTTAAAAATAGAGGTGGCAAAGATTTCCTCGTAATTTTCACGTACATAGCCGCAAATCAAAATGACAACTCTCCTAGTCAATGTTGGAAAACGGCAGTACATTATTTTCACGAGGGAAGATTTGAAAATGATTCGATTGTCATTTTCACGTCTATACTCGCAACTTAAAAACGCGGTGCATCTTTTTTTTTTTTTTGACAACTTTTCTCACATAATTTCATAACATGATTGTACGTCATTTTGACGAGAAATGTTTGGAGAAAGAGCTGCCAAGACTTTCCTCGGAAATTTCCTGACTCATTTTTAAAAGTGCATCTCCCGATAATGACACCTCTGCATTATCATCAATTGAGTGTTGTCAACGGTGTTTCTTAACATTTCACGAGAATGGAGCTATGTGTCATGAAATTTAACAAATTGGAATCCAGCCGTTCAAAGAAACACCTTTGAAAAGTCAGCTTTTTAAATGCAGGCGCCGATTTTTCTGGACAATTTTAGACCGTTCTTTCCATTCAGAACGCCCGACATACACGGCGTCCCAGATAACTTAAACCAAACTTAAAAAACACCGGAGCGCTCTGCAGGAGTGAAATCAACTGTCATTAGCAAGCGTCTTGCGAAAGTGCACAGATTTTTTTAATGCGCCTAGTTATCTAAATAACTAAGATTAATCAGCTAACCTTTCAAATATTCTTTTGAGGGCCAAGATGTCAATTGTAAAGTTGCAGGGCTCACTGAGAAACACCCAATTAAAGTGTTTGCAACATAATACGCTTTCGTGGTTTTTTCCGGCCTTCAAAGAGCGCACAGAAAAAGGAGCACGCAAAGTGCACCTTGTTGAAAATAGTTTAATGGGGTGTTTTTTAATGCGCTCTACAACTTTCCAATGCACACCTCGGCTTTTAAATGAAGATTTCAAAAGTTAGCTTGTTAGTCTAAATTAAATAACTAGGCACACTAAAAAAAAATTGCGTGCACTTTCGCAAGAGACTTGCTAACAGCGTACAGTTGGTTTCACTCCCGCAGAACGCCCCGGTTTCTTTTTAAAGTTTGGTGCAAGTTACCTGGGACACCCCGTATATATGTACTAGTAGTGTACATTTAGTGCACAAAAAGCATACATGTAGTGTACTAAATGTACACTTATATTATGCTAGATGTGCACTCGAGGTGCACTTATGGTATACTACATATGCACTTGTGCTGTACTAAAAGTATACTATTTTGTTTCATAAAAGTGTGAAACTAGTACGATTTCAGTATATGCTCTTAGTTCACTATTAGTATACATTCAGTATACTGATTTCGACCGACTTTTCGCTTAGGGAGGGCCTGTTGGTGGCGCCGTGCTACGACGCTCGCCCGACGACGCTTTTGCGGAGCGTTCTAGTGCAGTCTGACGGCAGATAAAGCAATCACAAGTCATGCTAGTTCTGACGTGTGGTCCCAACAGCCTCTCGATCGCCAACGATTTGTTTCATAAAGCGGGAGCGAGAAAAACGTTACAAGAGCGAGCAGCATGATTTCTTGCCTGTGCTGATGCCTGTGCCGTAGAGACGTGCGGTCTCTTTGCGTATGCCGAAGCGGCACGCTTTCTAAGTTTACGATTGCGTGATGTAAATAAAGTGAGTTTGGATGTCACGTTTGTTAGTGGTGGCGAAAGCCGCTACAAAAAGCAGAGCAGTGAGAGGAAGCAGAAACGTGAAAAAATTCGAAAAGGACCTGAATATTCGATGAAGTTGAAAGACTACCAACGTACCAACTCGCCCAGTTATTCTTTGTCAAAGAATAATAGACGATAGTAATACTTTAAATAAATGCCAACTTTTAAGTGGTTGTTACAAATTTGTAATTGATGCAGTACAGCCCTACGCTGCTCTAGTGCTTTTATGATATCAGGTAATGTGTAGGATAGTTCATAGCAGGACCAATTTTAAGCAATTTCGATGAACTCGCAAAACCTAAGCCTTCGTAAAACTTTAGTAGTTTACAGTTGTACAATTAATCTTGAAACCAATATTGAATACCGTAATTACTAAACTTCTAAAATAAAATGTTAATATTAGTACAGCCCTGAAAATGGCCATTCTCGAATGTTTTCGTTGTGGCCTTCATTAATTCATATGTGCTTAAAATGTAGCAGCTGCAACCTTGAATCTGGAAAAGGCTATTGTTTGTCACACATTTGCTTTATGGTGCCTACGATTTTAGGTAATAAATGTTGTGCCCTGCAATGAACACTATTACCTGTAGCGGAGCCCTGGGCATGCAAAGAAGTCACACCACCAATGTCTGACATATCAGGCTTTCAAAAATGCTATTGTCCGATTTTCCTCACCCTTCTGTCAGGATGAAGTGGTTACTATCTTGCCTTCCTCACATAGTGGTCCTTTGAGCGAGTTATGTGGTGTTATATCATAAGGTGGCATAGGGTCATTTTCTCTTCTCTTTTTACGCAGGATGTAATGGCACACCATCATCACAAAGGAGAGTGTACAGTGAGGCAGGCTCGGAAACTTGAATAAAGTGATAAGTAGGATTTCACAATTTCTGTCTTATCAATTATGTGAAGAACACTGATCATAATGTTTGTATGCTACACATACATACTTTCAGTTGAAGAATGCAATGCATCTTTTCTTTATGGCTTTTCTCACACAGTTTTAGAAGACGCTGGTACGTCATTTTTATGAGGGATGTTTAAAAATAGAGCTGCCAAAGATTTCCTCGTAATTTCACGTACATAGCCGCAAATAAAAATGACAACTCTCCTAGTCAATGTGGAAAACGGCAGTACATTATTTCACGAGGGAAGATTTGAAAATGATTCGATTGTCATTTTCACGTCTATACTCGCGACTTAAAAACGCGGTGCATCTTTTTTTTTTTTGACAACTTTTCCCACATAATTTCATAACATGATTGTACGTCATTTGACGAGAAATGTTTGGAAATAGAGCTGCCAAGACTTTCCTCGGAAATTTCCTGACTCAATCTTAAAGGTGCATCTCCCGATAATGACACCTCTGCATTATCATCAATTGAGTGTTGTCAACGGTGTTTCTTAACATTTCACGAGAATGGAGCTATGTGTCATGAAATTTAACAAATTGGAATCCAGCCGTTCAAAGAAACACCTTTGAAAAGTCAGCTTTTTAAATGCAGGCGCCGATTTTTCTGGACAATTTTAGACCGTTCTTTCCATTCAGAACGCCCGACATACACGGCGTCCCAGATAACTTAAACCAAACTTAAAAAACACCGGAGCGCTCTGCAGGAGTGAAATCAACTGTCATTAGCAAGCGTCTTGCGAAAGTGCACAGATTTTTTTAATGCGCCTAGTTATCTAAATAACTAAGATTAATCAGCTAACCTTTCAAATATTCTTTTGAGGGCCAAGATGTCAATTGTAAAGTTGCAGGGCTCACTGAGAAACACCCAATTAAAGTGTTTGCAACATAATACGCTTTCGTGGTTTTTTCCGGCCTTCAAAGAGCGCACAGAAAAAGGAGCACGCAAAGTGCACCTTGTTGAAAATAGTTTAATGGGGGTGTTTCTTAATGCGCTCTACAACTTTCAATGCACACTTCGGCTTTTAAACGAAGACTTTCAAAAGTTCGCTTGTTAGTCTTAATTAAATAACTAGGCACACTAAAAAAAAAAAATTGCGTGCACTTTCGCAAGAGACTTGCGAACAGCGTACAGTTGGTTTCACTCCCGCAGAACGCCCCGGTTTCTTTTTAAAGTTTGGTGCAAGTTACCTGGGACACCCCGTATATATGTACTAGTAGTGTACATTTAGTGCACAAAAAGCATACATGTAGTGTACTAAATGTACACTTATATTATGCTAGATGTGCACTCG